>BROE01000011.1:12613419-12617300 GCA_036571765.1 Plecoglossus altivelis | reverse complement strand
AGAGGGAGAGAACAGAGTGATCGCTGGTAAAAGGTCCAGGCCAAAGAGGGAAAGATGTGAAGTGTTGGAGTGTTGGTCCAGCCGTCGTGGTTGTGATTAATTCATGAGATAAGTCACCAGTGCTGTGGAACAGGAGAGTGTAACAGTGTAAGGTTTCCCCCTTGCTGCAGTGACTCAGGCCTGCCATGCACGGCACCACACACACACACACAACACCAACACCAGCACGACAGCAGACACGAGCAGACAGACACCACACCTCACATGCACAGCAACACACTGCACACACACACACACCAACTTGAACACACACACACCCAAGGCACTCATCGCCGACACACATACACCACACAACACACACCCACACACAAACTGTCCAAACACACTGCACACACAGACACTGCCACACACACCACATCCACTTGCCACACACACGACACAACACACACAACTGCCCATCAACTCACACACACACACTACACACAGACACACGCCCTTATGCTAACACAAACACAGTTATACACACTACACCACACACAACACTACACCCCTGGTGTGCCACCCAGGGGAAGAGTTTAGCGGGTGCAGCGGTCAGGGATCAGGGCTAACTAGGGTTACTCCTGAGCAGACTAACTCAGGGGCACAAACACTCTGCTGGTCCTCAGATCCTGCTCTGTTTCTGGGGTGTAGCTCAGTTAAGAAGGGTGTAGTTCAGTTAGGATGGATGTAGCTCAGTTAGGAAGGGTATAGTTCAGTTAGGATGGATGTAGCTCAGTTAGGATGGATGTAGTTCTGTTAGGATGGATGTAGCTCAGTTAGGAAGGGTGTAGTTCAGTTAGGATGGATGTAGCTCAGTTAGGAAGGGTATAGTTCAGTTAGGAAGGGTGTAGTTCAGTTAGGAAGGGTGTAGTTCAGTTAGGAAGGGTGTAGTTCAGTTAGGAAGGGTGTAGTTCAGTTAGGAAGGGTGTAGTTCAGTTAGGAAGGGTGTAGTTCAGTTAGGAAGGGTGTAGTTCAGTTAGGAAGGGTGTAGTTCAGTTAGGAAGGGTGTAGTTCAGTTAGGAAGGGTGTAGTTCAGTTAGGAAGGGTGTAGTTCAGTTAGGAAGGGTGTAGTTCAGTTAGGAAGGGTGTAGTTCAGTTAGGAAGGGTGTAGTTCAGTTAGGAAGGGTGTAGCTCAGTTAGGAAGGGTGTAGCTCAGTTAGGAAGGGTGTAGTTCAGTTAGGAAGGGTGTAGTTCAGTTAGGATGGATGTAGTTCTGTTAGGATGGATGTAGTTCTGTTAGGAAGGGTGTAGCTCAGTTAGGATGGATGTAGTTCCGTTAGGAAGGGTGTAGCTCAGTTAGGATGGATGTAGTTCTGTTAGGATGGATGTAGTTCCGTTAGGAAGGGTGTAGCTCAGTTAGGAAGGGTGTACTTCAGATAGGATGGATGTACTTCAGTCAGAAAGGGTGTGGTTCAGTGATAGAAAGAGGTGGAAGAGGATGAAGGAGGACGAGACGAATATGAGGAGTTCCTCAATGTGTTATCCAATCAGAGCTGGCTGCACGCTCTTCGCAGGTCGGCCATAGGATCAATCCAGCCACGCTGCAGGGAATGCAGGGCGCGGGTGTGCTCTGTGAAGCGAGGCTCACAGCGGGCCAGCGGCAAGAGCATAGAGGAACCCCCGAGAGAGCAAGAGAGGGCCCCGGCGGGTATAGGGAGGAAGAGGACAGGGGAAGGACGGAGAGGCGGAGGAGAGGAGCGAGAGGAAGGAGAGAGAGCAGGAGAAAGAAAGGGAGAGACAAAGAGAAAGAAAAAGAGAAAGAGAGAGAGGGGAGGAAGAGCGAGGGGCCGCCCCCCGCCCCCGCCGCCGCCCCCCGCGCCGGCCGGACGGGAGGAGAGAGGAGAGGGGGAGGGGAAGAAGAGGATGGGGGGAGGAGTAGGGGGAGGAGGTGCTGGGAGGGAGGAGGGAGGACGAGGAGGCAGGGGAGGAGGGGAGAGGAGCGAGGCGCCGCCCCCGGCACCCAACCGCACCGAGCCCGCAACGCCGCGCGCCCGCCCCCCGCCAACCCCGGCGGGGCCCCCCGCGCACGCTGCCCGCCCGCGCAGGCAGCCCAGCGAGCGAAGAGGAGGAGGGGAGAGGTGTCCAGACTCCAAAAGTCACAGATAAACCCCACCTTCTTAATCTTATAGTGATACCATCAACGACAGACTGTCTTTCATATAGAAGACTTGTAGTCTTCATAGTGCTTTTCGTCTCAGTGTCCCTCCTCAGCACAGGGACCTGAGACCTATACACTACCATACACACAGAAACCTGCATCCTGGGCGTCCGAGCACCACAACATCAGCACCTGCCTCCGCTCTCTGAACCAAGGGACACTCGCCAGCCGTGTGCCGCTAGGAGTTATGGCTGTTGTCAAACCGCTAAGTAGAGAAAGAATGTTCTAGAGGGACCGGGAGACTAACACAAGGATGTTTATCGTTTGGGTTTTTCCAGGATCTCAAGGACTCAATCTTCTCTATCACTTGTGCCACAGTTAGCTTGACTGGAGCTCACATGAGGACTCTGTGTGTGTGTGGTGTGTTGCGTGCGTGCATGTTGTGCGTGTGAGTGTGTGTCGTGTGTGTGCCTGTGGTAGGGTGTGACCGATATAGTGTGTTTGCGTGAAGCGTTGCAGCCAGTGTTTATGCAGATGGAGGGGATGCAGAGGGGCTGCTTCCTCAGGGGCTTCCAAAGGCCACGGCCGTTACTCTGCGGGACAAACAGGCTGGAGGATCCAGTAGATCACTGCCCAGAGGCTGTCGTTCGTCTGGGAGCGAGAATGTGATGGTCGTTAACTGTCGCGGGCAAACACTATTTACCAAGGACTTCCAGAGACCGAAAGAGGAAGAGAGGAAGGGAGGGCAGCGAGGGAGGGCAAAGACGATGGAGACGGGGCGGGACGAAGACGAGTGAGGAGCGGCCGAGCCCCAGGACGGGCGGTGCAGAGAAAGAGAGGGACCGAGAGAGAGAGACGAGACGAGAGAGAGAGGCAGCCAGTCCGAGAGGGAAGGAAGAGAGATATTCTTCTCCTTCATTCCCTGCAGCTAAACAATAAATAACTAAATCACAACACACTTAAAAGACTCATGCCACAATGCTGCACACATCCCTCTCTCCCTCCTACCCCTCCCTCCCACCCCCCTCCTCCTCCCCCAACCTAGCCCCAACCTCTCTCTCTCAGCTGCCATAAATGATTTCAATTCTGAGAAAAAGACCAGTTCTCTCCTAAGACTCAGTTCAGCTCTTCAGTGCTCGGACGTCTCGCCTGACAAGTCTGCCACGTTAGACACCAGTGAAGAAAAAAGACCGAAAAAAGAAAAGGCATCCAATTATTTGTGTATAATGATGGCTGTGTTACGCACCCAACCAGCATCTTCTAGACTAAGCTCATTCTACTTCTCCTCCTCCCCCTCTCTATCCTCCTCCCCCTCTCTCTTCCTCCTCCTCCTCCTGCCCCTTTCTCTCCTCCTCCTCCTCTCCTTTCTCTTCTTGTCCTCCTCCCCTTCTCTCTCCTCCTCCTTCTCCCTCTCCATCCCTTTCTCCCTCCTCTCCTAACACTCTCCCTGCTTCCCCCGTAACCTCCTGCCCTCTCTTTCTGCTCCTCTCCCCATCTCTCCTCCCCCCCTCTCTCCTCCTCCCCCTTTCTCTCTCTTCCTCCCCCATCTCTCTCCTCCTCAGCTTGAGTAGGACACAGGTCCTCCTGGAGGAATGGATAACTTCATCTTGAGAGATCCTCTGCCCCCCCCAGAAATCAAACAGCTACCTGGGTGAGTCAACACTAGACACCCCCACCTCCTCTCCCATTCACGTTCCTCTCATCCTCTCCTACCTCACGCTGTTTAACTGCTAGGAAGGGACTG
>BROE01000011.1:12605919-12610919 GCA_036571765.1 Plecoglossus altivelis | reverse complement strand
GCACACGAGCGGCCACAACACCAGGGTCACCTCACAATCTTCACGGGTCACTGCTGAGCTTGGCTTCAATACTTCCTCTTCCTCCATTAACAGGCGAAGGAGAGAATATACCCCCTTCTCCCTGTTCAGGTCCGTGTGTGTGGTGGTGTGTGTGGTGTGTGTGTAGTGTGTGTGTTGTGTGTGTGGTGTGTAGTGTGTGTGTGTAGTGTGTGTGTGGTGTGTGAAGCACATGTCTGCGTGCGTGCGTGTGTGGGTGGGTGGCATGTATGCGCGCGCGAATGCAGGAGGAAGTTTGATGAAGTCAGTACACAGGTCAAGTTATTAAGAGTGTATCTCTAAAATCTCCGCCGTCTCCCGGTGTAAACAAACAAACAAACAAACAAACAAACAAAGGCAGGTACGCTTGCTGAGCGTTTCATCTGCCTTACGGTATCTGCTCTGCCGCACATCCACTCGTCTTAGCTTCCTCGTTTGCACGGCACACACGGCGTGACTGACGGCGCCCTGTGTGCCGACACGTGCTGCTAGCAGACAGCTGACAAGATCTTCCTCTCTTGAACTGAGCGTGTCTACCAACACCCATTACCTGCATTACGTTTCATATGTGTTCTATGCTTTGCACTTCCCTGCCACAGTCAATTCTGTGCTTGTATATCTTGCATGGCGAAAAAACCCAATTCTGATTCAGATTCTGATCTCTCTCTGAATGACCTTCACCCCCTGCACCTCCCCCCCCCACCCCCCTCCCGCTCTCACACTGAGGGGAAACACACCACACAAGGAAGTCTGACTACAAGGTTATACCCACAACAACAACAACAACAACAGCATTGTTGTTCTGGCAGCTGAGAGGGGAGGTGGCTCCGCGATGTGTTTGGTGAATGCGGGCCCTTCCTTAATGTCCACACAGACCACGGACACTGCCGTTACTTTAGGTTCTACACGCCGTACTTTCCAAAAGCAAGATTAGTCTGACATTCTAGATTCAAAGCGTCTGCTAAGCGAGCACAAATGGGAAAAGGAAAAAAAAACGAACAAGGAAAGCAAGAGGAAGCCAAACAGGAAGGAGGAGGAAGCTGAACAGGATGTAGGAGGAAGCTGAACAGGAAGTAGGAAGAAGCCAAACAGGAAGTAGGAGGAAGCCAAACAGGAAGAAAGAGGAAGCCAAACAGGAAGTGGAACCAGAATGTGGGAATGCCTCTGACCTTAGAAGCAGAGAGCTGTCTAAAAATATCTGTCAGTGAGTCATGAATGGACGTTCTTACAAACATGGTGAGCTAGCTAAGAAGTCACACGTTTGAAATCTCTGCCTGAACAACCCTGGGGTAATACTCTGTGTGTGTGTGTGTGTGTGTGTGTGTGTGTGTGATAGTGACAGGTGGGTGATCCCTGGCCTGTGAAGTGTGTTTGCCGTTGAAGCTGTGGTTCTGAAGTCAGCAGGTTGTTTGGGTTACGGGAGAAGAGTTCAGAGGGCTGTTTGGGGATGAACTCAAACGTGCTGGGAATGTGAGGGGACATGAGAAGGCTGGAGAGAAGGGAGGGGGAGGGAGGGAGGCAAGGGGAGAGGGAGGGGGGAAATGCGAGAGGGAGGGAGAAGGAGGCAGGGAGGGAAGGAGGGAGAGAGGGAGGGACAAAGGGGGAGAGGGAGGAGGAGGCAGTAAGGGAAGGGAAGGAGGGAGAGAGGGAGGGACACGGGGAAAGGGAGGGGGAGGCAGGAAGGGAAGGAGGGAGAGAGGGAAGGACACAGGGAGAGGAGGAGAGAGAGGGAGGGAGACAGGGGGAGAAGAGGAGACAGGGAGAGGAGACAGGGGAGAGCGGAGGGAGACAGGGGAGAAGGGAGACGGGGGAGAGGGGAACAGGGGGAGAGGGAGGGAGAGAGAGGGAGAAGGGAGGGAGACAGGGGGAAAGGAGGGAGACAGGGGAGAGGGAGACAGGGGGAGAGGGAGGAGAGAGAGGAGTGCAGTCAGAGTGACATCATGAGCTTGGAACAGGAACAGGATATCAGGTTTCTCCTCTGCAGATTCCAGCCTGCACTCTACAGACAATCCCCTGGGCTTACTCTCTGAGGCTGTGTGTGCGAGTGCTTTGCGAGTTGTGTGCGCAGTGTGTGCGAGTGTGTGCGAGCGTGTGTGAACTTGATTGTAGCTTACTCAGTGAACTCCATGAAACCCTTCCCTGCCCACCCTGGCCTGCTCGAAGCCCAGGCTTGTATGTGTCAGTGTCAACACCATCATCCCCCTCCTGGAAGAAGCTGACTCCCACTCAGCAGTGATGTCACACCCCGCTCTTTAGCTCCACATCAGGACACCAGGAACTCTGGATTGGAGGGAGACAGGGGGAGAAGGAGGGAGACAGGGGGAGAGGGAGGGAGACAGGGGGAGAGGGAGACGGGGAGAGGGACACAGGGGGAGAGGGAGGGAAAGAGAGGGAGAGGGAGGGAGACAGGGGGAGAAGGAGGGAGACAGGGGGAGAGGGAGGGAGAGAGAGGGAGTGCAGTCAGAGTGACATCATGAGCTTGGAACAGGAACAGGATATCAGGTTTCTCCTCTGCAGATTCCAGCCTGCACTCTACAGACAATCCCCTGGGCTTACTCTCTGAGGCTGTGTGTGCGAGTGTGTGCGAGTGTGTGCGAGTGTGTGCGAGCGTGTGTAACTTGATTGTTAGCTACTCAGTGAACTCCATGAACCCTTCCCTGCCCACCCTGGCCTGCTCGAAGCCCAGGCTTGTATGTGTCAGTGTCAACACCATCATCCCCCTCCTGGAAGAAGCTGACTCCCACTCAGCAGTGATGTCACACCCCGCTCTTTAGCTCCACATCAGGACACCAGGAACTCTGGATTAAAGGAGGAACGCAGGTTCGAATCCCCCTGTGTGTGTGGCGCTGGATGAAGGTGCGTGCTACGCCAACACTGTGTTAACGACGCGTTTGTTCAGACCCAGTCCAGTGTGATGATATACTCTTGTATAGGACCAGCTGTTCACACTGGATACTGCACGGGGTACAGACATGCCTCAGGCTTGCTCTCACACACTTACACACGCCCACACACACACACAGGGATATAAGCAGAGGTGTGTGTGTTAAAGGTACAGTTAGTTTATCCACAGGGCTACAGAACACAGCCCATGGCCTTACAAGGCAGGAGAGGAGAGAGAGGAGAGGAAGATAGAGACAAAAAGACAGAGACAGGAGAGAGAGGAGATAGAGAGAGGAGATAGGGGGAGAGCGAGAGAGAGGAGATAGAAATAGAGAGAGGTGGGGAGAGAGACATAGAGAGAGCAGATAGAGAGAGGTGGGGAGAGAGACAGAGAGACACAGAGAGAGAGAGAGGAGTAGATAGAGAGAGAGAGAGACAGAGAGAGAAAGAGAGAGTAGTAGATAGAGACAGGCGAGGGTCTATCTTCCTCTAAACATCTACGAGGGCCCGTTAACGGTACAAGGGTTTTAACGGTCAGGAGAGAACCACACTGGGGGATTGTTAACCGGTATGTTTACGTTACCGGGGCTAGATGATTCACTGAAGGACAGGACAGGGAACCCTCTGGGAGGAGGAGGAGGGGCGAGGAGGAGGACGGAGGAGGGGTGTGGAGGAGGAGGGAGGAGGGGTTTGGAGGAGGATGGAGAAGGAGGAGGGAGAGGGAGGTGGGTGAGGAGGAGAGGGAGGGGGAGGAGGAGAGGGACAGGGGATGAGGAGGGAGGGGGAGGAGGGTGAGGAGGAGAGGGAGGGCGAGGAGGAGAGAGACAGGGGATGAGGGGGAAGGAGAAGGAGGTGGGAGGAGAAGAAGGGGTTAGGGGGGAAAGAAGGGGGGGAGGGGGGAGGAGGAGGTAAAAATGACTCCCCCCCGTACTCAGGAATTCAGGGATGAATCCAGTATTGCCGGATGTTTGGATCAATCTGAGAGGGACAGTTCACTTTGTTTGCTTGTCTGAAGCATAGCTTTCACAGGCAGGCAGGCAGGCAGGCAGGCAGGCAGGCAGGCAGGCAGGCAGGCAGGCAGGCAGGCAGGCAGGCAGCTAGCTAGCTAGCTGCTGGTTCAGGGTGCAGGGATAAATAATGGATATCAACCCTGAACTGATCCCCAGACAAGCTAATTAGGGAGGGTGGAGAAGTCGTAAGGGAAGTAATAATAATCAAGTGTTTTTCTCACCCAGTGTTTTGTAACGTCGTCAAAACAGGCCCAAGGACGGATAATACCACAGATTTGAATCAGCCTTTATTTCAAGTCTGTTTTCTCAAACTAACATTTGCGTCTGTTTAAAAAGTCAGTAGGCGTTGCGGAGACGCACCGCGCGGAATTAAATGGCGTGTCGCCAAGGAGACTTGACGCGGAGGAGAGTTCGTTTGAGCTATTCGATTCTGCTTCGGCCGACGTGTCTCACCTTAATAATACAAGTGAGAAGAAGAGACAGGCAATAGTGTGTGTGTGTGTGTGTGTGTGTGGTGTGTTGTACACGCATACATATGCATCTGCGTGTGTGTGTGTGTGTGTACATGATGCATATTGCATCTGCGTGTGTGTGTGTGTGTTGTGTGGTACTATGCCATCCATATGGCATCTGCGTGTGTGTGTGCGTGTGTGTGTGTGTGTGTACATGCATGCATGTGTGTGTGTGGTTGTTTGTGTGTGGTTGTGTGTATTAGAGAGTGCATGTGTGTAGTGGTGTACCGTGTGTGTGTGTGTGGTGGTGTTGTGTGGCTGTGTGTTTAGAGAGTGCATTGTGTATGGTTGTGTACCGGTGTGTGTGTGTGTGTGTGTGGTTGTTGTGTGATTAGAGAGTGCATGTGTGTAGTGGTGTACCGTGTGTGTGTGTGTGAACTCTGACCCTGAGACAGGATCAGTATAGTGATAAAGAACGAGAGGAGACCCTCATCCCTCCTCTCTCCTCCCATCCTCACCCTATCCTCCCTCCTCTCCCTCTTGTCTCCCATCCTCTCTCCTCTTCTCCATCCTCTCCCGTCCTTACGCTCTCAATCCTTCCCTCTTCCTCCTCTCATCC
>BROE01000011.1:12572114-12599795 GCA_036571765.1 Plecoglossus altivelis | reverse complement strand
TAGCAAGAGAGATAGGAGGGGAGAGAGGGGGAGAGACGGGAGGGGGGGAGAGAGGGAGAGGGAGGAGAGAGAGAGGTGAGGGGGCTACAGAGAGAAGGGGATAGAGAGAGAGAGATGGGAGAGAGAGGGAGGAGAGAGAGGGGGGCAGGTAGCAAGATAGAGAGGGGGATAGAGAGAGAGGGGGCAGGTAGCGAGAGAGAGAGAGGGAGAGAGAGAGAGAGAGAGAGAGAGAGAGAGAGAGAGGAAATGGAAAAGGAAGGAAAGGAGGAGCAGTACAAGAGAGCTGGATGGACAGTTTAGGAGGCAGACAGGTTTACATTCCAACACTATTAGAAACCCACCTGAACACACACTGGACACACATTAAAACTACTGCCTTGGATTAGGGCTGGCTGACTGGCTGGTTTATTAGCTGACTGGCTGGCTGGCTAGCTGACTGGTTTATTGGCTGATCTGCTGACTGGTTTATTATTTGACTGGCTGGCTGGCTGGCTGGTTTATTGGCTGACTGGCTAGCTGACTGGTTTATTAGCTGACTAGCTGGCTGGCTAGCTGGCTGACTGGTGTATTGGCTGACTGGTGTATTGGCTGACTGGCTGGCTGGCTAGATGGCTGGCTGGCTAGCTGACTGGTTTATAGGCTGACTGGCTGACTGGCTAGCTGACTGGTTTATTGGCTGACTGGCTACCTGACTGGTTTATTTTCTGACTGGCTGACTGGCTGGCTGGCTGACTGGTGTATTGGCTGACTGGCTGGCTGGCTGGTGTATTGGCTGACTGGCTGGCTGGCTAGCTGACAGGTTTATTAGCCGACTGGCTGACTGGCTTGCTGGCTAACTAGTTTATTGGCTGACTGGCTGGCTGACTGGTTTATTGGCTGACTGGCTGACTGACTGGTTTATTGGCTGACTGGCTGACTGGTTTATTGGCTGACTGGCTGACTGGCTGGTTTATTGGTTGACTGGCTGACTGGTTTATTAGCTGACTGGCTGACTGACTGGTTTATTGGCTGACTGGCTGACTGGTTTATTAGCTGACTGGCTGGCTGACTGGCTGGCTGACTGGTTTATTGGCTGACTGGCTGGCTGACTGGCTGGCTGACTGGCTGACTGGCTAGCTGACAGGTTTATTAGCCGACTGGCTGACTGGCTTGCTGGCTAACTAGTTTATTGGCTGACTGGCTGGCTGACTGGTTTATTGGCTGACTGGCTGACTGGCTGGCTTGCTGACTGACTGGCTGACTGGCTGGCTTGCTGACTGACTGGCTGACTGGCTGGCTTGCTGACTGACTGCCTGAGCCAAGAGCTCTCAGCCTGCGGACGTAGATGTTGTTATTTCTAGAGCACAATGTCTCTCCTCGTGTAAAGTAACCAAACCCTTATCCTTGCTTTAATCCCACCCCTTCCCCTTCAGCTCCCTGCCTCTCCCCTCTCCATTCACTTCACAGACTCTGAATGGAGTCAGAGTCACTGCCTCTTGTAGAACTCCAGTCAGGCAGTTTACTTAAGGGACGGGACATCTGGACACTTCAGGAAATGGGACACACACCTTGCACACGTGTGTGTTTGTGTGTGCGTGGGCTGTATGGGCATGGTGTGTGTCTGTGGTAATGTGTGTGTGGTGTGTGTATGTGTGCTGTATGTGCATGGTGTGTGTCTGTGGTAATGTGTGTGTGTGGTGTGTGTGTGTGTGTGACAGGTAGGCAGTAATGAGTATTTCTATCAGTGGAATCACACAAGCTGGGTACAGAGGTCTACTGTTACACCTGAACCCTGAGATGTTACGACTACACACCTGGAATACCTCTCTTTCTCTCTCTCTCTCTCTTTCTCACACACACTCACACACAAGGGGAAATAGAGATAGGGGGAGAGAGAGAGACTCAGGGAGAGAGGAAGAGAGAAAGAGAGAGAGGGGAAGAGAGAAAGAGAGAGAGTGGAAGAGAGGAAGAGAGAGAGGAAGAGAGAGGGAGAGAGAGAGGAAGAGAGAGGGAGAGAGAGAGGAAGAGGAAGAGAGAGAGGACAAGTCTTTGGGTGGAACAATACAGCCACACAGCTGTCTAATAAAAATGCTGTTTTAACTCGAGAAAAAAGCAAAGAGGCTAGACTGAGATGAAAGGAGGACAAGGCTGTCGTTTCCTCCTGGCTGAAGATTCGGAGCCGTGACACACGCCAAACCTAGCCGCCACTTACAGCAGCATTTGGAGGTGAGCCTAATTCATATCATCCTTCTTTAACGGCATCGACAAACACCACAATTGATCTGCGAGTGGTAATTGTTCCTGAGGAGCTAGGAAACTCATTTCCTGGTCTGTGGAAGCATCTAGCGTGCGGCCAGAAGGGCCTCCTGGGGCCAGGGGTAGACATGGAGGCGGCTTCAACAGCCTGGTTCTGACCCGCCAGGGGCCCCTGCCCTAGAGGCTGGCCTCTAAAAACAGCCTCGCATCAAAGCCAGGTCCTACAGTCTCTGTCTCACTTTCTCTTTCACTTCTTCTACCCCTTTCCTCCCTCCTTCCTTCCTCCCTCCCTCCCTCCCTTTCCTACCTAAACCTCCCTCCCTTCTTCCCTTCCTCCCTCCCTTTCCTACCTAACCCTCCCTCCTTCCCCCTCCCTCCCTCGCCAGTGTCTCTCTCTGATGAAACAGTCACAAACGCCTCCCCGCCATGATCAATAATTCAGTTAAGGAGAAGCACATGCTTCGCTTGACTGCTCTGATCAATAGGAGGCCAAATGTTATTGTTTCATCTCGTTTTCAGACTCTACATGCTAATCTCACTCCCACGGAATGTGCCGGGCCCAAACCCGGGGTCGGTGGGCCCCACTGACAAGAGGGCCCCCCCCCCCCCCCCCCCCCCCCTCCATCCCCGAAAAATTCAAACCACCTTGGTGGATGAGACGCCTCCTTTCCCCAGGCGATGGAGGGAGTCCTGAACGTTTCATCCCTATGGAAACCAGATGTTGGGTAGGTCTGAAGGACTCTTGATACGTGTCATAAAAGAAGACGAGAGGGCGAGAATGGCAACAGTTTGGTATGAGTTACGTCCTCTCCTCGGCCCTCCTCCTCCTCGCCCCTCCTCCTCCTCGCCCCTCCTCCTCGCCCCTCCCTCCTCCTCGCCCCTCCTCCTCCTCGCCCCTCGGCCTCCCTACTCCTCATCCCTGCCAGTTATTTATACACCCCCAGCCCCAGCCCCGCCAACACGCACACACACGCACACACACACGCACGCACGCACACACACACACACACACCCTCGGGAAAATGAGGCCATACCCCGAGCATGCTGAAATGAAGATTAATAGGAGGACTTGAATGACTGATGCAGGGAGTGGATGGAGAGGAGAGGAGGGGAGAGGAGACAAGGAGAGGAGAGAGGGAGAGGAGGAGAGAGGAAGAACAGAGGAGAGGTGGGGAGAGGAGTGGAGGGGAGAGAAGAAGAGGAGGGAAGAGGAGGAACGGAGGGGAGAGAGGAGGAGACAGGAGTAAAGGAGGGGAGAGAGGGAGAGGAGCAATGGAGGAGAGTGATGGGCCTGTTTCTGGTGAGTAACCCTATCCACTTGGCAGAGCCCCCCCTCTCCTCCCCCTCCTCTAATCTACCGATCAATGATCATTAATGGGAGCGTGGGATAGCTCCCAAACGCTCTCTCTCTCTCTCCATCCCTCTCTCTCTTCTCTTTCTCTCCCTCCCTCTGTGCTGTCTGTCTGTTTAGAACAACCTTTTGTGTTTTCCTTCACTTTCTCTGTCTCAAAACACACACACACCCTGTCCCCCAATCTCTAGTACACACACACACACACACACACACACCCTGTCTCCCAACCGCTAGTACACACACACACATCCTGTCCCCCAACCTCTAGTATACACACACACACACACACACACCCTGTCCCCTGACCTCTAGTACACACACACACACACACCTCTGCCCTCCATGCAGACGGCGTCCACACAGTGTTGGCAGCACAACGCTGACTGCATACTGGTTACTGGCTGGTTACAAATCTGACTGCATACTGGTTACTGGCTGGTTACAACGCTGACTGCATACTGGTTACTGGCTGGTTACAACCCTGCCTGCATACTGGTTACTGGCTGGTTACAACGCTGCCTGCATACCGGTTACTGGCTGGTTACAACACTGACTGCATACTGGTTACTGGCTGGTTACAACGCTGACTGCATACCGGTTACTGGCTGGTTACAACGCTGACTGCATACTGGTTACTGGCTGGTTACAACGCTGCCTGCATACTGGTTACTGTCTGGTTCCAACGCTGCCTGCATACTGGTTACTGGCTGGTTACAACGCTGCCTGCATACTGGTTACTGGCTGGTTACAACGCTGCCTGCATACCGGTTACTGGCTGGTTACAACGCTGCCTGCATACTGGTTACTGGCTGGTTACAACGCTGACTAATATGAACATACAGAGAAGAGAAGCCCTGGCTGCTTGCTGGCTGGTTTAGAGCAGACATACTGTTTACTGGCTGGTTACTGGCTGGTTTAGAGTAGGAATGTTTACTGACTGTTTACTGGCTGGTTTAAATCATGCATACTGTTTACTGGCTGGTTAAAAGCATGCATACTGTTTACTGGCTGGTTAAAAGCATGCATACTGTTTACTGGCTGTTTACTGGCTGGTTTAAAGCATGCATACTGTTTACTGGCTGGTTAAAAGCATGCATACTGTTTACTGGCATGCATACTGTTTACTGGCTGGTTACTGGCTGGTTCATAGCAAGCATACTGTTTACTGGCTGGTTCATAGCAGGGCTATGTGGCCCTCAGCCACAGTGCTGGTCTGCATGACAGCGATCCTGCGTTCAAGGAGACACCAATCGCTGATGCCGGCAAGATCTGATCTGGTGCTGACCTTGGAGAGGGAGGAGATGGGGGGAGATGCCTGTTGCAGCAGTGCAGAGGTGGGCTGTGTGCGTGTGTGTGGAAGGTGTGGGGGGCAGGGTGTGTGTGTGTGTGAAGGGTGTGGGGGCAGGGTGTGTGTGTGTGAAAGGTGTGTGTGTGTGTTTTTTTGTGTGTGCGTGTGTGTGGAAGGTGTGGGGGGCAGGGTGTGTGTGTGTGTGTGTACTGGAGGATGGGGGGTCTATCCTGATTAAGAGAGGCGAGATGACTTCCTTCTGAGATATGAGAGAGAGAGAGAGAGAGAGAGAGAGAGAGAGAGAGAGGGAAGAGGGAAATGAGAGAGAGAGAAGAGGGAAAGAGGGAAGAGGAAGAGAGAGAGGAGACGGGAAGAGAGAGCGATGGGGGGGGAGAGAGAGACAAGAGCAACAGAGAGAGAAGACAGAGAGAGGGAGAGAGAGAGAGAGAGAGAGGGAGAGATGCAGGGAGAGAGGAAAGCCATATGGCAGCAGCACAAATGTATTAAACTATAAATCAGCCAGTGTGCTGCCACGCAGGTGGGAGTAGGGCTCCTCTCTCTCTCTGTCTCTCTCGCTCTCTCTCTCCCTCTCCCTCTCTCTGGCTCTCTCTTTCCCTCTCTCTCTGTGTGTCTCTCTTTCTTTCTCTCTCTCTCACACACACACACACAACACACCACACACACGTGCTAGCGACCCAGCCCAGACAGTTTGGCTACTCTGACAACAACAGCAGAGAGACACAAAGGACACACACATGACAGTCTAATGTAGACTGAAGCCTGACTGAATTCATCTCCTTGGTTTTTCTGGTTCTGGGGGGGGGGGGGTGGGAGGGTAAGGGGGGTGGTGGAGGGGTAAGGGGGGTGGTGGAGGGGTAAGGGGGAGGTGCAATGTCTCATTCAAAAACAAGGCGAAAAGAATCATTTCAGTTGAAACTCATTCGCTGTGTTAAGACGGCTTGTTCGTGTAAACATGACTGTTCTGCCAGGTGGAGTGACAAGCAGCCAGTCAGATACTAAAGTAGTCAGACAGACAGAGACAGACAGACCCACAGTCAAATAGTCAGTTAGTCAAACAGTCAGCTTGTCAAATAGTCATTTAGTCAAACAGGCAGCCAGTCAAATAATCAGTCAGTTGGTCAAATAAGGCAGTCTACAAAACAGCCAGTCAATTGGCCATTGTACCAACATACTTAAGCTTTGAAAGTGTTTTTAACCCCCCCAGCATGTCCCCCGCCCCCCCCTAGCATGTCCACCCAGCACCCCCAGCATGTCCCCCCCAGTGGTGTCCTGCCCTTCCGCCCCCCTCAGCCATTGCCCGCCCCCCCCTACCGTACCTGTCAGGAGTCTAACCATGACCTGTGCTCTTCCTCTGCTGCCTGGCTCAGGTGGCTGATTAAAACAACATCAAGCCACACATCCAGTAAACGTTGGATTAGCCCGCATGTTAGGACATGCATCGTAAACTCCCTCCTCTCCCCTCCTCTGCTCTCCTCTCCCCCATCCCTCCCTCCTTCTCTGATGAGGTTATCAGGATGAATGATCCTAGTGGACAGGATTGCAAGCCACTCCTGCCCCCCCCCCCCCCGCCACCATCCAAGGCCAGGCATCTATCACCGTCCCGGACTCACTCAACAAGCTGACAGGAGGAACGAGGGAAGGGAGGGAGAGTGGAGGGAGGGTGGGTGGAGAGAGAGGAGGGTTTAGAGAAGGAGGAAGTATGGGGGGTGAGGGGTAGGGAGTAAGGGGGTCATAGCCATACCTTGGTCTGGAGATAATGGGGGTAGTAGTATGTGTACTGAGGGTACATTGGTTGCTGTTCCAATCGCTTGCCCATGTAGCTGGAATCCTAAGTGCTGAGGCAGGGAATGATGACTAGGAGACAGAGGAAGAGGAGGAGGAAGATGGCTGTACACCAGGCTTAGATCCGATAGTGCTGTTTCCTTTCGGTTTTCTGTCCGTCGTCCGAAACACAGCGTGTTGTCCGTGTAAGAGTCCGGAGTTCCGGACTGACTGTGGATGGGGGGGTTGGGGGGCCGGGGAGGGGGGGAAACGGGGGGACAAGGGGGTCCGTGTGAAGGAGGGTGTTCGGGGTTTCCTGGCTGGAGGGGGGGGGGGGGGGGGAAAGAGGTCCTCTCTCTTGGTTCCTGGAGCTTGGCAGATGCTCGTTGTCTCTCAGATCAGCGGTGTTATCCGTGAGCGAGCGTGTCTGTGGCTGGTACAGGCTTTCAAAGAGGAGGAGGAGAGGGAGGAGGAGGAGGAAGTGGCAGCGGTCCTGTGCCGGCGAGGAGGAAGAGGAAGAGGAGAGACGAGGATGAAGGAGAGGGGAGGATAGAAATGTTCACTTCTCTACTCAAGCTGTCTTACTACAGCCAGCCTCTCTTCAATCTCTCGCTCACACACACACACACACACACACACTCTCTCTCGCTCTCTCTCTCTCGCTCACACACACACACGCACACACACGCAGGGCGTAAATGCCTCTCTCTCTCTTTCGCCTGCTCTCTCTGAAGCCTGATCCAGCCGCTCCGCTCGCTCTCTCAGTCCGACAGGGGAAGATGTCCTCAGTCACTTGCTGACAGATACGCTCTGGGATCAGCGCAGGAGGAGACCCAACAGCAACGCAGGAACGATCTGAGCCACGCGGCGCCCAGCCCAGGGAGACAGAGGGCCAATGACCGAGGAACAATCCCAGTCTGGAAACTACACCCGCGGCGACGAAGGAGGAGGTGGAGGAGGAGGAGGAGGGAGAAACCACGACAGTCTCCTCCGCTCGGCCGCTTCAGAGAGAGAGAGAGAGGATCGGAAGGAGAGGAGGAGAAGGAGGAGGAGGAGGAGGGGGAGAGAGCAGGATGACTGTGTCCCAGGTACCGAACAGACGTGCAGGCAGACAGACAGACCTTAGTCTGAGATCCTCCCTTTTCCTGCTAGTGTAAAAATGTGTTTCTTCCTTCTTCAACGGGACCGCTTTGCTCTCTTTTTCTCTGTCACTCCTCCCAGCAGCAGCTCTCTCTCTCTCTCTCTCTCGCTCCGGAGTGACGGGGCGGTGTGGGGGCTCGTCCGTGGGTGAGTGCAGTCAGCCTCCTCCCTTCACAGCCAGCAGAGAGGGAGGGACTTGAACAGAGGAGGGAACGGGCAGCCAGCGAGAAGAGCGGAGTGGAGCAGAGCACAAATGGACTGCAGCAGCCTAGCCACAGCCAGGGAGAGGGGAGGAGAGAGGGAGAGGGGGAGGAGCGGAGGGAGAGAGAGGGGGAGGAGCGGAGGGACAGAGAGAGAGGGAAAGGGGTAGAGCGATGAGGAGCCGAGTCCCCCTTCTGGCAGATGGAGGAATTACAGCCTGTGTAATAGCCTCTATCCAAATACACACAAACACATGCTGCATTTCAAAGTGTTAATTTGATAAGGATGTTCTTCCTACTGCTGACTGTTTATACTGGCTAACAATCATGGCTGAATGTTAACCCTGTATAAACACCCTGCCAGATAAATCGCCCTTCCTGTTGTACAACTAACACTTTGAAATGAGTCGTGTACCGAAAGTGGCAGTAAAACTTTGGCCCAGGAGATTAAATCTCACTCGATAGTAATCATCACCACAGGTTGACCTCACACAGGACTGCAACACAGTGTCTGCGATCACGAGCATCTCTATGCCTCGCGATCTCCACGCCTCGCCGTCACGATCAATGACGTTCACGAGCATCTCTACGCCTCGCGATCTCCACGCCTCGCCGTCACGATCAATGACGTTCACGAGCATCTCTACGCCTCGCCATCGCGAGCGATGAAACACCAGGTAAATGCCAAACTGAACCCAGGTCTCGGTTGAACAACGTCTCGGCTGTTGGAAGGTTTGCTCCAGTGACAGAGTTCTGCTTCTCCCCTCAGGGGGATCGCTAGCTGCTGGGTCGATCAGACAGCACTGAGGAGCAGCACAGCAGAACAACACAGAACACCTCCACCCCCATAGAGAACCTGTACTGCCTCTTATAGGGGGGGGGGGGCAGTAGAACTAGAACAGACTAGGCTAACGGAACACAGGAAAGCAGAACAGAGCTTGATAAAGTGCAAAGAGACGCTCTTTTCTTCTAAAATATTTATTTCAACCTTTGGATTTTTTTAAAAAATTTTAAGAAATACGTTTATTCAACCTTTCAACAATGTTTTTGAGTGGTTGAACATTTTTTCAATTAAATTAAAACGTTTTAAAGGTTGAAAACATTTTCGGAAAAAAGTTTAAAATATAGTTTAGGAAGGTTGAAAAACGGACAAAATGTACCAACAAATTACGTTTCAGATGGATAGATTGAAAAACATATAAACAATTGTTCGAAAAACGCGTTTTGAGAGTAAAAAAACATGCTAGCTAAGTCAGTGAACATCATGCTAGCTCCCGATTTCCACAGTTCTGCTTTCACGTTATTTGAGCGCTTTTGGCTCCACGGAGCGGTCAGTTATATCATGGAAATGCGCCATATGTCCCCAACACCTCGATGCCCTCGAAGGACGGAAATAATAATCACAGTTTGTGGGTTAGAACTGGTTAAATACGAAAATCCATTTAGCTTAGCTTCTTAGCTTCTTAGCTTCTTAGCCCTACTGATCGTTACATGACAAACCTGCGTCTTTAAAAGACCTGCAGGTATTTTCGAGCTTGTCTGAAGTGATCTTGTGGTATCAGATAGACAGATGCTTTATCCAATCACCTGAAACTTTTTATTTATTTTTTATTTTTTAAAGCGCTTTACTTTTTTTTCTAAACAGTTTCCACGAACGACCTCTTAGATGGATGTGTAGCCTGTAGCGGGTCCGAATGAACCTCCCTCTGTCTGACTAACTAATGACAGCGCAAACCTGTCCTTCTCTGGGCAACCCTGGCCTGCCCAGTTTCATCACTTCATACTTCCACAGATGTCCGCTTTATATATGTTTTTAAAATAGGTTTAATAACGCCAAGGTTCCGACTAACGTCGGAACGTCAGAAAAGTATGACCGTAGAGTAAATAGCGCAACAAAGAGCTCATCTATTTTCGAGGACAGTTACACAGAGGGTTGCCAACTTTGTCACTATGAAATGCGGGACAAAAGGTGGGCTGGTTTTGTGTGAAAATACAGTGTATCGGTGATCATTCTCAAGTGTCGTGATCAGCACTGCTGTTGTATCAGTGCTTAGATCAGCGCAGTAGTAAATAAACGGGACAAGTGAGGTCCGGCACGGGGCAAATCAATTAGGCTCAAAATGCGGGATGTCCCGCCTAAATCGGGACAGTTGACAAGCCTAGTTACACACGGGCTAGACTACCATGGCTTGCCTACACAGGGATTCCACACGAAACCCACCTGAGTGTGTTTGTATGATTGAACAATAATTGTTGCTTTAACCCAATTACACGTTTACTGTAGGAGCGCTTCAATTAGCTGCCGGCGACGCCATTACCAGCACCATTCGGTTGATCGGTTTCAAATTGCGATTGGTTCAGAGGTCCCCGTGCGTCTGCATGGGGCAGCGTGCCAGCGTGAGGCGGGGTAATCAATACCGACGTACAGCTAGCGAGCTAGCGCCCTACGGAAAGACACAATGGAGAGAGGACAGGAGGGTGCTCCTGTCTCTGCAGGCACAGGGAAGGAAACATAATGATCAGAAAGGCAGCCTTTATCTGAGGGTGAGGAGATGAGGCAGATATCGACTGTGGATTAGCAGATTAACACCTTCAGGAAAGACCTGGATAATCAGAAGGAGGACGAGAAGGAGGGTGCGGTGTGTGAGAAAGAGCGAGAGGCAGAGAATGAGACAGAGACAGAGACAGGGAAACACAGGAATAGAGGGAGAGAGAGGCCGAGAGAAGAGAGAGAGAAGATAAAAGAGAGGGAGAGAAGCAGAGAGAGAAGAAGTGGGAGAGAAGGAGAGAAGAAGAGAGAGAAGAAGAGAGAGGGAGAGAGAAGAGAGAAGCCGAGAAGAAGAGAGGGAGAGAAGAGAGAGAAGCAGAGAGAGAGGGAGAGAAGCAGAGAGAGAGAGATAAGGGGAGAGAGAGAGAGAGAGACAAAGAGAAAGTAAAGAGAGAAAGCGAGAGAACCAGGGTGGCCTCCATCTTGCCTCTGCGTCTCCTGTCTTCCACATGCTCCCTGAGGAGCGGGGAGGCAGAGCAGGGAAGCGTTTATGCTAATTACAATCACCAGATTATCTGTTTCCTTATTATACATTCTATCTTGTTATTCCTTTATATATTTATTTGCGTTTCCTCTCACTGCTGCGTATCCGTTTTCACTATTAATTTCGTCCTCCGACCTTCATGCCTCAGAGAGATGCAGCTAGTTTAGTCTGGCCACTATTCCAGTCTTGTCTACATGTTGGGACGAACTGCGTTGTTGGTAGAAAGGAGCTGAACGATAACTTAACCCTGGTGGTGCTTTCGGGTCACCGTGACCCAGCGTTGTGGTACAGAAGGTGAATCACGATGAGCCAAAGGCAGGGCCAGGGTTAGGATCGGGCTAGGATCGGGCTAGCCCTCTCCTCAAAATGATCTCAAGATTTACGGACGTGTTACAGGATGTGAAAAAAAATGCAAACAAACAACAGGATGATGGTGAGAATATTTGTGGTCGCCTTCCCATGCTGACTCTCCTCACCTCTCCTTCCTCCCTCGCCCTCGCCTCTTCGCCTCCCTCTCCCTCCCTCTCATCACTCCTCACACCTTCCCTCCTTACCTCCCTCCCTCTTTCTTTCTTTCTTTTCTCTCTCTCTTTTTCATTCTTTCTTTCTCTCCTTTTCTGTCTTTCTCTTTCTCTGTTTCTATTTCTCTTTCTCTCTGTCCTCTTCCTCTCCCTCCCCTCTCTCGCTCCCTCCCCTCGCGCCCGGCCTCCACTGGTCTCTCCTCGGAGCCGCGCTCAGCCGCCCCTCTATACCTGTGCGTTTCTTCCGCCTCATTACTTGGTGTTCCGTCCGCTTCGCTCCCTCTCCTCTCACTCCATCGTGGTCTCTCTCTAGTTTATTCCCTCCTCTCTCTCCTCCTCTCTCACGTCCCTCTCCCCCTCTCTCATCCACTCCTCCTCTTCTCTCCCTCTCTCTGTGTGACTGAGTTGTTTCCCTGTCTGCTGCTAGCTGCTGCTCTTTCTCTTCCACCTCTCTCTCTCTCCCCCCTTTCTTTCTTTCTTTCCTTCATTCCTTCCTTCCTCTTTTTTTCCCTCCCTCCCTCCCTCCAGCCGGCTTGTCAGCCTGTCTCCTTGACTTCCAGCATCTCTGGAAACTCTACCCGGCAACAAGATCGCCAAGGACACCGCCGTCGTCGAGGCTCAGACTTCATGAGGGGGGGGGGTGGTAGGGGGCGAGGAGTCTGAAACAGAACACTTGACCTTTGACCCAGAGGGTGTCAGAGAGACAGGGGAAAGGATGACGTCAGTCAGGGATGAAGCCTGGCTGTGTCCTGTAGCACGTGATGGAGGGCTTGGGTGGATGAGTTTCAGCCACAAGGGTTACTTTGAGTGGAGATGTACTGGATGGATGGGGAGGGTTGGATGTGGATGGATGGATGAGGAGGGGCGGGATGAGGGGAAAAAGAGGAAGGATGAGCAGGGTTTGAAGGCCACATGGAGGAGGAGAAGCAGGCTGGATTAACATGTGAGCAGAGACACCTTTCTAAGACAAAGACTGATACACACCTGGCAGCTTGGCTTACTCTGCAGGGAGAGAGGGAGGGAGGGAGAGAGGGAGGGGGAGGGAGAGGGAGGGAGGGAGAGGGAAGAAGGGAGGGAGGGAGAGAGGGATAGGTAGAGGGAAGAATGGAGAGGTGAAACAGAAGGAGAACAAGCGTGTGGTGTGTGTGCGTCTGTGCGTGAGTCTGTGTGTGCATCTGTGTGTGAGTCTGTGTGTGAGTCTGTGTGTGTGTCTGTGTGTGCATCTGCGTACGTCTGTGTGTGAGTCTGTGAGCGCGTCTGTGTGTGAGTCTGTGTGCGCGTCTGTGCGTGCGTCTGTGTGCGAGTCTATGTGTGCATCTGTGTCGTGCGTGTGCGTACGTCTGTGTGTGCGTCTGTGTGTGAGTCTGTGCGTGCGTCTGTGCGTGTGTCTGTGTGTGCGTCTGTGTGTGAGCCTGTGTCGTGCGTGTGCGTACGTCTGTGTCGTGCGTGTGCGTGCGTGTGACTCATCAGAGGTTATAAACAGAGATGATATATCTTCCTCAAAGTGCTTCTAGTCTCTCCCGTAAACATCCCAGTTGGTAGCAGCCATCAACCCTCCTTCATGATCCTGCAGCAGTACAGAGAATCTGAGCCCAACGCCACTTTGTCAAGAAACAGCTCGGCTCATCCCGCCTGTTTAGAAGTTCTCCAGTCTTGTACATTGTTAAGAATAGCAGCTCACGCAGGATTAGGACGTGTTCATTATTTATTAGAGGTTTAGAGAAGGTCGCTTAGGGACGAGCCGAACAACATTCCTGTACCTGTGCTTTTAACAGATGGCAAATAAGACTGCGACTTGTCTGCTGTCACAGTGAGCTGTCTTCACAGCGAGGCTCTTAAACAGAGGAGCCTTGTCCTGCTTCTTCTGTCCATCACACAGTCCCTCTCTCTCTGCGTCCTTGTGGACACGCCCAGACAGAGCTGTTCAAAAGACCTAACAATAACTACTGAACACTCCCCGATATCTTGGAAAGGCCCCACGGCTGCCAAAACACACAGACGCACACAGACACACACACACCTGGACAGCCTCCAGTGCTCCAGTAATCATGGCTCCGCTTCCTGTCCTTCCTCTCCAGTCGTGTTCTAGAACTTCCTAGAACTGAGCAGATGCTGGAGATTCTAGGGAAGGCTGGCGTGCAGCCAACAATCCAGAGAGAGATGGGGGAGGGAGGGGAGGGGGGGGAGGGAAGGTTATGGATGTATGTGGTTGGAAGTCTCTCTCTCTCTCTCTTTCCCTCTCCCCACAGAGTGACATCACTTCCTGAGAGAGTGACGTCACTCACGCACACTACTAGTTCTGTGACTCAGTCTCTGTCTCCACAGCACAGCAGCACTAATGAGAAACACATGCTCACACACACACACACACACATACATATCTGCTACCATGAATCCCTCACACACACACACACACACACACACTAATGAGGAAGTAACCTGATCCTTAGAGGAATTCCAGCTACCTGCTTGGACGAGTTACACCAGTTAGAGACAGAGAAGAGGTGAGCTGACAGAGGAAAGAGAGGATGGAGACAGAGGAGGAGAGAGAGGACGACAGAGAGGGAAGGAGGAGAGAGGAGGAGAGAGAGGGGAGGAGGAGAGAGGAGGAGAGAGAGGACAAGAGAGAGGGGAGGAGGAGAGAGGAGGAGAGAGAGGATGACAGAGAGGGAAGGAGGAGAGGGGAGGAGGAGAGAGAGGACGAGAGAGAGGGGAGGAGGAGAGAGGAGGAGGGAAGATAGAGGGAGAGCAGAGATGGTAGTGAAGACAGGATAGAAAAGGGGAGGTGGAGAGTGGATGGAGAGATTACAAGGATGGAGAGAGGTAAATGTGAGAGATGACAGAGAGCTGGGCGATAGAGGGAGGTGAAGAGAAGAGATGCAGCCAGGATGAGATGGGCGGAGACGAGAGGCGTTTTAAAGCTCCGCTGAGCCACTCTGAAATGAAACGAAATGACATCATATCAACGCGGAATGAGAAAGGAGTGGTAAAGGGATAGGAAAGAGAGGGGGCAAGTTAAAGAGAGGACGAGAGAGCTAGAGAGAATGAGACAGAGAGGGAGAGAGAGAGGGAGTCCCATTCCAAGAGGAATATTTCAGGGGGGTAAATGGAGCAGAACTCCATCCAGGCCATCTTAACCTCCCTTAGAGTGTCATTCTGCAGGGCCTAGACAAAGAGGGGGGAGGAGAGAGGGGGAGAGGGAGGATAGGGAGGAGGAAGAGGAGGAGGAGGAGGGGAGAGAGGGGGAGGATAAGGAGGAGGGAGGGGACGGTGAAGAGGGGGAGGATGGAGGAGAGGAGGAGGAGGAGGGGAGAGAGGGGGAGGATAGGGAGGATAGGGAGGAGAAGGGGAGAGAGGAGGAGTGGAAGAGTGAAAGGGACAGAGGAGGAAGCGAGGGAGGAAAAGGGGAGAGAGAGGGATAGAAATGAAAAGAGACAGAGGAGAGAGAAAAAGAAAAAGGGAGAGAGAGAGAGAAGTGGGAGGGAGGCGCAGGGAGGGGGAGAGCAGGGGATGAGAAGACAGACCCTGCCACCACTGAAGGGACTGAATGTGAATCAGCAATCAAACGCTGAAACCAAACCAACAGCACAGCAAGACTCATAAGACAGTACCTGACAGTACATGATAGTACATGATAGTACATGATAGTACCTGACAGTACCTGACAGTACATGATAGTACATGATAGTACATGATAGTACATGATAGTACATGATAGTACATGATAGTACATGATAGTACATGATAGTACATGATAGTACATGATAGTACATGATAGTACATGATAGTACATGATAGTACATGATAGTACATGATAGTACATGATAGTACATGATAGTACATGATAGTACATGATAGTACATGATAGTACATGATAGTACATGATAGTACATGATAGTACATGATAGTACATGATAGTACATGATAGTACATGATAGTACATGATAGTACATGATAGTACATGATAGTACATGATAGTACATGATAGTACATGATAGTACATGATAGTACATGATAGTACATGATAGTACATGATAGTACATGATAGTACATGATAGTACATGATAGTACATGATAGTACATGATAGTACATGATAGTACATGATAGTACATGATAGTACATGATAGTACATGATAGTACATGATAGTACATGATAGTACATGATAGTACATGATAGTACATGATAGTACATGATAGTACATGATAGTACATGATAGTACATGATAGTACATGATAGTACATGATAGTACATGATAGTACATGATAGTACATGATAGTACATGATAGTACATGATAGTACATGATAGTACATGATAGTACATGATAGTACATGATAGTACATGATAGTACATGATAGTACATGATAGTACATGATAGTACATGATAGTACATGATAGTACATGATAGTACATGATAGTACATGATAGTACATGATAGTACATGATAGTACATGATAGTACATGATAGTACATGATAGTACATGATAGTACATGATAGTACATGATAGTACATGATAGTACATGATAGTACATGATAGTACATGATAGTACATGATAGTACATGATAGTACATGATAGTACATGATAGTACATGATAGTACATGATAGTACATGATAGTACATGATAGTACATGATAGTACATGATAGTACATGATAGTACATGATAGTACATGATAGTACATGATAGTACATGATAGTACATGATAGTACATGATAGTACATGATAGTACATGATAGTACATGATAGTACATGATAGTACATGATAGTACATGACAGTACCTGACAGTACCTGATAGTACATGATAGTACATGACAGTACATGATAGTACATGATAGTACATGATAGTACATGATAGTACATGATAGTACATGATAGTACATGATAGTACAAGTACATGATAGTACATGATAGTACCTGACAGTACCTGACAGTACCTGACAGTACATGATAGTACATGATAGTACCTGACAGTACATGATAGTACCTGATAGTACCTGACAGTACCTGACAGTACATGACAGTACCTGACAGTACCTGACAGTACCTGACAGTACATGATAGTACATGACAGTACATGACAGTACATGACAGTACCTGACAGTACCTGATAGTACCTGATAGTACCTGACAGTACCTGACAGTACATGATAGTACCTGACAGTACATGATAGTACATGACAGTACATGACAGTACCTGACAGTACATGACAGTACATGATAGTACCTGACAGTACATGATAGTACCTGACAGTACCTGACAGTACATGATAGTACATGATAGTACATGATAGTACATGATAGTACCTGATAGTACATGACAGTACCTGACAGTACATGATAGTACCTGACAGTACATGACAGTACCTGACAGTACATGATAGTACATGATAGTACCTGACAGTACATGACAGTACATGATAGTACATGATAGTACCTGACAGTACATGATAGTACATGATAGTACATGATAGTACATGATAGTACATGATAGTACCTGACAGTACCTGACAGTACCTGACAGTACCTGACAGTACCTGATAGTACATGATAGTACATGATAGTACCTGACAGTACCTGACAGTACCTGACAGTACATGATAGTACCTGACAGTACCTGACAGTACCTGACAGTACCTGACAGTACATGATAGTACCTGACAGTACATGATAGTACCTGACAGTACATGATAGTACATGATAGTACCTGACAGTACATGATAGTACATGATAGTACATGACAGTACCTGACAGTACCTGACAGTACCTGATAGTACCTGACAGTACATGATAGTACATGATAGTACCTGACAGTACCTGACAGTACATGATAGTACATGATAGTACATGATAGTACCTGACAGTACCTGATAGTACATGATAGTACATGACAGTACCTGACAGTACATGATAGTACATGATAGTACATGATAGTACCTGACAGTACCTGACAGTACCTGACAGTACATGATAGTACATGATAGCACCTGACAGTACCTGACAGTACCTGATAGTACATGACAGTACATGATAGTACATGATAGTACCTGACAGTACCTGACAGTACATGATAGTACCTGACAGTACATGATAGTACATGATAGTACATGATAGTACCTGACAGTACCTGACAGTACCTGACAGTACTGTGTGTGTGTGTTCCGTGTGGATTGTGGGTGTTGCGTGCGTGTGCTGTTGCTCGTGGCCTGCGTGTGCGTTGTCCTGTGCTGCTCGTGTGTGTGTGTGCGCTTCGTGTGTGTGCTGTGTGTGCCGTCTGTGTGTGTGTCGTGTGCGCTGTGTGTGTGTGTGTGTTGTGTCGTGCGATTCTGTCTGTGTGTGTGTGGCTGCGTCTGTGTGTGTGAGTGCGTCTGTGGTTTGTGCGTCTGTTTGTGTTCGTTGCCTTCGTGTGTGTGTGTGTGACAGGTGAGTGACGTGTTTCCCGTCACTTGACAGATGAGTGAAGTGTTTTCAAGCACAAAGAACAAATTCATTCACAAAAGCCTTTTCTCAACTAAGTCATCATGCAGCACAGATGATTTCAGCGCTGTTTCATCACTTCCTGTATGCATCCTTGGAGAGAAAAATAAGTCGCACGCGCATTCTTCTGCGCACAGCACAGTTCCTCTTCTTTCCTTTCTCTACTATCATCTCTCACTCCTTCCTCTTCTCTCTCGGTTATGCACGCGCCATCTGCGGGCTACACACAACAACAGCGTATTCTGGCACTGCGCCTAACCTGCGGGCTTACACCACACATCGTAACTCAGGTCAAGCGTTTGATCCATGATTGCTTTCATTTTCTGCCTCTCTGATATCAAGTCACTTCTAACAGAGTCAACCCATTCCTACCTCTCCTTTCACTGATCTTCCAAAGCAGGAACATTTCGCAGCTTTGCCTAACACCCACACACACACACATCCTACACATTACCACACACACACACATCCATACAACACCACATACCATCACACACACATATCCACACATCCTCACACATACACACACACTTCAGCATACAATGCACCCCTGGCCAGGCACCTCTATGGAACAACAGAGCAGTCCTGATTCCCTTGCCTGATGTGAAGGGCTGTGTGCTGGTGTGTGTGTGGTTGTGTTGTTGCTGTGTGTCTGTGTATCGTGTGTGTGTAGGTGCTGTCGATGGTTCGGGGAGGGGTGTGTGTGTTATGTGGGCGGGACTGTGTCTAACTGTTATGAGATGAAAATGTGTGCATGAGTGAGATGACGCCATATACATAGTGATACATAGACAGAAAGAATAATGATAGAGAAGCAATATGTATGGAGTATGACGTGAGTGCGTGTACTCCCCCCAAGCCTTCTTCTCCCCCTCTTCTTAGACCCTCCTCTCCCCCAGCCCCTCTCCCCCTCTCCTTACCCTTCCTTCCTCCCCATGCCCTCCTCCCCTCCCTTACCTCTCCTCTCCCAGCCATCTCCCCTCTCCTTACCTCCTCTTTTTTCCACGCCTCTCACCTCCTCTTCCTTATCCCTCTTCTCCTCCCTCAGCCTCTCTCCTCCCTCCTCTTACCTTCTACTCCCTTCCCCAGCCTCTCGCCCCCTCCCCTTTAACCCCTTCCCCCAGCCTTCCTCCTGCACCCTACTCCCTCCCTACTCCCTCCTCCATGCTCTCTCCCCTCCCTTACCCTCTCTCTTCCCCCAGCCCTTCTCCCTCCTTCCCTTACCCTCCCCTCCCATGCCTCTCTCCCCTCCTCTTTACCCCTCCCCCTCCGCCCAGCCCTCTTCCCCCCTCCTTCTCCTTACCCTCATTTTCCTCTCTCCCCAGCCTCCTCCCCCTCTCCCTTACCCTCCCTTCCTTCCCCCAGCCTCTCTCCCCCTCCTCTCCTTACCTCTTCTCCCCTACCTTCCCTCCCCTCTTCTCTCCCTTTACCCTCTTTTCCCCAGCCTCTCTCCTCTACCTTCACCCTCCCCTCCTACCAGCCCTTACCCCCCTCCCTTACCTCCCTCTCTCCCCCAGCCTCTCTCCTCTCCCCAGCCTCTTCCCTCCCTTCACTCTCACGCCCCAGCCTTCCCTCTCCCCCCTCACCTGTCCACTCAGCTTCTGATCGCCTCAATGTTGTATGATTGCTCTGGAGGAGTTCCTAATCAGGGAAATGTTTTACAGATGTGATACTGCAGCCTCAGGCCAGCACAAGAAACTCCATCTGGGTGTGGATGTCAGTGTGTGTGTGTGTGTGTGTGTGTGAGTAGTAAAGTGTGTATGTGCGAGTATATGTGAGAGTACTTGAGAGATGTGAGTGTGTGTACATGAATGTATGTAGACGTGTGCGTATGTGTGCGTGTGTATGTGTGTGTGTGGATGTCAGTGTGTATGTGAGTGTATTTGTGAGATGTGGGTGTGTGTGTGCGTGAGTGCATGTATACGTGTGCGTATGTGTGTGTGTGTGTGTGGATGTCAGTGTGTATGTGAGTGTACTTGTGAGATGTAAGTGTGCGTGTGTGTGTGTGTGTGTGTGCATCCTCCAGTCTGAAGCGTGATCACAGAAGAGTGCTGTGTATTAATCTACCACCTCTGGGTGTGTTTGATTTATGTCCCCTGCTCTCCCTCCTCCCTGACTAATCACACAGAGGAACATAAACAGGTGCAAACCCATCTGCCCTAACGTGATTTCACAGACAAGGTGCCTCCAGTCCCCTGTTAAGGTCTCCAGCAGCAACCCCTCCCAAGCCTGTCATGTAAACACCACAGATAGCATGAGAACGAGACGTTGCTTCTCCATCGCTGGAGCCAGGAGCCAGGAGCCTGGAGCCAGGGGCCAGGAGCCAGGAGCCTGGAGCCAGGAGCCTGGAGCCAGGGGCCTGGAGCCAGGGGCCAGGGGCCAGGAGCCTGGAGCCAGGGGCCAGGAGCCTGGAGCCAGGAGCCAGGAGCCTGGAGCCTGGAGCCAGGAGCCAGGAGCCAGGAGCCTGGAGCCAGGAGCCTGGAGCCAGGGGCCAGGAGCCTGGAGGAGGCCTGGGTTGATCCTGGGGGGAGAGTTGAGGGCCACGGAGGGTTTGTGGGCAGCTGTAAGAGCTGGGCCAGCCTAGTCTGAGAGGAATTTACACGGCCCCTGATCTTGTGAAATAGGAAATGAAAGCGGGAGGGGGTTCTCTTGTTCTAACTCCCTCCTCTCTCTCTTTTCAAATGTTCTCCCTCCCTCCTGCCCTCCTTCCATCTCTCTCTCTCCCTCTTCCTCTCCCTCCCTCCCTCCTTCCCTCTCTCTCTCCCTCTCTCCCTTTTCAAATGTTCTTCCTCCCTCTTGCCCTCCTTCCATCTCTCTCTCTCCCTCTCTCCCTTTTCAAATGTTCTCCCTCCCTCCTGCCCTCCTTACCTCTCTCTCTCTCTCTCTCTCCCTCCCTCCGGCCCTCCTTCCATCTCTCTCTCGCCCTCCCTCCCTCCCTCCCCCTTCCTCCCTCCCTCCCTCCCTCCCAGATTCTCAGTATTCCTGTGGTCTGCTTCACCAGACACTGTGGTCTGCTCTTTAATGTTTCATGGTAGGAACAGCTCACGCCTGGTCACGACAGGAAATGCCTTTAAGGTGGGACAACCACCAAACATCCATCTAGCAGTCCACTACAAGCCAAACCCAGCTGGAGGTGGGGCTGGGAGTGAAGCTGGGGATGGAAATGGGGGTGAGGCTGGGGAAGCGGGTGGGGCTAGGGGTGAGGCTGGGGGTGAGGCGAGGCTGGGGGTGAGGCTGGGGATGGGGGTGTGAGGCTGGGGATGGAAATGGGGGTGAGGCTGGGGATGCGGGTGGGGCTACGGGTGAGGCGAGGCTGGGGATGGGGGTGAGGCTGGGGGCGAGGCGAGGCTGGGGGCGAGGCGAGGCTGGGGATGAGGGTGAGGCTGGGGCTGAGGCTGGGGTGAGGCCGTGGGTGAGGCTGAGGCAGAAAACCTTTCATGATCTGAAACAGAGTTTTCCCCTCAAAACAACTATCCAAGACAATAAGTAATGATTAAGCCGCAGAAATGAAAGAATTCAACTCTCAGTGTAGAAGAAGTGGGATAAAAGGTCACACAAAACACACACACACACACACACAAAAGCTTTCCTAACAAACACACATACACCCACACCCTCCTAACACACACACGCGCGTGCACACACTCAGTCACTCACTCCGGCTCAATGTAAACTGTTGAAGCAAAGTGAAGCAGCCTTGGCAGCCTTTTAATGGTCTGTCACAGTCTAACGGGTTTAAAGCGCTTACAAAGGAGCGAGTCGCTAAGCCCCAGAGCTCTCGTCTAATTGTTCAGAACCTCCTCTCTCTGGGCGACCGAGGCCTGTCTGTCACAGGGGACACCTATTAACAGCTTCCTGACCTTCCAACACCATCCTCTCCAGACCCTCCACCCTCCTCTCCAGAACCTCCACCCTCCTCTCAAGACATTACACCATCCTATCCAGAACATCCACCCTTCTCTCCAGAACCTCCACCCTCCTCTCAAGACCTTACACCATCCTCTCCAGAACCTCCACCCTCCTTTCCAGAACCTCCACCCTCCTCTCCAGAACCTCCACCCTTCTCTCCAGAACCTCCACCTTTCTCTCCAGAACCTCCACCCTCCTCTCCAGAACCTCCACCTTCCTCTCCAGAACCTCCACCCTCCTCTCAAGACCTTACACCATCCTCTCCAGAACCTCCACCCTCCTTTCCAGAACCTCCACCTTCCTCTCCAGAACCTCCACCTTTCTCTCCAGAACCTCCACCCTCCTCTTAAGAACCTCCACTCCACTTTTCTCTTCAAAACCTCCACCCTCCTCTATCTTCTAGGGGGTGGGGTGGAGGGGTAGAGTTCATGCAGGAAATACCATCATCAGATATTAGAGGGCGTTTTCCTGTTTGAGGGGAGACTGGACGCAGAAACAGGTCACATGACTGCTGAACAAACCAGGAAGCGAAGGAAACTGGCGAAATCAACAGGGTGTAAACAGGAAGTGGACTGAGAGACAGGAAGTACCGGCCCACACTGACGACACAGAAGATGCTACAGAACACTCCTAGACAACCACCTGTTCTGAGTATGGACCTAGAACACACGTGAGGAACCTCATTCGATGTGGTCGAGAAGAGATAGATACCAGAGATGTTGTTGTAGTGCTGCCGTGTTATTTTTGGTTTCGCCTCGTAGCCGAGATGCGGCAGTGCTTTCTTTTTGAGGCAGACCGCTTCTCAACTCTGACCATCGAAACGCAGCGCTGGAACAACACACCTTCAAATTCACGTTAGCCCTTCCTGGGGCGCTGTCTGTACTTCCTGTTTGGCTAACAGGCGTCTGAAGGAGGGAGGAAGTAGGCGTGGTCTGAGTTGGGGTCCGGAGGTGAGAGGTTCTGAGACAGAGCGACTCCCTTTGATGCAGGGAATAGAGAGCGACAGCAGCTCAGAAACACCCAGAAATACTCAGAAACACCCAGAAACACCCAGAAACACCCAGAAACACTCAGAAACACCCAGAAACACCCAGAAACACTCAGAAACACTCAGAAACACCCAGAAACACCCAGAAACACTCAGAAACACCCAGAAACACTGAGAAACACTCAGAAACACCCAGAAACACTCAGAAACACTCAGAAACACCCAGAAACACTCAGAAACACTCAGAAACACTTAGAAACACTCAGAAACACTCAGAAACACCCAGAAACACTCAGAAACACTCAGAAACACCCAGAAACACTCAGAAACACCCAGAAACACTCAGAAACACTCAGAAACACTTAGAAACACTTAGAAACACTCAGAAACACTGAGAAACACCCAGAAACACTCAGAAACACTCAGAAACACTCAGAAACACCCAGAAACACCCAGAAACACTCAGAAACACTCAGAAACACTCAGAAACACTCAGAAACACTCAGAAACACCCAGAAACACTCAGAAACACTCAGAAACACTGAGAAACACCCAGAAACACTCAGAAACACTCAGAAACACTGAGAAACACCCAGAAACACTCAGAAACACTCAGAAACACTCAGAAACACCCAGAAACACTCAGAAACACTGAGAAACACTGAGAAACACTCAGAAACACCCAGAAACACTGAGAAACACTGAGAAACACCCAGAAACACTCAGAAACACTCAGAAACTCCCAGAAACACTCAGAAACACTCAGAAACACTCAGAAACACTCCAGGGACGCAAATGAAACCTGCTGTACTAAACACTCTGTAGTCCTCTCTCTACATTTTTCTTGCTCTCTCAGTCACGCTTTACCTCTCTCTATCTTTCAATCGCTGCCTTATCTTAAACTGTTCAAGGCTATACAAGGCTGTTCAAGGCTATACTAGACTGTTTAAGGCTTTGCTAGGCTTTACTAGGCCTTCCTTTGGTTTACTTGCCATGGCAGGTAGTTATTGGCGATGCTATGCTAGGCTAGGCTACGCTAATGTTCGGCAGTGAAAGGCTAGGCTATTCTATGCTAAAGCTGCCTGGCGTTTGGCAGTGCTAGGCTAGGCAATGCTAAAGCTGGCATGCGTTTGGCAGTGACAGGCTAGGCTAGGCTAGTGCTTGCTAGTGTTTGGCAGTGTTAGGCTAGGCTAGGCTAGTGCTTGCTAGTGTTTGGCAGTGACAGGCTAGGCTAGTGCTTGCTAGTGTTTGGCAGTGTTAGGCTAGGCTTCGCTAACTTTGGCTGGCGGTCAGGTCAGTCATTTGCCTAAACGACAGTGTCGTCTGTCGTCTGTCACCCTGTGTGAACCAGCGTTTATGAGTAATGGCCAATTTAGCCAATCAGGACGGCGACGGAGATCAAGAGAGTGACTAGGCCACACAGAGACACTGACACAGTGCGTGTGTCTGTGTGTGAACCCGTCTGTGCCTCTATGGGTCCCTGTACCTGTGCATCTTTGCTCATGTTTGTGTGTGTGCGTGTGTACCTGTGTATATCCGTGTGTGTACCTGTGTATATCCGTGTGTGTACCTGTGTATAGGTGTGTGTGTGTCTGCAATCACACATTAGAGCGTTCATCATTGTCATGACAGATGTGCCGTGTTCTCACTCTGGTTGCCACGGATACATGTGGTCTGGAGGCAGACATGCACAGAGAGATGAGGTCATTACAGGACACCTATCTCTCTCTCTCTCTCTCTCTCTTTGTCTCTCTCTCTCCTTCCCTTCCAACTCTCTGTACTCTCCTTTCTCCTCTTCTTTCTCTTTTCTTTCTCAGCTCTTTCTCTCTCTCTCTCTCCGAGTCTGTCTCTTCCTCCCTCTCTCTCCTCCTCTCCTGTCCTTTGTCTCTCCGTCTCCAACGTGTCTCTTCCTTCTCCTTCCTCTCTTCGTCTTCTCTCTCTCTCCTCTATCTCACTCCTCTATCTCACTGTCCTCTACCTCACTATCCTCTATCTCACTCTCCTCTACCTCACTCTCCTCTCTCTCCCCCTCACCCCTTCCTCCCGTTCTATCCCTTCCCCCTCCTTTCCTCCCTCCCCTCCTCTCTCTTCTTCCCTCCCTCTCTCCTCCACTCTCCCTCCCTTCCCTCCCTCCCTGCCCCTCCCCGCTCCACTCCTTCCTCCTCCTCCCCCTCCCCTATGCATTTTTTCTCCTCTCATTCTACTTTCCTTCCATCTCCCTCTAATTCCTGAATCGCGGCCCATTGACCGTTGTACAGGAATGCGAACGTCCGGTTTCCTGTAATTGACCTAGGATGATTGCGTCCGCTGTGTGCTGGCAAGTGTCACTTGAGAATACACTAACTGAAGTTGGTCGCTTCCCCTACGAGTTGCCTTGAGATTCGAGCGGGTCCTTCGCTCTTGGGATGTGCGTCATTGTCCTCAGATAGCTACGTAAAACTCTTCATCTGATTCTTAACCATACTCCAAAGTCTTTCACGACTAGGGAGAGGAGAGGAGGCGGCTGTAATCTATGCCTTTTATGATTTAAATTCCCCATAGCATGACACGCTGCGCTGGAAGGTCAGCCAACTGCACAGGCTTCCACTGAGCTCTGCCTTTGTTATCTGACACACCAGTTGGGCTGGGTGTGCACACTGTGTGTGTACGCACCGTGTGTGTAGCGCGCGCGTGTGTGTGTAGTACTGCGTTGTGTAGCGTGTGTTGCTAAGTCTGCAAAGTATCTTATTCACGTTTTTCACAACAAACCTTTTTTTCCCCCTCAACCAGCGATGAGAGATTTTAATGATGTATAAATATTCAAACATACAAACACACGAACGTGACTCCTCCCATGGATGATGAAAGGAGTTCAAGCTCTACTGCACCAACCCAGTTCACTGAGAAGACGGTTCTAGTCCAGTGGGTTCCACCCTGTGACGTTCTCGAACCAACAAACGAGATCAACAAGCATCTCCAGCAAACCCTGACAGATCTGTGGAACACTGCTGGAGAGTGGTGACAAGAGAGGGGGGAGAACTAGGCAGAGGGGGGCTAGCATAGGAGAGGCGGGTCCATGTCACCTTAGTACGCAGGTAGGGAGACATGGATACGTGCGGTGGATGACCAGGACGTGAGGACTGCGTATCATCAGCGACCTGGCCCAGTGTGGGGAGATCACGTGTCGAGTGGCGAGACCTCAGGTAGACTGAGGTCTAGACAGGAAGGGCTGGAGATCAGGCTAGAGGGTCATGCCTCGTGGTCAGCAGGTAGAACGGTAGGGACGAGACAGACAAGAGAGGGGGGAGACAGGAGAGGAGGGAGATAGGAGAGGGGGGAGACAGGAGAGGGGGGAGACAAGAGAGGGGGGAGACAGAAGAGGAGGGGAGACAGGAGAGAGAAGAGACAGGATCCAACGTCTGGGAATATGAAACAGCATGTCAGGAAGCATGTTGCTTCAGTGACAAACCAGAAAATAGTTCTGTGCTTATTAACTGGAGGTCTAATATAGGTCTCTCTATGCAGACACAGGTCTGTGTTCCCCATGTTCTACGTCTACGTTCCTCTACGTTCCTCAGGAGGGAGATTGTCTGTAAGTCTGTTAGGGTGCGGGGTCCACGTTCTTAATGTGCTAGGTCTATGTTCCTCAGGTTCTAGATCCTTCACGTCGTAACCCAGGTAACCAGGAACATGGATGAGATCTACGCTCTGAGATTCCTGATCCTGATCAATCTTCAGCAGACGTGAAGGTGTTCAGCCTGGACACGCTCGGAGAGAGGACCTCTGACACCCCCGTGCTGGGCGGCCATTGTCACCCTGTCAGTGTTTATTACAGTCAAGCACCTAGCATCCAGTCCATTAGCCAGGCCTATTACCTGAACTGTTAAAGTGTTTGTTTAATGGGACGCGCAGGACGGAGGTGACATGGGAGATAAAGTACTGGCAGCTTGGGGCTTTCGTCCTTCACTCAACACAGCTAGCTGTGGTCTTCCTACTACATGCCTGTTACATCTCCTGCTCTCCTCTTTTCTCTTTCTCTCCCTCCTTCTCCTTTTCCTTCTCCTCCCTATCCTCTCTTCTCCTTCCTTCTCCCCCTCCTCCTTCCTCTCCTCTCCTTCCTTCTCCTCCCTATTATCCTCTCCTCCACCCTTCTCCTCCTCCTCCCTACTATCCTCTCCTCCACTCCTCTCCTTCCTTCTCCTCCTCCTCCCTTCTCCTCCTCCTCCCTTCTCCTCCTCTCCTTCCTTCTCCTCCTCCTCTCCTCTCCTCTCCAGTCTGCCTTCCTATCTCCTCTCATTAATTTCCCATCTCTCTTTATCTATTCCTCTCTCTCCTCTTTTTTAATTTGTCTCTTCTCTCTTTATCTATTCCTCTGTCTTATCCACTTCCCAGTCCACTTCCTATCTGTTGTTCCTTTCCTCTCATCTCTCTTCCTTCCTTCCTCTCCCCCCCCCTCCCCTCCCGGAGGGGTTCTCTCCCCATATTAAAAGTGTAAAAGTATCCGCTCCTGTGATTACCAAACCACCAGAGGCCTGGTCGCTTGATCTCCGCAGGAACTCATCTCTGTTGACTCTGCGGAGGAGCGTCCCTCTGTGTTTTACTTCCAGACGGATTTTATTGTGTTATTTTGCATCTAATTTGCTTCAAAATACAACGGCTCCGGGGTGACAGCTCAACGAGGACAGGAGACAGACTGAGATGAGAGAGGAAGTAACAGGGAGGGGGGAGGGAGGGGGAGGGAGGGAGGGAGGGAGGGGAAGAGAGGGGGGGAGAGGG
>BROE01000011.1:12569572-12571189 GCA_036571765.1 Plecoglossus altivelis | reverse complement strand
GAGGGAGGGAGGGAGGGAGGGGGAGAGAGGGGGGGAGAGGGAGAGGGAAAGGGAGAGGGGGGGAAAGAGTTAGAGGGAAAGGGAGAGGGAGAAGGAGAGATAGAGGGAGAGGGTGGAAGGGGAGGAGAAAGAGAGAGAGAGAGAGAAAGAGGGGGGAGAGAGATAAAGAATGACAAAAAGAAAAAGGGAGAGTGTGTGAGAGAGAGAGAGAGAGAGAGAGAGAGAGGACATTTTGTTACAATGGTGCCAGAGAATTCTCTTCCGCTGACTTGTCCTCGTAGGTTTTGAATGAGATCAGGAAAGAGAGAGTGAAGCCTTGGGAAAGCACAGCGACCCTGGCTGACGCTGGAGGCTGGCTTTGTGACAGCGGCACAAAGGAAACACCAGCGAACAGAGAGGAACCTCCACAGGCTGGGACATGGGAGAGGCTAGGGATGAGGCTGGGGATGAGGCTGGGGCTGGGGCACGGTAGAGGCTGGGGATGAGGCTGGGGATGAGGCTAGGGATGAGGCTGGGGATGAGGCTGGGGATGAGGCTGGGGCTAGATGGCTGGGACTGTGGATGAGGCTGGGGCTTGGGCACGGTAGAGGCTAGGGATGAGGCTGGGGCTGGGGCAAGGGATGAGGCTAGGGATGAGGCTAGGGCTAGATGGCTGGGACTGTGGATGAGGCTGGGAGACGGTTGAGGGGATGAAGCTGGGAGGATGAGGACCTGGCTGACAGCACTGGTAGCTCTTTCTCCTTGGGGTGAAAACAGATAAATAAATCGCTGAGGAAACATCCGCCCATGTTTCCTGCCAACAGATGGGCCAGTGCGAGAGTGTGTGTGTGTGCGAGAGTGTGTGTGTGTGTGTGTGTGTGTGAGAGAGAGTTTGTGTGTACGTGTGAGAGAGTGTGAGTGTGTGTGTGAGAGAGAGTTTGTGTGTGTGTGTGTGTGTGAGTGTGAAAGAGAGTTTGTGTGTGTGTGTGTGTGTGAGAGTGTGAGTGTGTGTGTGAGAGAGTTTGTGTGTGTGAGAGAGAGTTTGTGTGTGTGTGAGAGTGTGAGTGTGTGTGTGAGAGTGTGTGAGAGAGAGAGTTTGTGTGTGTGTGAGAGTGTGAGTGTGTGTGAGAGAGAGAGTTTGTGTGTGTGTGTGAGAGTGTGAGTGTGTGTGAGAGAGAGAGTTTGTGTGTGCTCTAACCAAGTGCACAATTACGTATGACGGTCGGTTACGAGGCATCGCTCCGTGTTCCAGAACGATCCGTGTTCCGGATCTAGAACACGCCTGTGTTCTGCAGCCCTGCAGCCCTGCAGCTTCCAGGGCTGCAGGGCTGCAGTGGAGACAGCAGGCGCCAGAGCCTTGCACGCCCTGCCTGAGTCAACGACCCAGCAAACACATCAGCTCTGGACGCTAAGCGTTCAGAACACAAGTTCACTGGGCGGCCATCTTATCACGGAGGGTGTTTGCAACACACAACATGGAAGATAAACGATATAAGCTACGCTCCATCAAAACTCCCTCGTCTCAAACGTGTTTGTTCAAGAGGGAAACTCCACATGGCTCTGGGTGAAACCAGCAGAGATACCAGCAGAGATACCAGCAGAGATACCAGCAGAAATACCAACCGAAATTACACGCCA
>BROE01000011.1:12559572-12564572 GCA_036571765.1 Plecoglossus altivelis | reverse complement strand
ATTGGGCTTGTAAATAAGGGCGATTGAGGCGGTGCTGAGCAGGCAGACAGATTAAGCAGCCCTTACGTGGAAGTGTTCAGTCCAAGCGCAGGCATCCTAGGGGACAGATAGGTTTCTATGTGTCTAACACACGTCAAGACTGCTGGACCCCAGAGACAGGGACACGAAAAACTGCCAAGGCACATCTGAGGGGAGGGAGGGGAGGGGGAGGAGAGGGGGAGAGGAGGGGAGGAAGGGGTCTGGTAGGGGGGGAGATCTGAGGGTCCCTACACCACTCCCCCCTCCTCCCCCTCCATCCCTCCTCCTCAGGAATGTGTGACGGCTCCCCTGACACAGGCACGTGTCACATCCTGTCAGCACCTCGCCTCAGCCCCTCTCTCTCCAGCTCTCTCTCTATGCGTATCCCTCTGTTGTGCCCCGGCCAATCAGATCTGGTTTCAGAACAGCCACTTCCTGTGTCAGGAGGGAACGCCCCACCAGCGGTTCGTGCGAGAACCAACAGATCCACCCCACAACAGCCACCTGTCAGAGGACGGGGCTGCAGGGGAGGAAGGGTGGAGGGCAGGGGGCTGCTGGGTGGAGAGGGGAAGGGTGGAGGGGCCCGCCCCACTGCTAGGGACAAACACACATGTTCAAGCCTCCTCTGACTCCACCAGGACTTCCTCAAAGCCATGCCCATCTCAACCCCCCCTAGAGTGACCCCCCCCCCTTCCTGCTCTCCCAGAGGGGGGGCCCAGTGACCCCCCCCCCCTCGGCCACTCTCCACAGGGGCCTCCAAACCCCCCCTCTCTAGCTACTCTCCCAGAGGGGGCGCTCAGTGACCCCCCCCCTAGCTACTCTCCCGAGGGGCACAGTGACCCCCCCCCCCCTCTCTAGCTACTCTCCCAGAGGGGGCGCTCAGTGACCCCCCCCCTAGCTACTCTCCCAGAGGGGGGGCTCCAACCCTCCAGAGAGCAGGCTACTCTCTCCTCTGTTCCACACGCCAGGCGTCAGAGGACATGTTAGACAGCTGGGAATCGCAGTCATGCTGCGAGCATGGTGAACTCCAACACCCAGAGGTCATAGGGTGAAGAGCACGCGTTCTGCTCTGCCATGAGGAAGGGAGCAGGAGGTTAAAGGTCGTGTGTGAGCACATGCAGGAGGGATCAAAGATCAGGAGAGACGCGTTTCCAAATACTTCATTCTAATCAGTGTTTGCAACATACTCCCCTTCGTCTACTCTCTCTCTCTTTTCTCTCTCTCTCTCTCTCCTCTCTTCTCCTCTCTCCTCTCTCTCTCTCTCTCCCTCGCTACTCTCTACTCTCTCTCCGTCTCTCTCCCATCTCTCTCTCTGTCTCTCTCTCTCTCTCTCTCTCCTCCTAGTCTCTCGCTTCTCTCTCTGTCTCATCATCTCCTCCTCTCTCTCTCTCTCTCATCTCTCTCTCTCTTCTGTCTCTCTCTCTGTCTCTCTCTCTCTGTCTCCTCTCTCTCTTCTCTCTCTCTGTCTCTCATCCTCTGTCCTCGTCTCTCTCTCTCTCCTCTGTCTCTCTCTCTCTCCTCTCTCTGTCTCTCTCTCTCTCTCTCTCTCTTCTCTTCGGTCTCTCTCTCCTCTCCTCTCCTCTCTGTCTCTCTCTCTCTCTCTCTCTGTCTCCCTCTCTCTCTCTCTCTCTTCTCTCTCTCTCTGTCTCTCTCTCGCTACTGTCTCTCCCTCCCCTCCCTGTCCCTCTCTCCCCCCGCCTCCCTCTCTCCCAGTGTCTCTCTCTCTGTCTCTCTCTCTCTGTCTCTCTCTCTCTCTCTCTCTCTCTCTCTCTCTGATCTCTCTCTCTCTCTGTCTCCTCTCTCTTGTCTCTCCTTATCCGTCTTTGTCTCTTTCACACCTCTCACACACACGCAATCTCACACCACACACACACCTCACACACACACACCTCACACACACACACCTCACACACACCTCACACACACCTCACACACACCTCACACACACACACACACACCTCACACACCTCATATACCACACACACACACACACCACAAACACCAGTCCTACAGCAGGGTTACAGAGCATGGCCCCTTCTGTCCATAGTCGTCCTCGTCAGTAGAACACTGAAGTCAGTAGAACACTGAAGTCAGTAGAACACTGACGTCAGTAGAACACTGAAGTCAGTAGAACACTGAGAACAAGTCAGAGTTCTGGCAGAACCTCCCCCAAAGTTCCGCTCAGGGCCAATCAGACTGACGGAACGACTCCTCACTTTCTTACACAACACCATTGTGACATTTTCCACACACACAGATACATGCACACACACATACACACACACACACACACACACACACACACACACATCCCCTGCAGTAGAGAGGTGAGAAAACGAGCTGAACGGCTTCTTCTATCACACGTTCAATAGCTCTTGTGTGGAGAGAGCTAACAGAAATACCTGCTTGGTAGCTCAGTGAAATCTCTGCACACGGTCCTTCAGGCCATGCTGCCTTTCTGTTGTAGGGCCTGGGGAAACACACTGTCTGACAGACACTGTCTGACAGGGGGCCTCACATCTAACACAGCCACACAGCACAGAGGGCCACACAGCACACAGAGGGTCACACAGACAGGGCCTCACAGCTAACAGAGCCACACAGCACCACACAGGGCCACACAGAGCCACACAGCACCACACAGCACACAGCAAACAGAGGGCTACACAGAGGGCCACGCAGGGCCACACATCACACACAGCACCACACAGCACCACACACCACACAGCACCACACAGCACCACACAGCACACAGCACCACACAGCACCACACAGCACCACACAGCACCACACAGCACACAGCACCACACAGCACCACACAGGGCCACACAGCACCACACAGCACCACACAGAGCCACCAGGAAACACCTTCTCATCTCCGTGTAAAGTAGCAGATGAATGTTTTACATGGCTCAGTTCCCTCTCATAGTCTGTAGGCATCTCAGCTGGTTAACATTGGAATCTTGAAGCCCTGGTTAAGGAGATGTGAGTGTGTGTGTGTGTGTACTGTGTGTGTACTGTGTGTGTGTGTACTGTGTGTGTGTGTATGTGTGTGTATTGTGTGTGTGTGTGTGCACTGTGTACTGTGTGTGTGTACTGTGTGTGTGTGTACTGTGTGTGTGTGTGTGTGTGTGTGTGTGTGTGTGCCAGATGTCTTCGTTCCTCCTGGATGCTATGTAGTGTGAAATGATCTTCTCTGTTTTACCCGCTCTGCAATCACCTTGCTGTCTGACAATCACAGTAGACACACACACACACAGTACACACACAAAACAGTACACACACACACAAGAAGGTACACAAACACTACACACTTATTTCACAGATAGGGTCTGGCCCTTCAGTGTGAACCCCTGTCAAAAGGAATGTCTCTCCCCCTCCTCTCCCCCTCCTCTCCCCTCCTACTCCCCCCCATCACCCCACTATTCCATCGTCGGTCACAGGACCTGGGTTCAAGTGTAACCAAGGCAACAGATGGTGCTGGAACGTGGATGGCAGGGTGTGGGAAGTCTGACAGGATCAGACAGCTACTGGGGACTCTGAGGAGAGCATCCCGGGGTCTCTCTCTCTCTCCCTGCCTCGTGAGTGTCTCTATGTCGCTCTCTCTCACTGTCTCTCTCTCACTGTCTCTCTCTCACTGTCTCTCTCTCACTGTTGCTCTCTCTCTCTCTGTCTTTCTGTCTACTGTCTCTCTCTCTCAATGCTATTCTCTCTCTCACTGTCTCTCTCTCAATGTCTCTCTGTCTCTCTCACTCACTGTATTTCTCCCTCTGTCTCTCCATTTCTCCCAGTCTCTCTCTCTCTCTCTCTCTCTCTCTCTTTCCGTCTCTTTTGCTCTCGGTGTCTCTCTGTCTGTGTATCTCTCTGTGTCTCTCTCTCTCTCAGACTCTCTGTCTCTCTCTCCTTCAATCTCTGTCTCATTTGGTGTCTTGGGGTGTGGATAGGGGTGGGACTGGGGTTGGGACTGGGGGTGGAGGTGTGCCTGGGGATGTGGGGAGTGGGGATGTGGGGATGTGGGGAGTGGGGATGTGGGGAGTGGGGATGAGAGGCAAGACAGTGACATCTGCTGGGCTGTGACCTGCTAACTGCACACCAGGACCAGGCTGTCAGCGTTGGCTCTGAGAGGGCGGGATTACTGTACTGTCCATCTACCTCCACACAGGCTGGGAGACACTCTGACACACTCTCTCTCTCTCTCCCTCACACACACACACACACATCTCTCTCTCTCTTTCTCTCTCTCTCTCTCTCTCACACACACACATCTCTCTCTCTCTCTCTCTCTCTCTCTCACGCACACACACACATCTCTCTCTCTCTCTCGCTCTCTCTCTCTCTCACACACACTCACACACACATCTCTCTCTCACTCACAGTCTGACAAACTCTGTCTCCCTCTCTCTCGCTCTCACACACTCTGACACTCTCTCTCTCTCACACACACACACACACCATTCTCTCTCTCACACATGCACACACACACTCTACCACTCTCTCTCTCTGTCTCACACACACACACACACAACAAGTCCAGCACGCAACACCTGTCCACCTGCCAGCCGCTTAGTCTGTCTTCAGTCCCATCTGAGCCTGTGGTCGTCCACACAACCAGCCAGGCACTGTGGTCGTCCACACAACCAGGCAGGCAGGCAGGCAGGCAGGCAGGCAGGCAGGCAGGCAGGCAGGCAGGCAGGCAGGCAGGCAGGCAGGCAGGCAGACAGACAGACACTTCCCTGCAACTTTTCCATTCAAAGTCCGGATAACTGTGTTTAGGATTGATGCTTGATGCTTTCTGGAAGAAACGGTGACCAATGAATCACTACTTCCCACTGTGTCCTCTGCCTGACAAGAGACAAGGTCAGAGTGCTGAGTCACCCAAGGAAAGAGAGAGAGAGGTGGGAAAGAGTGCCTACCTCCTACCAGGTGGGGGGAGGAACAGCTGTCCTTTTGGAGGAGGGGAGGGGGAGGAGTGGAGGGGGAGG
>BROE01000011.1:12532865-12541978 GCA_036571765.1 Plecoglossus altivelis | reverse complement strand
TCTAACTTTTAAGGACAGCTTCCTCAGAGAAATGCTTTCGTCTGATTTTGCTTTCCTCTTCCCCCGAGCGACATCAAGTGTTTTGTTGTGTGTTTAAGTTGGAGCGGTTTGTTCTCCTGCTTTTGTTGACGCCCCCCCGGTGGGGGTAATAGGGCCCCCCCCGGTGTTGTAGGGGGTACGCCCCCTTTTGATGCCAAGGATGGGATAAAAGAGCTATATCATCTGCTTGGGTTTTACTATTAGCAAAGCAGGAGAATTCCCTCGTTTATTTCTCCCTGATCCCAAGAAACTGTTCTGATTCAGGGCAAGGGTGCTTTTCTATGCAGTATCATGTTAACTCGGCCTCCCGGCCTCCTGCCCCAGACCCCACTCCTGGACCCTCCTGCCCAGAGCCCCTACGCGGCTGGCGCCCTCCTGCCCAGACCCTACCCACATCGGACCCCACACAGACCCCCTTGACCTGGACCGCCGTAACCCGGCCTTCCCCTCCCTGCCTCTTTGCAGGAAGGGGGGTTAGACAGTGGACGATTGGAGAGAGAGTTTGGGAAGGGAGTTGGGGGAGAGAGTTTGGAGGGAAGGAGTGTGGGAGAGTTTGGAGGGAGGAGGTTGGGAGAGAGAGTGGAGGGAGGAGGTTGGAGAGAGAGGAGTAGGAGAGAGGAGGTTGGGAGAGAGTTTGGAGAGAGGAGGTTGGGAGAGAGTTTGGAGGGAGGAGGTTGGGAAGAGAGTGAGGGAGAGGTTGGGAGAGAGCACGAGGTGGAGAGACGGCATGCGCCCCGTGGGAGAGAGAGAGTGGCAGAGGAGAGGTTGGGAGCCGAGAGTGGGAGAGAGGAGGTTGGGAGAGAGGAGGAGTCGGGAGAGAGGAGGTTCGCGGAGAGTAGAGAGATTTGGGATGAGGAGGGTTGAGGAGAGAGAGAGTGGAGAGAGGAGGTTGGGAGAGAGAGAGTGGAGAGAGGAGGTTGGGAGAGAGAGTGGAGAGAGGAGGTTGGGAGAGAGAGAGTGGAGAGAGGAGGTTGGGAGAGAGAGAGTTTGGAGAGAGGAGGTTGGGAGAGAGAGAGTGGAGAGAGGAGGTTGGGAGAGAGAGAGTGGAGAGAGGAGGTTGGGAGAGAGAGAGTGGAGAGAGGAGGTTGGGAGAGAGAGAGCGGAGAGAGGAGGTTGGGAGAGAGAGAGTTTGGAGGGAGAGAGTTTGGATGTGTCCCAGGCAAGAATCAAGGCATGGTTGACATTGCGTCCAGGAAAAAACCTCATCCTGGATCCGAGTTATGTTTGGTTTACGTTCCTTTCCACCACCAACGCTTCGACGACCTCAGAAACGTACTCACCAGTCACCAGAGACATTAATCTGCCTGGCGACAAGAAAGCCCCGTTTAAAAAAATATTCTGACAGGTCAGTAAATCTGGTGGATTTATTAGAACAACAATACACCAAACCAGATATGGACTCAAGTATCCGTTTATGTAAATCCAGTCAACGGCCTCATTCGTTCTCTATGCCCAGGCTGTGATGTACATGTACATTACATGTGTGTATAATTGCGGGCGAAACCGATGCTGATCTGTGATTTGTTCTCAATGCTGCCAGCCTCAGTTCACAGGAACGTGACTCAGAGTCCCTGATGGCAGGTGAGCAGGAACTGCTGTTTCACACATCACATCCCATTACAGGGCCATAAACACATCACTTATGATTCAGCATGGCACGCCACTTCACCAGTGCATGTGCGCGTGTGTGCATGTGTGTGTGTGTGCGTGAGTGTGTGATTGTAACCCACGCGTATGTGCGCGTGTGAGTGTGTACGTTTGTGACTACGCATGTGTGTGTGTGTGTGTGCGTATCGTGTATTGTGTTCGTGAGTGCACGTTTGTGTCTATGCATGTGTGTGTGTGTGTGCGTATCGTGTATTGTGTACGTGAGTGCACGTTTGTGTCTATGCATGTGTGTGTGTGTGTGTTTTGTGTACACGTGTGCACGTTTGTGTCTACATGTGTGTGCATCGTGTACGTGTGTGCACGTTTGTGTCTATGCATGTGTGTGTGTATCATGTACGTGCGTGTGTGTGCTCGTTTGTGTCTGTGTGTGTGCATCGTGTACCTGTGCACGCGTAAAGGATAGACCAGTAATTAAGAGTTCTGTATCGAAGTCTTATAGCAACACTCTAATTTCCTGCCCTGTCGGCTCAGCAAATGAAGAACGATGGTGCTATTTCTCCTGCTGTTTGTTTGTTTGTTACACAACGCTTGATTTGGCTTTGAAGAGCCACGCGCCTTCACCACCCCCCCCCCCCCCCAGCCCCGCCCCCCCTGAGGACTACCGGAGGAAATGACACCGGAGACAGGAAATGATGTCTGAGGCGTTTGACGACAAATTAGTGGCGGTTTGGTTTCCACGGTAGCGCCACTGTGCTTTGTAGTCAGCGGCGCTCGAATGGTGTGGAGGACCCCGGAGATCAGACGGTACACACACACACACACACACAAGCGTACACACACACACACACACACAAGCGCACACACACACACACACTAGCGTACACAAGCGCACACACACAAGCGCACACACACACACACAAGCGACACACACAAGCACACACACACAAGCACACACACACACACACAAGCGTTTGCACACACACACAGCGCACAACATGTTGGTGTTTCTCTGTATCCATAAGTGGTGTGTCTGTGTCCATTGTGTGTGTGTCTGTGTCCAGTGTGTGTGTGTCTGTATCCATGTGTGTGCCTGTATCCATGTGTGTGTGAGTATGTAAGTGTACTCTGTGTGAGTGTGTGTGAAAGACTGTGTGTGTGAGAGACAGATGTGTGTGTGTCTGTGTCCATGTGTGTGTGTGTTTGTGTTTTTGTGTTTTTGTGTTTTTGTGTTTTTGTGTGTGTTTCTTTGTGAGTGTGTGTGTCATGTGTGTTGGTCTGTGTCCGTGGGTGTGTGTGTGTCCAATGTGTGTATCTGTGTGTCGTTGTCCATGTGTGTGTGTGTTCATGTGTTGTCCATTGGTGTGTATGTGTGTGTCTGTGTCCATGTGTGTGTGTGGGGGGGGTGGGGGTGGGTGCAGTCGCTGAATGTTTTTTTTGTTTGTGTGTGTGTTTGTATCATGTGTGTGTGTGTCCATGTGTGTATCCATTGTGTGTGTTGTGTCCATGTGTGTGCTGTGTTCCTATCTCATTACTCAGCTGCTACAGGGTGTTGGGGTGTTGTGCAGAAGATGACTCCCCCTTGGGAGACGCTGCTAAAGAAACAGACCTCCTCTCTCCACGGCCCCCCTGCCAGATTCCTGTCATCAGGTGGTCCGATGCTAGGTCGCCACTGATGAAATACTGACAACGTCATCTAGCTTAATGTCGGCTAGCGGTCGATTCTAGCTAGCTACGTCGCGCCTAGCGTCAAATCTCGCTAGACTAACGGTCGGCTAGCGGTCCAGGTAGCTAGCTAACGTCGGCAGTGTCATCTAGCTAGCTAACGTCGACAAGCGTCGAGAAACTCCATTGAATTGACTGTGTTTGATTACATCTCTTTGTCTGCCGGTCTCCCTTTCTCTCTCTCTCTCGCTCTCTCTCTCTCTCTCTCTCTCTCTCTCTCTCTCTCTCCTCTCGTGCTCTCTCTTCTCTCTCTCTCTCTCTCTCTCTCTCTCTCTCTCTCTCTCTCCTCTCTCTCTCGCTCTCTCTCTCTCTCTCGCTCTCTCTCTCTCTCTCTCTCCTCTCTCTTCCTTCTCTCTCTCTCTCTCTCTGTCTCTGTCTCTCTGTCTCTCTGTCTCTCCTGTCTCGTCTGTTCTCAGCTTGTCTCTCTCCTTCTCTCTCTCCTCTCTCTCTCTCTCTGTCAGATTATTCTCTCCCTCTTTATTGTCTCGCTTCTCTGTCTGGCGGGCTGATATGTTCTCTCTTTGTGTCTCTCTCTCCCTTGTTCCCTGTCCTCGCTCTTATTCAGTATGAGTGTGCATCAGAGTGATGAATGCTTATCCGGTGGCGTGAAGAGGCCAGCAGAGATAATCCTGTGATATTCCTCCTCCAGCTGACCCTGGATCAGATACCTGTCGGTGGGTAAGCCTCAATCCTGCTCTGCACTGCTCCCAGGTGTGTGTGAGCTCACAGTGTGACAGCGTTTGAGACATGAGAGTGCGTGTACGCGTGAGAAGCATGTGCGATGTGTGCTGTCTGTCTGTGTATATGTGCTGTGTGTGTGTGTATGTATCCTGTGTCTGTGTATATGGTCTGTGTGTGTCTGTGTATATGTCTGTGCTGTGTGTATGGTGTCGTGTCTTGTGTATATGTCGTGTGTCTGATTGCATTGTGTATGTGCGTGTCTGTCTGTGTATATTTGTCTGTGTGTGTCTGTATGTGTGTGTGTGTCTGATCTGTGCATGTGTGTATGTCCGTGAGTATTTCTGTCTGTGTGTATGTCTGAGTGTGTGTGGTTGTGTGTCTGTCTGTACGCGTGTGATGTGTGTGTCTGTCTGCGTTGTCTGTACGTATGTCTGTGCGTGTCTGTATGTGCTTGTGTGTGTTGTATCGTGTGTGTGTATCTGTGTCCGTCTGTCTGTGGTGGTGTCTGTCTATGTGTGTGTTGTGTGTGTCGTATGTGTGTGTGGTGTCTGTCTGTCTGTGTGTTGTCTGTCTGTCTGTCTGTGTGTGTGTGTGTCTGTCTGTCTGGTGTGTGTGTCTGTCTGTCGTCGTCTGTGTGTATGTCTGAGTATGTCTGTAATACTGTGTGTGTATGTCTGGAGTATGGCTGTGTGTGTATGTCTGGTTCTGTCTGTCTGTGTTGTGTGAATGTGTGTGTGTATGTGTGTTGTCTGTGTGTGTATGTCCTGTGGGGTGTGTGTATGTGTGTGTGTGTGTATGTCTTGTGTGGTGTGTGTGTGTATGTGTGTGTGTGTGTGTGTATGTGTGTGTGTATGGTATGTCTGTGTGTGTATGTCTGTGTGTGGATGTGTGGTGTGCTGGGTGGTGTGATGTGTGTGTGTGTGTGTGTTGTGGTGTGTGTGTGTGTGTGTGGAAGCCACTCCAGAGCGAGGAGCATCAGTTCAGATGCAGCAGCCCAGCCGTCAGACACCCTGCCAGGCTGTGAGGCCAACACTAATCCCCCTCTGATGAGCCCAGCTGCAGGAGCACAGCTCTGACATTCACCACAGCGGACCCTCTCCTCGTCACCCTCTCCTGTCTTCTCCTCTCACCTTCTCTTCCTGTCCTCTCCTCCTGTCTCTCGTCTCTCACCTTCTCCTGTCCTCTCGTACTCTCAACCTTCCTCTCCTGTCCTCTCCTTCACCTCCTCTTCCTCTCACCTCCCTCCTCTCTCTTCCTCTCCACCCTCCTCTCCTGTCCTCTCCTCTCACCTCCTTCCTGTCTCTCGTTCTCACCTCCATCTCCGTGACCCCTGTCTTCTCACCTCCTCTCCTCTCACCTCCTGTCCTCTTCCTCTTCCTTCTCACCTCCTCTCCTGTCCTCTCCACCTCACCTCTCCTTCTCTCTTCCTTTCTCTCCTCCCCCCTACCATCTCTCCCCTCCACCTCCCCACAACCTCTCCTCCCATTCCCCACACCTCTCCCCTCACCTCCCCACACCCTCTCTCTCTCCCCTCACACAATCTCTCCCCTTCACCTCCCATTCCTCACCTCCACCTCTCTCTCTCTCCCCTAACATCTCCTCTTCCGTCCCTCCTTCCCAACCACATATTTTTCCCAGCCATGTTCTTTACAAAGGTTTGCAAGGTTTCAAATACTTGATGAAGATTGAACAAGTTGAACAAGTTATTGGTTCCTAACAGCTGAACATCCAAGTTACAAACCTCCATCCAAGATTGAACATCCAAGTTACAAACCTCCATCCAAGATGACCTCTTGAGGGACCGATTCAGTCCAGAGGTGGAGAAGAACAGAATAGTCAAAGCCAACAACCTCAGTAACACACATACACTCAAAACACACACACTCACCACACACACACTCGTCACACACACTACACACTCACACTCTCTCTCAACACACACACTCAAAACACACACACACACACAACACATTCACACCACCACACACACACTCAAAACACACCACCTCTCTCTCTCTTTCACTCACACACACTCATTCAAACACACACACTCAACACACTCACACTTCTCTCTCCTCTCACACCACACACACTCCACCACACACACTCTCTCTTCTCTCACACACACACACACACACACACACACACTCGCACTCACACACACACACAAACCACCTCGTCTGCTCTTTTCACACACTCACACCACACACACACACACACACACACCACACTCTCTCTCTATCTTGATTCAAGAAGTAATTCAAAGCCAAACAGCTGGAGTACTGCATATCGATCCTTCTCCCGGCAGAAACGGATCACAGATTCCAAGGAACATTTACGAGCGTGGGGGGGGGGGCAAGAATTCATACCACAGCCTGGTAATTCCCCAAATCCACTATCGATCGGCAGGTACAGTGAGAACTGTTAAAGAGCTCTGAGATCAGAGAGTGTAAGCTCATATCCGAGAGGGGGGGGGAGCAGGAGAGGAGAAAAGGAGGAGAGGAGAGTGGAAAGGCAGGAGAGGTGAGAGGGGGAGCGGAGGAGAGGCGAAAGGAGGACCGAGGGAGAAGAGGAGCGGGGGAAGGAGGACGAGGGGGAAGGAGGAGAGGAAAAGAAGGGGGGGAGCGATTCGGCGGAGATAGAGGAAGAGGAAGACAGTGGAGGACTGAGGAGAGGAAGAGACCAAGTCCTGTGAGGTAGTGTGCGTCTCTATCTCTGCTTATTAACCTGAAAGAGTGTTTGTCGTCGTGGGATAGAGCATCTATCCAGCGCGTCAGTGAACTCCCCTGAGGCCTCCCACAGCTCGCTCACACACCTGGAACGCTCACACACCTGGAAGTACCAGGTGTCAGTATCTGTGTGTGTGTATCTGTGTCCGTCTGTCTGTGTGTGTCTGTCTATGTGTGTGTGTGTGTCTGTATGTGTGTCGTGTCTGATCGTGTGTGTGTGTGTCTTGTCTGTTCTGTCTGTGTGTGGTGTGTCTGTCTGTCTGTGTGTTGTGTCTGTCTGTCTGTCTGTTGTGTATGTGAGTATGTCTTCTGTGTGTTTGTGTGATTGTGTGTGTGTATGTCTGAGTCTGTCTGTCTGTGGTTGTATGTGTGTGTATGGTGTTATGTCTGTGTGTGTTGTGTTGTGCGTGTGTTGTATGTGTGTGGTTGATGTCTGTGTGTGTGTGTGTTGTGTATGTTGTGTTGTGTGTGTGTATGTGTGTGTGGTTAGTTGTATGTCTGTGTGTGTATGTCATGTGTGTGTATGTGGTGATGTGTGTGTGTGGTGTGTGTGTGTGTGTGTGTGTGTGTGGTGTTGTGTTGTGTAGTAGTGTGAAACGCCACCTCCAGAGCGAAGGAGCATCAGTTTCAGATGCACAGCCCATCAGCCCGGTAGACATCCCTGCCATGCTGTTAGAGGGACAACACTTAATCCCCTCTGATGAGGCCCAGCCTGAGGGCACAGCTCTGACACATTTCACCAGCGGCCCTCTCCTCCTCACCTCCTCCTGGGTTAGTCTCTCCTCTCACTTCTCTCCTCCTCTCCTCCACACAGAGGAGAGTGTGTCACACTCTCCTCTCCTCCCAGCCCCTCCTCCTCTCTCTCCTGTCCTCTCCTCTCACCCTCCTCTCCTCTCCACCTCCTGTCCTCTCCTCTCCTCTTCACCTCCTCTCCTGGCCTCTCCTTCCACCTCCTCCTTCTGTCCTCCGCCACCTCCTCTCCTGTCCTCTCCTCTCACCTCCTCTCCTCTCACCTCCTGTCCTCTCCTCTCCTCTCACCTCCTCTCCTGTCCTCTCCTCTCACCTCCTCTCCTCTTCCTTTCTCTCCCTCCCCCCTACCATCTCTCCCCTCACCTCCCCACACCTCTCCTCCCACTTCCCCACACCTCTCCCCTCACCTCCCCACACCTCTCTCTCTCCCCTAAATCTCCTCCCCTCACCTCCCCATCTTCACCTCCACCTCTCTCTCTCTCCCCTAACATCTCCTCTTCCGTCCCTCCTTCCCAACCACATATTTTTCCCAGCCATGTTCTTTACAAAGGTTTGCAAGGTTTCAAATACTTGATGAAGATTGAACAAGTTGAACAAGTTATTGGTTCCTAACAGCTGAACATCCAAGTTACAAACCTCCATCCAAGATTGAACATCCAAGTTACAAACCTCCATCCAAGATTGAACATCCAAGTTACAAACCTCCATCCAAGATTGAACATCCAAGTTACAAACCTCCATCCAAGATGACCTCTTGAGGGACCGATTCAGTCCAGAGGTGGAGAAGAACAGAATAGTCAAAGCCAACAACCTCGTTAACACAGCACACTCACAACACACTCAACACACACACCTCACACACAACACACACACACTCTGTCTTTCACACACACATACACTTGCAGTCATGTTAAACACACACACACCACACACATTCACACACACACCACCACACCACTCAAACACACACCCACTCTCTCTCTTTTCACACAACACTCAAACACACACACGCAAACACACTCACACTCTCTTCTCTCACACACACACACTCACACACACCCACTCTCTCTCTCTCACACACACAACACACCACACACACACACTCGCACTCACACCAACACACACACTCTCTCTCTTTCACACACCTCCTTCACACACCCACACACACACCACACCCCACACACACTCTCTCTCTATCTGATTCAAGAAGTAATCAAAAGCCAACAGCTGGAGTACTGCATATCGATCCTTCTCCCGGCAGAAACGGATCACAGATTCCAAGGAACATTTACGAGCGTGGGGGGGGGGCAAGAATTCATACCACAGCCTGGTAATTCCCCAAATCCACTATCGATCGGCAGGTACAGTGAGAACTGTTAAAGAGCTCTGAGATCAGAGAGTGTAAGCTCCCATAACGAGATGAGGGGGGGGGAGAGGAGAGGAGAAAGGAGGAGAGGAGAGGGGGAAGGAGGAGAGGAGAGGGGGAGGGAGGAGAGGAGAAAGGAGGAGAGGGGGAGAAGAGGAGCGGGGGAAGGAGGAGAGGGGGAAGGAGGAGAGGAAAAGAAGGGGGGAGGAGCGGAGGAG
>BROE01000011.1:12522653-12530075 GCA_036571765.1 Plecoglossus altivelis | reverse complement strand
CTCTCTCTACCTCTCTCTCTCTCTCTCTCTACCTCTCTCTCTCTCTACCTCTCTCTCTCTCTACCTCTCCCCCTCCCTACTTCTCTCTCTCCCTGCCTGCCTGCCTGCCTCCCTCCCTCCCTCCCTCTCTCTCTCTCTCCCTGCCTCTCTCTCCCTACCTTCCTCTCTCTCCCTACCTCCCTCCCTTTCTCCCCTGCCTCTCTCTCCCTATCTCCCTCCCTTTCTCCCCCTATCTCCCTCCCTTTCTCCCCCTATCTCCCTCCCTTTCTCCCCCTATCTCCCTCCCTTTCTCCCCCTATCTCCCACCCTCTCCCTCTCTCTCCCTAACTCCATCCCTCCCTGTCTCTCTCATAACCACACTGATGAGAAACACTGCCTCCCTCTGTCACAGGAGGGAACTACCTACTTACACACACACACACACAGACATATATACAAAGACACATACACACACACACACACACACACAGACAGAGAGACATAGATACAAAGACACACACACACTCACACACATACACACACACACACACAGATAGAGACACCCAGCAATAACAAACCACAGACACCTGCACCAGGGAGACATGATTGGACCCTACTGTGTTCAGCAAGCTTCCCAATGACAGGACGTGATGCGATGTGACAAGATGCGTTTCGACTTTCATACGATATGCAAATCAGATGCTAATCAGATGCTAATCAGATGCTAATCAGCGCATTAACGAGCAGTGGCGTGTCGGAGAGACGTTAGTTGACCAGGGAGACGACTGTCAGTCCACACAGCATAACAGCACAAGATAGAATCACAAGTTTCCTAGAAGGACTTGTACACCACGATCAATGCTATTGACGATAGGAGTGGAGAGAGGCTGTGATTAGGACAAGAGATCTATAGATGACGCGATAGTACCACCTGAGAGACTGTAACAGGCAGGTATCACATGAGAGACTGTAACAGGCAGGATATGACAGAGAGACTGTAACAGGCAGGTATCACCTGAGAGACTGTAACAGGCAGGATATGACAGAGAGACTGTAACAGGCAGGATATGACAGAGAGACTGTAACAGGCAGGTATCACCTGAGAGACTGTAACAAGCTGGTTGTGACACAGAGACTGTTACAAGGTGACTGTGAGAGAGACTGTTACAAGCTGGATATGACAGAGACTGTTACAAGGTGACTGTGAGAGAGACTGTTACAAGCTGGATATGACAGAGACTGTTACAAGCTGGATATGACAGAGACTGTTACAAGGTGACTGTGAGAGAGAGTCTGTAACAAGCTGTCTGTTACGAGAGACTGTAACAAGCTGTCTGTTACAGAGAGTCTGTAACAAGCTGGTTGAGACAGAGAGACTGTAACAAGCTGTCTGTTACAGAGAGTCTGTTACAAGCTGGTTGTGACAGAGACACACACGCAGCGCAGGACCTGCCAATCACATTGATGTAAACTACAAATAATTTGCTGACGTTAGACGTTGTGGCGCTTTATAGACGAAGCAGGTCATTCTGCTGCTGCTGTGAACAGAAACGTGCGTGTGTAAATATTTGTGAGAGAGCTCAGTGGATGTGGCAGGAGGATGAATAGGAAACCAGAGAGGAACGCTAAAGTTGCCCCATTTAGCGAGACAGGAAGCAGTCCAGATTCCTCTGTTATCTGTAGCCTGCATACATTTGATAACAATAGTTGTGGTGGAGTCTATACACAATGTCATCCTCTCTTTCTCTCTTCTGCTATCAACGCTGTCTCTCTCTGGTCACAAACCTGGGGTCTCTCTCTGTCTCACACTCTCTCTCTATCACGTACGTGTTGTATACTGTCTCTGCTCTAATCACACTTGTTTCTCTGCTATCTACTGCTGTCTTTCTCCTTGTCAACTGTCTCACACTCCGGTCTCTCTCCACCTCTCTATCACGCTGTCTTCATCTCTATCTAACGTAACTGTCTCTCTGTCTCCTACCTATCACAGCTGTCTCTCTCTCTATCACGCTGTCTCTCTCTGTCACACTGTCTCTCTCTATCACACTGTGTCTCTCTATCATGCTGTCTCTCTCTATCATGCTGTCTCTCTCTATCACGCTGTCTCTCTCTATCACGCTGTCTCTCTATCACACTGTCTCTCTCTATCACACTGTCTCTCTCTATCACACTGTCTCACACTCTCTCTCTCTATCACACTGTCTCACACTCTCTCTCTCTCTATCTATCACACTGTCTCTCTCTATCACGCTGTCTCTCTCTATCACGCTGTCTCTCTCTATCACGCTGTCTCTCTCTATCACGCTGTCTCTCTCTGTCACACTGTCTCATACTCTCTCTCTCTCTATCACACTGTCTCTCTCTCTCTATCACGCTGTCTCCCTCTATCACGCTGTCTCTCTCTATCACACTGTCTCTCTCTATCACACTGTCTCTCTCTATCACACTGTCTCTCTCTATCACGCTGTCTCTATCACGCTGTCTCTCTCTATCACGCTGTCTCACTCTATCATGCTGTCTCACTCTATCACGCTGTCTCTCTCTATCACACTGTCTCTCTCTATCACACTGTCTCTCTCTATCACACCGTCTCTCTCTATCACACTGTCTCTCTCTATCACGCTGTCTCTCTCTATCACACTGTCTCTCTCTGTCCCTCACCCTCCTTCTCTCTCGCTGCCCCCCTTCTCTCCCTCCCTCCCTCCCTCCCGCCCTCCCTCCCTCCCTCTCTCCTCTCTCTCTCCTTCTCCCTCTCTCTGTTGTCAGACAGACTCGATGGAGCCCATTGATCTGCATAAGGAGGTCTGCTGATAGTGATGGGGTTGCCAGCGGCAGCAGGGAGGGAGGCGGTTGTCACGGTTACCTGATGCAGCAGAGCCCTGGACCATCTGCCGTGAGAGAGAGGCCGTGCCTCGCAGGCAGCTAGTGGCTGTAATTAAAGGAAAACTTCCACGCAGTCAGCAGCAAGTGTGTGTGTGTGTACAAGTGTGTGTGTGTGTGTACAAGTGTGTGTGTGTTCGCATGTGTGTGTGTGTGTGTTCGCATGTGTGTGTGTGTATAAGTGTGTGTGTGTTCGCATGTGTGTGTGTACAAGTGTGTGTGTGTGTATAAGTGTGTGTGTGTTCGCATGTGTGTGTGTTTGCATGTGTGTGTGTGTGTACATGTGTGTGTGTGAGTGTTTGCATGTGTGTGTTCGCATGTGTGTGTGTGTGCGTTCACGTGTGTGTGTGTGTGTACACGTGTGTGTGTGTGTGTACATGTGTGTGTGTGTTTGCATGTGTGTGTACATGTGTGTGTGTGTTCACGTGTGTGTGTGTGTTCACATGTGTGTGTATGTGTTCACGTGTGTGTGTGTGTTCATATGTGTGTGTGTGTTCACATGTGTGTGTATGTGTTCACGTGTGTGTGTGTGTTCACATGTGTGTGTGTGTTCACATGTGTGTGTGTGTCCTGCAGCTCATCCTACACACCCAGAACACAGCTTCTGCAGGCTGAGACTGGTCTCTATCCAGCTGAGCAAGCAGGAAAAGCACATACACACACATTCATAAAGCACATACACACACATTCATAAAGCACATACACACACATTCATAAAGGACATACACACACATTCATAAAGGACATACACACACATTCATAAAGCACATACACACACATTCATAAATCACATACACACACATTCATAAATCACATACACACACATTCATAAATCACATACACACACATTCATAAAGGACATACACACACATTCATAAAGGACATACACATACACACACATTCATAAAGCACATACACACACATTCAAAAACACATTCGCACTTCCAACCAACACACTCCCAGAGACATACACAGTAACACGCAGATTTGACCTGGTGTGTATTTTCCAGTTTCAGCAACAGTTTTCAAAGTACCACAGGGGCTCTGTACTGGTGACACATCTCTCCTCTGCTCTGCAGGGAGTCAGTCCACATCTGGCTGCTTTAGAAGACAGGTGCCTGAACAGGTTTCAATGCATCTCTCTCTTTCCATCTCTCCTTCTTCCTCCCTTTTTCTCCTTCACACTCTCACCCTCCCCCCATTTCTCTTTCCCCCCCTCCTCCCACCTCTCATCCTCTCTCCCCCCCCTCCTTTCCATCTCTCTTCTTCCCCCTCTCCTCCCTCCTCTCTCCCTCCTCCTCTAACCTCTCCCTCCTCCTCTAACCTCTCGTCTCCCTCCTCTCTCCCTCCTCCTCTAACCTCTCCCTCCTCTAACCTCTCCTCTCCCTCCTCTCTCCCTCCTCCTCTAACCTCTCGTCTCCCTCCTCTCTCCCTCCTCCTCTAACCTCTCCTCTCCCTCCTCCTCTAACCTCTCCTCTCCCTCCTCCTCTAACCTCTCGTCTCCCTCCTCTCTCCCTCCTCCTCTAACCTCTCCTCTTGTTTCCATGGCGTCGGCAGACGCTCTCTGTGAGAGGAGCGTCTCGGAAACAGGAAAGGACTCCGTCCCCGCGGGGACCGTTGCCACGGGAAACCGGACAACGTGGTCGGTCAGGGAGACGGTCTCCGTGGCGACCGGAGCGATAACAGTAGCCTCACCCTGATATAAGTAAGTCTAGGAGGAGGAGGGGGAAGGGAAAAGGGAGAAGGAGGGGAGGGCCAGTGGAGGGAGGGAGACAATTAAGAGTCAAATGCAGTTTAAATTGCTCAGTGATCCAATTAAAAGTGAGGACTTGCCTAAAGATGCTTGTTCCCAATAAGGTGGCATTAGGAGAGCAGAGAGATGGCAGGGGCACCATAGAACTCTCCCTGACTTTACAAACCAATACAGTTTCCAACTCCTCCTCCTCCAAGCAATATAGCTTGTGGATTCCCGTGGAAAATAAGTATGTGTATTTGGAGTTATTATGGCTGTCTAATTTAGCGTAATGAAAGCACTAGCCGGCGCGGGGCGGATGAGGCTTTTTAATTTGAGAGTCGAGCACAGGCCTGCATATTAATTACCTCATTTGCATAAATCATGTCACTCCACTCGGGATTCCAATTAAACCCTTGATTAATTGCTCGGCTGACCCGTTAAATAGAATCCTTTAAGTGGTTCAACAGGGCTTTACAGTGGTGTGTATAAACACTCACACGTACTTGCACGCATACTACACACGTGCGCACACACACAGGCTACAGACACACACACATGCTAGCTACACACACACACACACACACACACACACATCTGTATTTTCTCAAACTCCTTTTCTTGCTGACAGTGTACACAATGACTCATGAGAGAGCGAGCGTTCAGAAGCAGGGGTGTTTGGGTCACGCTCTCAGCTCTCAGCCCAACGGTTAGAGGAGGAGGAGGAGGAGTGGGTTTGAAACTCATGCACAGCTTCTGGAGAACTGAGTAGTAGCTTGAGGTGTCAACATCTTCTGGTCTTTCTCTCAGGGTGGTCAAGGAGATCATCTCTTCCTGTTGTGTGTTCCTGACAGCCTGCAGGCAGCTGTCTCTTTCTCTTCCTTTTTCTTTCTCTCTCTCTCTTCCTCTCCCTCCCTCCCTCCCTCCCTGCCTGCCTTTCTCTCTCTCTCCCTCCCTCCCTCCCTCATTCCTTCCTCCGTCTTTCTCTCTCTTCATTTCTCCCCCTCTCTTCCTCTTCCTTTCTCTCTCTCAATCCCTCTCCTTCCCTCTCTCTCTTCCTTTCTCCCCCTCTCTTTCTCTCTCCCCCTCTCTCTCTCCCTCCCTCCCTCCCTCTCTCCCTCCCCTCCTCCCCCTCTCTCCTCTCCTCTCTCTCTCTCTCCCTCTCTCCTCTCCCTCCCTTCCCCTCCTCCCCTCCCTCCTCCCTCTCTCTCTCTCTTCCCTCTCTCTCTCTGGCCAAGCTGCGTGTCAGCAGGCCTCTGCGTCTCTCAGCTTCAGGACACCAGGGCCACCTGTCTATGGACACAGCTCCCGACAGGATCCAGAACGCCCGTGTGCAACGGACACAAGTATTGGGCTGTTGAGGTGTGATTCCGGAACACCTGACCCTTTGTGGTTCGTTTGAAAGGGATGTGTTGCGCGTGTGGACGTGTCAACTTCACTTATCCTCTCTGCAACAACACCGACAAATACACACAGAGTAAAGTGGCAGCCTGCCCGCTGTTCCCTGTCATTCAGAAATCCTGAATAGAGTTTCTCTCCTCCAATCAGAAGAGTTTCTCTGCAGGCCAGGATCACCTTGCTGTGACATAATTGGAGGATTAGGGCCGCTGAGTTAGACTGATCTGAACTCTACTGTGTGGAACTGGAACGTCTGTGTGTGTGTGTGTGTGAATGTGTGTGGGTGGAGTGTGTGTTTGTGCCTGTGTGCATGTGTGTACCACGTGGACCTGTGAATGACACAGCCTTAGGGTAGCATCTTTGCTGAATGAGAAGGCTTATTTCTGGTTGAGAGAGAGAGAGCGGGGAGGGAGAGAGAGAGGGTGGGAGGGATGGGAAAGGAAGGAGACCACTCGAGGGAGAGGAAAGGAGAGCGAGAGAAGAGAGTGGAAGGGACGGAGCGAGGGAGGAGGGAGGAGGAGCGGAGGAGGGAGGGAGGAGAGCAGGGTAGGGAAGGGTAGGGGAGGAGGGTAGGGAAGGAGAGGAAAACATCACAGAGAGTGGGAGGGAGAGAAGGGAGGAGGGAGGGAAAGAAAGAACACGTCCGGGAGAGAGGGAAGAAACGGAGGAGCAGGAGGGTCTGGAAGAAGAGGGAGGGAGGGAGGGACGGAGAGAGGGGAGGGAGGGAGGGAAAGAAGAGAACGTCGAGAGAGGAGAAAAGATAAGGAGGGAGGAGTGAACAAGCAGGAGGGATATTTCCCAGCCTGCAAATAGTAAATGGGATTTCCTAACCCCTGGGCCCTCTATCCAGACTCAGACCCTGAGTGCCTGCATCTCAGTGTAGAGCTCCAGTCTGCAGACAAACGGGCCAGAGATCTCCCTGGCTCAGCCCCTCCTGTAGACCTCAGCCTCAGAGGAGAAAGAGAGAGAGAGGGGTGGGTGTGACGTTTTGGGTTAGGGTTAGAAAGTGATAGAAAGAGAGAGAGGGGTGGTGTAGAAAGAGAGAGAGGGGTGGTGTAGAAAGAGAGAGAGGGGTGGTGTAGAAAGAGAGAGAGGGGTAGTGTAGAAAGAGAGAGAGAGGGGCTGGAGGAGAAAGAGAGAGGCGGTATGTGTAGAAAGAGGAAGAGAGGCCAGGTAGTGTAGAAAGAGCAGAGAGGGGTAGTCGTAGAAAGAGAGAGAGAACAACGGTAGTGTAGATAAGAAGAGCCGACGTAGTGTTAGGAAAGAGACGAGAAGACAGGGTAGTGCTTAGAAAGCGAAGAGGAGGGTGTGTAGAGAGAGAGAGGGGTAGTGTAGAAAGAGACAAAGGTAATATGTAGAAAAGATCGAAGAGAGACAGAGTAGCTGTAGACAAGAGAGAAGAGTAGTGTAGAAACAGAGAGAGTAGTGCTAGA
>BROE01000011.1:12492653-12517653 GCA_036571765.1 Plecoglossus altivelis | reverse complement strand
TTGATTTGATTTGACTGCGGCACCCCCCTGCAGAATACTTCCCATGTCTTTGAAGTGCTCAGTAATCAGAGTCCACTCTTAATTCAGCTCATCATGAACTGAGGATGACCCAGGTCATCACAGCAGGAGCAAACCAAATTACCCTGCTGGTTAACCTCAGATTAGATCCACAACTCTGTCTATCTGTCTGTCTGTCTGCCTGCCTGCTTGCCCATCTGTCTGCCTGCCTACCTGCATGTCTGTCTGTCTTTCAGCCTGCATGCCTGCCTGCCTGTCGGACTGTCTGTCTGTCTGTCTGTCTGTCTTTCAGCCTGCATGCCTGCCTGCCTGTCGCACTGTCTGTCTGTCTGTCTTTCACCCTGCATGCCTGCCTGCCTGCTTGTCCACCTGTCTGCCTGCCTGCATGTCTGTCTGTCCGTCCGCCTGCCTTCCTGCCTGCCTATCATGTGTCTCTCATCCTCCAGACCTCCCCCAGTGGATGACCAACATGTCCCAAGGCCTCATGCCCCTGATAAGAGCACAGACTGGAGCTGTGTCCTCACATCATCTCATCCAGGGAGACCAAAGATTTCAACCCCCACCGCACACCCAAATACACCCCAAGGTTCACAGTAGGATCCTTGTTCCAGACAGAACTATCCAACAGTGAGCTCACTGACTCATCGACACGACGCAGTCCATGGGAATTACAGAAGCTATGAGGTTTATTTTACTGCAGTTGTTAAATGATTAACATACTGAAATGTGTTTTTTTGTGCCTTACAGGAACTTATTTAGACATTTACAATTAGCAGGAGGTCTGATTTAATAGACCACAGTACAGAGAGGATGACAATGAACACACTAGTGCTTCACTGTTGCTCTGTCACGCGCTGGTAAAAGCTCATTCATCACATACTGTTATGAAAATGTCAACGCAGTCATGTAGACTGCGCATGACTGCTCTATAAACCTGCATTTATATAGACTGTGCTGGGCTAGTATCTGTAAACCTGCAGTTATATAGACTGTGCTGGGCTAGTATCTACAAACCTGCAGTCATGTAGACTGTGCATGACTGCTCTATAAACCTGCAGTCATATAGACTGTGCTGGGCTAGTATCTACAAACCTGTAGTTATATAGACTGTGCTGGGCTAGTATCTGTAAACATGTAGTTATATAGACTGTGCTGGGCTAGTATCTGTAAACCTGCAGTTATATAGACTGTGCTGGGCTAGTATCTGTAAACCTGCAGTTATATAGACTGTGCTGGGCTAGTATCTGTAAACCTGCAGGTATATAGACTGTGCTGGGCTAGTATCTGTAAACCTGCAGTTATATAGACTGTGCTGGGCTAGTGTTTGTAAACCTGCAGTTATATAGACTGTGCTGGGCTAGTATCTGTAAAACTGTAGTTATATAGACTGTGCTGGGCTAGTATCTGTAAACCTGCAGTTATATAGACTGTGCTGGGCTAGTATCTGTAAACCTGCAGTATGACAAAGACAAATAACAAGGTAATTACAGGACCGACGGTGAGAAGTGTGTGTGTGTGTGTGTGTGTGTGTATGTGTGTGTGTATGTGTGTGTGTGTGTGTGTGTGTGTGTGCGTGCGTGCGTGTGTGGAGGGGGAGGGCAATGTTTGAACACATTGCGCCAAAATATCTGCATTTTACTTTCTGGTGAGTTTGACTAATGGCAGGAATGAAGGCAGATGGATGACTGAGCATAATAATAACGAAATAATCATATTAAATATTAACTGTGTAATCATAAGACGAGGGACATACAGCAGGTGTAACAGACTGATGAGGGAGAAAAGGAGGTTTAGAAACGCTGGTCTAACGCAGAGAAGGACTGTGAGGAGGATCTCCTGCTCAAACCGCATGCTGTGTGAGCGATCGAACCTCCATCCCATTAAAGCTAAATGAGCTAGCAAGGTGAGGGAACAGATGGCCTAGCTAGGCGTTCTGCGGCCAAGGTCGCGATTCCAAAAACAACGTTTGCAAAAAAAAAAAAAAAGAAGAAAAAAAAAAGCCTGTGTTCTCTAAAAGCATCTGGATGTCATTGCAAGGACACCAAATACTCTCTTCTCTGTTTTTCTACCGGATGTCAGGTACAAGTGACCCGTTAGTTATGCAGCATTGAAAGCGTAGCCTTCTGATTAAATTAGCAATATTCTATCAGACATAAAACAACAGAAATCCAATTTGGCGTGTGTTCATAGCGTCAGTTCAACTCCCAAACGCAGGTCGGCGTTTCTATTCGTGTAATTAGCAGGCAGTCTATTGTTTCTGAAAGATTTTTCTCATTTGCGTAATCAAATAAAACAGAAATAATTATGGGTATGACAGAACCACACATCGTGCTTAAAAGCCTTCTCCCAAATGCAAACTCTGCTTTCTCTCCCAAGGAGGACCAAACTAAAACACATCTTTATTAGAGTTCAAATGAATGAAAAAGACAGCCCCCTTCCTCCCCCTCCTCTAACTCCTCCCTCCCGCTCCCTCTCATCATCACCCTCCCTCCACACCCCTCCCTCCCCCTCTCTTCCCCTCCCTTACCCTTCTTCACCCCCCTCCCTCCTTCCTTCCCTCCCACCCCCACCCCTCCTCCACCCCCTCCCTCCTCCTCTGCCCTCCTTCCTCCCCCACCCGCTCTCTCCCCTTCTTCACCCCCCCAGTATAAAACAGAGGATAATTATGTAAGGTGCTGATTCAGCGAGCTCCTGTATGTGGCTTTAAGCTTTGTGCTTACTAAGTCTATTCCTCTCCTGGTAATGAGCTAAAGGTCACAGCTCCGTTATGACACTGATTCTAAATCCAAACCAGCCATGGAGCTGAGAGAGTCTCACCAGCTGGAAATGAAAGGAACACCGTCTTCCATAATGAGACAGTGCTGAGGATGGGGCTGAGGCTAGGGCTGAGGCAGGGGCTAGGGCTGGGGCAGAGGCTGGCGGCTGAGGCGGAGGCTCGAGGTTAGGGCCTGATGGATGGGGTGAGGCTGGGCGCTAAGGATGGGGCTAAGGAATGGGCTAAGGATAGGGGCTGAGATGAGGCTGGGGCTAAGGATGGGGCTGAGGCTGAGGGCTAAGGATGTGGGGCTTAAGGATGCGGGTGAGGCAGGGGATGAGATGAGGCCTGGGGCTGAGGATGGGGCTGAGGATGGGGCTGAGGATGGGGCTAAGGATGGGGCTGAGGATGGGGCTGAGGCTGGGGCTGAGGCTGAGGCTGGTGGCTTGCAGCCTGGGCTTGAGGCTGAGCGCTGGGGCGTGAGGTCGAGCAGTTGAGGCTGGAGATGGGGCTAGAGATGGGGCTGAGGCTGAGGCTAAGGCTGAGAAGGGGGTTGGGGCAGAATCTGTGGAAGAGGCTGGGGAAGAGGCTGTGCATGAGTGAGGCTGGGGCAGAGGTTAAGGCAGAGGCTGTACAGAGGTAAGGCTGGGGCAGAGGCTGTATTAATAAAGTAATAGAAAATGTGGTAACTACTTTAATTGGCGAAGATAGAAGCGATAAGGGGTGAGAGTTGCTGTTCAGGTTAGGGGTGAGGGTCGGTGTTAAGGTTAGGGGTGAGGGTCGGTGTTCAGGTTAGGGGTGAGGGCTGCTATTCAGGTGAAGGGTGAGGGTTACGCGTGAGGTTAAGTTTGAAGTTGGCTATCCGTTCCATATAGCAGCGCTTGATTCCCTCGGTTAATAACCATTATTAATCCACTTGACTTTGCCAGAGGGAATGTGAAGGGACAATTTGAAACTGCAGCCTTTAATACAGTCCTCTACATCCTAATAAAACTGGAATCGATTACAACACAAATGTTTCTTTTTGTGCAGCAGCATTACGTTTGCCAGACTGGAGCTGATCTGAAGTTAGGCAGCAGGCTAACAAGCCAAGCTACAACGTCAATAAAACATCTCGCTTGTGAAACGCAGTCAAGCGCACAAACCAACATGTCTATCTGCCTGCCTGCCTGCCTGCCTGCCTGCCTGCCTGCCTGCCTGCCTGCCTGCCTGCCTGCCTCCCTCCCTGCCTGCCTGCCTGCCTGCCTGCGAGAAAGGGAATGAGAGAGAGAAAGTGACAGAGATCAAGAGAGATTGAGAGAAAGCAACAGAGAGAGAGAAACAGTAAAAGAGAACGAGAGAGTGACAGACAGAGAGAGAGAGAGAGAGAGAGAGAGAGCGACAGAGAGAGAGAGAGAGAGACACAGAGAGAGAGAGCGACAGAGAGAGAGAGAGAGAGAGAGAGAGAGAGAGAGAGAGAGAGAGAGCGAGAGAGAGAGAGCAAGAGAGAGCGAGAGAGAGAGAGAGAGAGAGAGGGGGGCGTCCCACCTATGCTGAGGACAGCTTGATGAATAAACTCTCCAAACCAATCGATGAGCGTGCAGCCGCTGTGAGGGCCACAGAACCGGGGGCGGCTGGGAGGAAATTGAACCCATGTTGCCTGCTCTCCCATGTCAACAAAAGCTAATACACACACACACACACACACACACTGCTGGCAAACACTCCCACACACATACACACACACACACATTCTAGGCACACAATACATTGCAAGCTCACACACGCACAGACAAGACTCACACACACACTCACACACTCTGACACAGTCAGAGAGCAAGGACAGGGTCAGAGACAGCCTGCCTTGCAGTTTTCTCTTCAGGCCCACAGAAGCTGTTCCTCCACCTACTGTTCCTCCAGCTGCTGTCCTCCACCCTTGTTCCTCCACCTACTGTTCCTCCACCCTTGTTCCTCCACCTACTGTTCCTCCACCTGCTGTTCCTCCACCTGCTGTTCCTCCACCTGCTGTTCCTCTACCCTTGTTTCTCCACCCTTGTTCCTCCACCTGCTGTTCCTCCACCCATGTTCCTTCACCTACTGATCCTCCACCTGCTGTTCCTCCACCCTTGTTCCTCCACCCTTGTTCCTCCACCCATGTTCCTTCACCCATGTTCCTTCACCTACTGATCCTTCACCTACTGATCCTCCACCTGCTGTTCCTCCACCCTTGTTCTTCCACCCTTGTTCCTCCACCCTTGCTCCTCCAACTGCTGTTCCTCCAACTGCTGTTCCTCCAACTGCTGTTCCTCCACCCTTGTTCCTCCACCCTTGCTCCTCCACCTGCTGATCCTCCACCTGCTGTTCCTCCACCCTTGCTCTTCCAACTGCTGTTCCTCCACCTGCTCTTCCTCCACCCTTGTTCCTCCACCCTTGTTCCTCCACCCTTGCTCCTCCACCCTTGCTCCTCCACCCTTGCTCCTCCACCTGCTGTTCCTCCACCTGCTGTTCCTCCACCTTTGTTCCTCCACCCTTGTTCCTCCACCTGCTGTTCCTTCACCTACTGTTCCTCCACCCTTGTTACTCCACCTTTGTTCCTCCACCTGCTGTTCCTCCACCTTTGTTCCTCCACCCTTGTTCCTCCACCTACTAGTCCTCCACCCTTGTTCCTCCACCTGCTGTTCCTCCACCCATGTTCCTTCACCTGCTGTTCCTCCACCCTTGTTCCTCCACCCTTGCTCCTCCAACTGCTGTTCCTTCACCTACTGTTCCTCCACCCTTGTTACTCCACCTTTGTTCCTCCACCTGCTGTTCCTCCACCTTTGTTCCTCCACCCTTGTTCCTCCACCTGCTCTTCCTCCACCTGCTCTTCCTCCACCTGCTCTTCCTCCACCTGCTCTTCCTCCGACTCCGTTCCTACACCTCTGGCTCTGTCCGAGTTACGGCTGGCTACCTCACCCGCGACAGCAAGACCAAGCGCCGGGATGCTTCATTACTCCGCACCCAGCCCTGCCAAACCCAGACAGAGGGCAGGGAGCCGGCGGGGGCCACAGCAGAGGAGTCTGCAGGGCCAGGAGGAGAGACGACCGGCAGGGAACACAGATCAACCGCAGCGCGACAAGCAGTGCCACAGAGGGCTTCACGCTCCCGCGGAACCGCAGCTCAACCAACGAGGAACCCCCCCGAGAAAGACAAGGATGAACTCCCAGGAGAACTCGAGACGGGGGAACCATGGAAGGAACGTTAGGAGGAGATGATCGGTGAGGGTTGTCCTCCAGCAGGGACTTTCTGAGACAGAGACAGGTGCAGACCAGCGGATGAACACAACCACACATCGAGAGAGGAGATACAAATTAGCGTTAGCGTTGGCATCCGTTAGCGATCAGTCTGATCAGTTAGCAAGCTCAGCAGAAACCTGGTAACAACACGTCCGTCTGAACCAGGTGTGTTGAAGCAGGGAAACATCTAGAACATGTCAGGCTGGGGGTCCCCTAAGGACCTGGGTTGAGACAGGCTATGCTGGGGTGATGATGCAAGGTACAAGTCTAGCTGACACGAGCGCAGCGGGGTTTAAATGATGCCATGGGCTCAGTCAAAGGCTCAGGTGACTGTCTGGGAAGCCGGGTGGGAACATCACACTGCACTCTCAGATCAATACCCACTCTGCTAGGCATCGTAATTCATGTCAAGCCTACTTGACACGGTCGATGGCAGGCCACAACAATGTCCACGTTTTCTTTCGTGTGTGTGTGTGTGCGTGCTTGTGTACATGTGTGTGCCTGGTTGCGTGTGTTGTTTGTCTCTGGCACGCATGCCTGCGTCTGTGTCGCTACGGTGTTGTACGGTGTTGTACGGTCCTGCTTGCACGCTTGTGCGTGCGAGCACACGCATGCGTGTCTTCCTGAGTCTGTCGGTGCGTCTGCCTCTGTGAGGGAGTGTGTGTGCGTGAGTGTGTGCGTTTCTCACGTGTGTGTCTCACGTGCGTGTGTGCACCCTGCTCAGCCTCTCAGAGCGATGCATGCTGGGAAAATGGAGCCTTAGTCCCCAGAGGAGGATTTACACTCTCCAGACAGGCAGGAGGGAGACGTAGAGGGACATAGGGAGATGTAGAGGGACGTAGGGAGACGTAGAGGGACGTAGGGAGACGTAGAGGGACGTAGGGAGATATAGAGGGATGTAGGGGGACGTAGAGGGATGTAGGGAGACGTAGAGGGACGTAGGGAGATGTAGAGGGACGTAGGGAGACGTAGGGAGATGTAGAGGGATGTAGGGGGACGTAGAGGGACATAGGGAGATGTAGAGGGACGTAGGGAGACGTAGAGGGACGTAGGGAGACGTAGAGGGATGTAGGGAGACGTAGAGAGATGTAGGGAGACGTAGAGGGACATAGTGAGATGTAGAGGGACATAGGGAGACGTAGGGAGATGTAGAGGGACATAGGGAGACGTAGAGGGATGTAGGGAGATGTAGAGGGATGTAGGGAGATATAGAGGGATGTAGGGAGATATAGAGGGATGTAGGGAGATGTAGAGGGATGTAGGGAGATGTAGGGAGACGTAGAGGGACATAGGGAGACGTAGAGGGACGTAGGGAGACGTAGGGAGATGTAGAGGGATGTAGGGAGACGTAGAGGGATGTAGGGAGACGTAAAGGGATGTAGGGAGACGTAGAGGGACGTAGAGGGATGTAGGGAGACGTAGGGAGACGTAGAGGGATGTAGGGAGATGTAGAGGGATGTAGGGAGACGTAAAGGGATGTAGGGAGACGTAGAGGGATGTAGGGAGACGTAGAGGGACATAGGGAGACGTAGAGGGACATAGGGAGATGTAGAGGGACGTAGGGAGACGTAGAGGGACGTAGGGAGACGTAGAGGGATGTAGGGAGACGTAGAGAGACAAAGGAGGATGTATTTGTCACTGTCTGGTGTAGCAGGGAGACTCCTGCCAGACCCCAAGACACACAGGCAGGATGGAAACTGAGCCCCAAAAAGTGTTTGTTTATTCATCCAAGTACACAGGAACTCCTCACATATCAGGGATCAAGTCTAGCCAGGGAAGGAACCGTAAACACACAGGAAGACCAGACTCCAAACAGGCGACACCAACTCAACAAAGGACCCAAACCAACTTGACAAGACACAGGGAGGACACAGACACAGGCAACCACACAGACACAGGGAGCACACACATACACACACACACAGACACAGGGAGCACACACATACACACACACACACACACAGGTAGCACACACACACACACAGGGAGCACACACACACACATACACACACACAGGGAGCACACATCCACATCGCATAACATCCAAAATATCCACATCCACACTGATGATTTTGTGAAGCTTCGATGTATAATGTCGTACAGTGTGCGTTTGACAAAACGGTGGTGATTACACAAAAAAAGCTTTGTATTATGGTTTTATTTCTCCACATAATCAACTCCCCGTCTAATCAGAGCCATTCAGAGCTGGGCAGTGGATCATAAAGCAGTCAAACAAGACACATCGCTTAGTTGTACTTCCAGACAGAACGTTCAACTAGACAATCTACGCTTAATTGTTTCACTAGCGCACCTGTACACATACATCATGCACATCCACAAAACCCGTCACACACACACACACACACACAATCCTGCATGTGCATCATGCACATCCACAAAACCCGTCTCACTCACACACACACACACACACACACACACAATCCTGCATGTGCATCATGCACATCCACAAAACCCGTCTCACTCACACACACACAGTCATGCATGTGCATCATGCACATCCACAAAACCCATCTCACACACACACACACACACACGCAATCCTGCATGTGCATCATGCACATCCACAAAACCCGTCTCACACACACACACAATCCTGCATGTGCATCATGCACATCCACAAAACCTGTCTCACACACACACACAGTCATGCATGTGCATCATGCACATCCACAAAACCCGTCTCACACACACACACACACACACACACAATCCTGCATGTGCATCATGCAAATCCACAAAACCCGTCTCACACACACACCCAATCCTGCATGTGCATCATGCACATCCACAAAACCTCCTATCTCACACACACAAACACATCAATATGCATTATGTACACTTTCTTTTCCCCTCCGTCTCACATACACAACTGTACATAGAAGATGCTTGTCAATAAACACACACAGACACAGACACATAGACACACACAGACAGACAGAGACACACACAGACACACGCGCAAACATAGACACACACGCACAGACAAACACACACAGAGACACACACACTGACACATAGACACACACAGACAGACACACACACACACACACACACACACAGACAAACACACACAGAGACACACACAGACACACACAGACACACACACACTGACACATAGACAGACACACACACACAGACACACACACACATGGACACACACACACATGGACACACACAGACACAGACACAGACACACACACACACACACACACACACACACACACTGACACCAGCAGGCGAGATGGGAGCAGGCTAAGCTTACCTTCCTGTCGTCTCGCAGGCTGGTAGTCTGGGTGTCCTTGCTGTGAGAGTCTGGCACGGGCCCGGCGATGCCCTCAGTCTGGCTGTCCTCTGCCTCGCTCTGTCGGCTGGGGCCCGGAGGAGGAGAGGAGAGGGAGGGGGCGGGGGTGGGCTCCAGCGGCTGCACTCCACCCTGCACCTCCATCTTCCCCTGCACGGCTTCAGAGGAAGGGAGGGAGGAAAGAAGAGGAGAGGGGGAGGAGAGAGGAGGGGAGAGGAAGGAGAGAGGGATAGAGGAGGAGGAGAGAGGGAGGAGGAGAGAGGAGGAGAGAGGGAGGAGGAGGAGAGAAAAGGAGAGTGGAAGGAGAGAGGAAGAGAGAGGGAGCCGAGAGGAAGGAGGAGGAGAGAAAAGGAGAGTGGAAGGAGAGAGGAAGAGAGAGGGAGGCGAGAGGAAGGAGAGAGGGATAGAGGAGAGGAGGAGAGAAAAGGAGAGTGGAAGGAGAGAGGAAGGGAGAGGGAGAGGAGGAGGGAGGGGGACAGAGGAGAGGGGGAGAAGGACAGCGTTGAGGGTGAGAGAGAAGAGATATTGAAAGGAAGAGTGAGAGAAGGGGTGTGAGAGAGATGGATGGTGAGAGAGGAATAGAGAGAGGGGAAGAGGAGGGATGGAGGAGAGACGGAGAGAGAGAGAAGAGATAAAGGGGAAGAGAGAGAGGGGGGGGCAAGTGGGTAAATAGAGAGACGCACAATAGTTGGAAGTTAAATTAAAAACAGTCTTGCTCACATTGTGAAGGAAAAACAATAGCAGATAAATGACCGAGTAAAAACAAGACCCATTTGAGTTCGTGCAGCCTAAAACCGCTCATAAAAGCACTTGATTCACAACTTTACTCTTTCCGAAAGTCTGTAAATGCGCTAATATCGTTACATTATACAAACGCATTCCCTTTGCTACAGGTGAGGGCAAAGAGGTCACCAAAAATCCAAACACAGCAAACTGTACTACAGTTACGGTCACCCGTGTACAGCTAACACAGCACAACACGATGGTAAAGTTGCCACGCCAATGTTTTCATCTAGATTCATTATGATAGGTTAAATGTGATTTATATCTTTAGAGTAGTACTAATTGCATTACTTATTTGCTTTTCATTTATGTTTTAAATTTATTCATGACCTCTTGCTGCCTGGTTTGCGTCAGGAGTCAGGGTCAAAGATGACGTATGCTACCTGCCAATGTTCCTTGTTTACAAATGGACTTGAGCGAATACCTTGTCAACACGCGTTTCGCTCATTCAAAAATGCTTCTCCCTTTTGTATTTCAGCGAATAATTAACAATTACACGGTCATTTTAGTAAGTTTGGGAATACATTTAAGTTATTTTATCTCATGCCCTGGGGCAATATGGAGTTGACAGCCTATTGAACGCTTCCCAGGCTAAAGCGTCTAAAGACAATTACTAAGATTGACTACAGCATAACGGTCTTCCCGTTTGCATCCGCCGGTTGAAAAAGATAGACCGCTGTCGACATCTTAGAAGAGGACGCAATAATGTAAGGTAATCTGTATAAATACACCATATAGACTTAGGATACCAAAATACCTGTTACTTCAGCGCTCCAGGGTATGCTAGTTGCATACTACGGAGGTAGACGCTGTGGACTAACTTGATTACATCTCTGTTGCACAGACGGAAAAAAATACACAACCGCCAAAATGTGCGCTTAGTTCGTGTCACTCGCCACAGCAGGCGATGATAAGTTATCCGTCCGAACTAACGAGAGGCTTCCGTTTCAGTTCCCCGCTGACGAAGCCACAAAGCGATCATGTCATGAGCGAGCGAGAGAGCGAGCGAGCGAGCGGGCGTGTCCCTTCTAGCTGTCACAAATCTCTCCACCCGCCTCGCAGTTCGACTGAGCTCGTGTCAGGAAGCCCCGCCGGTTCCCGTGGAGCTCGAGCGCAGGCCGTGGGAGGGGCCGATTCGCTTCTCAGGGGGTGATGCTAGGTCACTAACTATCGGCTAAGAATGCTGATTAAGTGTAGGTATAACTATTCTCTCCTGTCGGATACTGTTTTATTTCGATGTCAGAAGTATTTTTGTTTTCGTACTCGGGCCGTTTGTCTTAAATTTAAAAACGTCTTTACCTCAGAGGACATGATTTCTGATTGACGTGGTATTTAAACTCTATCCCACGTGAATATGCTTGAATAGGCCTGTTGTGGACGGTTTATCGTGACATCACCTCCCTCCGGCTTTATGTCCTAGTTGCAAAACTAAATTCTAACCACAAGATGGCAATATCAACGCTGAAAACTCACCCCGTAATGTAGCCACAGATAATGGTAGACCCTCCTGTATAGAAGTTGTAACCGGACGTGCATCTTGTCCAAAAACCGTCCAATCATTAATGCTTGTCCGACCTTAATGATTGGTCGTGTTAACAGTCCGGTCACGCCTACCGATATTTGATTGAGTTCATTTGACTGTCAACCCACAGATGTACTCGAAGTTATCAGGATGTGACGTATATTTGAGCTAATATGACAAAAAGTGATTCTAAAGAACATTCCATATCCTGCCTTAAAAAGTTTTGATGTATGTAATTTGTTATTCAGTAGTTCAGCTATACTGCACTGTTAAACTGTTCCTCTTCATAAACCTTTTTACAAAATTGATACTATGCAGAAACAAACTCACAGGCTGTAGTTTACTGGAAATAAAACTTTGAAAGGATACAATCAAATCTGCATAAACCTAACGCTTGAACCAGGGACAGTCGCTATTTAAACGACAGGGTTAGGGTTCGAAACTTCAGCCCTGCTCACAGTTTTTGATGGTTCACCGATGTCAGTAAGCTATAAGTTAACACAACACTTATTCCCCATTCCCCATGCCCAGTAGTGTGTGCGTGCGTGCGTGTGTGTTTAGCATGGTGTGTGTGTGTGTGTGTGTTTAGCATGGGGAGTATATGTCTGTGTGTGTGTGTGTGTGTGTGTGTGTGTAGCATGGGGAGTATATGTCAGTGTGTGTGTGTGTGTTCAGCATGGATAGTATATGTCAGTCAGTCTGTGTGTGTGTGTGTATTTAGCATGGATAGTATATGTCAGTCAGTCTGCTCGCTGAGTGTCCGTGGCCGAGGAAAGGAAGGATGGATGGAAGGATGGATGGATGGATGGATGGATGGAATGAAGGAAGGAAGGAAGGAAGGATGGATGGAAGGATGGATGGATGGAAAGATGGATGGATGAACGGAGGCGTCAAACGGCCGTTATGGCCGCCACATCCGCTCTGGTTTTCTGTACAAGGAAACCGCAACCGAATCAAACTAGCAACTGCTCCGACATTTGTGTTTTCGTCTGTGTTGACGTATCTGCGGTGCCAGATAGCAGCGCGTCATGCTGTACGGTCCGGACTGGCCAGGCCTCGACCGCAAGGAAGGGACGCAATATTTACCTCCGCAGCCGGTACAAACAGATGTTTACCATCTATTGTTGATCCGGTAATTGTTTTGTCTTCGGGTAAACCAGAGATCGAGGGGCAAGCAGCCAAAGGAGAGTTGGAGGATAGAGGAGGGGAGGGTCTGTCGGAGCTTGGCAACGCTTCCCTTTTGGCTAATCTAGTACCGCCACCATCTTATTCATGCTTGGAACAGACGACACACACACTGGGAATCTATGATAGGGTTGCTGTTGTATTACAGCCTTGCCTGGGTTTAGGATTGTCAACTGCATTGTTGTAACACAAAGCGCAGCCAATTTTCTCGTCTTGATAATGATTGTGTTGCTGTGTTGCTGTGTAGACTGGAAGATTTAGTTGCAAGGTTGAGGCACAATTTTAATATTTTGGGCTATAATGAAGCTAACTGTAGCTAACTTGCTGGCGTTAATCTACAGCACAGTAGTACATCAGCAAAAAAATACATACAACATTTGGAACATCAGGTCACTTGCTCATTGGCTTCTGGGAGATAGCTAGTTAAACGGCAGTTAGCTTCTGGGAGATAGCTAGTTAAACGGCAGTTAGCTTCTGGGAGATAGCTAGCTAAACAGCAGTTAGCTTCTGAGAGATAGCTAGCTAAACGGCAGTTAGCTTCTGAGGGATAGCTAGCTAAACGGCAGTTAGCTTCTGAGAGATAGTTAGCTAAACGGCAGTTAGCTTCTGAGAGGTAGTTAGCTAAACAGCAGTTAGCTTCTGAGAGATAGATAGCTAAACGGCAGTTAGCTTCTGAGAGATAGCTAGCTAAACGGCAGTTAGCTTCCGAGAGATAGCTAGCTAAACGGCAGAAAGAAAGATGCAGAAACGTCACAGGCACAGACAAGGGTGATATCGTCCTATGTAGCTCCTCCGCTGTGTAGTGGTCAGGTTAACTCGAGCAGTTCAACAGCAGCAGCTATTTCAGCTGCGTGAGTTGGTCTGAAGCCACAAACCAAACGGAACATCTCCACGAATTCTCCAGGTGAGAAAAGTTGAATAACACTATGCCTGTTAGGATTCTGCACTTCTGTAGCTAATTAATCCAATTCTCCAAAGCGCCGGATGTAGCTTGTAGCTAACTACAGTACAAGCCTAGCTACCAACCAGTTAGCTAGCTAACAGTCAGATTTGTTTTCCCTGTGTTGGTGCTTTTGAGCGAGCGTTATGGTGGGACTGATGGATTATTAAAGCAACAAACCACGAGAGGGGAATCGGATGTTAAGCATAAATGTTGTAGAGCAATCGATGCTATTCAATTTCAACGATTTGACACGGATAACCCTTGAAACACGAGATAGATTCTCCTGACTCACAGCATGTCCCTTGTTTGCGGTCGTTGTCACTCACACTGACCATCGCTAGATGGCGCTTCTTGTGTAAAGAAAGAGAAAGATTATAAATGTAATTTCCTTTCAGTGTATTAGGCCCAATAGGCTGTGATGACGTACTGGTTTGAGATCGTCTATCTTGGTTTAGTTTGGACTGTTACTGTAACAGTAGAAATATAAGTGTAGATGGCAGATGACACGAGCAGTTAAGAGGTCCGTTGTAGTACTAATCAATGATGCAAACTTTAGTTTATATGTTTCAACCTTTCAAAAAACCCTTTTCAAAACATTTGTTTACACATTGAAACGAGATGAGGCATAAAAATGTACATCCATCCATCCATCCATTATCTACTGCTAATTCCTGGGAGGGATTGCAGTGCCGCTTGTTCCCATTTAGGGGTCACGGGTGACTGGAGCCTAACCCAGTAGCTTTCGGGCCATAGGCAGGGTACACCCTGGACTGGGGCCAGCAAGTCGCAGGGCTAACACAGAGACACAGACAACCATTCACTCACACATCCACTCTCTAGGGGCAATTTCTCAATACACCAATTAACCTATCACATGCATGTCTTTAAAAATGTACATCAGTAGGCAAATCTCGTTTATTGGAACGATCACCTTTCTTTACCAAAGTGTTAATTCTCAAAGTGTTAACCTCAGTTCAAATAAGGGCCTATTGAGTAAAAGCTGAATAGCAAGAGTAGGTTAATATTTCCTGTCTCTCTTACCTGTCGCCTACAATCAGGCTTCATTGAACGATGTCCGTCCGCCCGTTGCAACGATCACAACGAGTAACGTGTGTCCTAATTGCAGGAGGTCGCCTCCGCCCGTGTTGAACACAAGCGATGTGCAGTCTGCTTGTGTACCACTAGGGGGCAGTTGCAGCCTTCAAATAATTGCTTGGTTCTCTGGCACGAAGACATCTCTTTCCTCGTGAAGGTTCTCTGTTGTTGAAGATAGATCGTTATTGTAGCTTATAGACCACAGAGAGCTTGTTGTTTGTTTTTGTGTCTTTGAATGACATATTAACAACTTTGTTCAGTTGTTGGCTTGTTATATAAATTGAAAATGTTCAGATGAATAAATCATAATTCCACTAGGATGAAGTGAGATTACCTGTAAGTAGGTATAGGTAAATCTCCTTAAAAACCTTGATGATCCCTTCAGTGTGCGTTACCTGTCACAGTTTAGAGTGACACCATTTGATCAGTGACAACCTTGATTGTTGTTTATTTAAATCTTCCTTTCATACGGGAGAGATGTGTTTGGAGATATAAAGTATATTTGAGCAAAACTTGATCTTAATGTGTGTTTCTGTTCTGTATCCTACCACTAGAGAGAGTTCCAGGTCAACACTCTGAACTGCGTGTGTGCTCTTCTAGGACCAATCAGAGGTGTGTGTGTGTGTGTGTGTGTGTGTCTGTGTCTGTGTCTGTGTCTGTGTGTATGAGCACCTGTTGGAGCAACCTTTACAAAATGGACCTCTGCTATAGAGGTAGGTTAGGTTGTTCTAATCAAACCACAAATACGGTCTGTTTTATCAGTTTGATCATTTTATTAAAGATGTATTTTGTTTTAGTAGGTTATTTTGTAGCTGGTTCTTTTGGCGAAACAGTGTTGTGTTTGTGTGAGAGAGATTTAGATTGAACAGAAGTAGAGATTATTGATGATCTTAATTCAAAAAGCTAGAGATTGTAGTCACTGTTCCTCAGCTAGCCACTGTACCCATCTGCAGCTAGCTAGTGTAACACAGCCAGCGACTGTACCTCAGCTAGCTAGTGCACTACAGCTATCAACTGTACCTCAGATAGCCACTGTACCCATCTGTAGCTAGCTAGTTTAGGCGCAGCTAGCTAGTGTACTGCAGCTAGCTAGTGTACTGAAGATAGCTACTGTACCTTAGCTAGCGACTGTACCTCAGCTAGCCACTGTACCCATCAGCAGCTAGCTAGTTAAAGCGCAGCTTGCTAGTGTACCGCAGCTAGCTAGTGTACCGCAGCTAGCTACTGTACCTCAGCTAGCGACTTTACCTCAGCTAGCCACTGTACCCATCAGCAGCTAGCTAGTTAAAGCGCAGCTTGCTAGTGTACCGCAGCTAGCTAGTGTACTGCAGCTAGCTACTGTACTGCAGCCTCAGCGGCCATAAAACTGTGCTCACTGTGGCCAGTGTGGAAGGACAGCCTACTGTGAGATGAATGTGTCAGTGTTCGACCTGTGCTGGGTGTTGCACAGGCCTTAGAGAGTGGTGGAGGAGGATAGAGAGGAGGATACGAGTGTGGAGAGATAAGGATGAGGGGAAGCAGGAGGGGAGGAGAAAGAAGGGGGAGGAGAGGCGGGGAAGGAGAGGAGGGGGAGGAGAGGCGGGGGAGGAGAGTTGGAGGAGGAGAAAGAAGTAAGGGGAAGAGTGGTGAGAGGACGATGAGGAAAAGGAGATGAGAAGGATTGATAAAAGGAGAGGTGAGAAGTGAGGCAAGGAGATAAGAGAGGAGGAGGAGGAGAGGCGGCGAGGCGGCGAGGGTGCATGAAGGCAAGCGAGGGCTGTGCCCGTGGAGCAGAGAGGCGTCCGTGTGAAGCTGTGGCGGTTAACAGCACGTCTCGCGTACGCTGGCAGCCTGATCAACAACAGTCGGCCTGATTATGGAGTAGCACCTCAAGCCTCATATCTCACACCCCAGCCAGAGAAGTGAACGCGTTCGCTGTCCCGCCTGCGGGATGAAGCCTTGTCACATAGGATGGATTTAGAGAGGACGACCGGGAGAGAATAACTGAAGAGGAGAGACAGACGCAGAGAGGGAGAGAATAAAGGAGAGACCTGATAGAGAGGAGGAGAGAGAGAAAAAGGAGACCCAAGAGGAGGAGAGAGGAGTGAACATAGAGACCCCGAGAGAGAGGAGAGACACTCATACGGAGAGAAGGAGAGTGTGTGTGTGTGAGAGAGAGAGAGGGAGAGGGAGAGAGAAGGAGAGAGAGAGAGAGATAGAGACACAGGCTGTTCCTTGAGGAGAGCTGATGAGTGTGTGTGTTTCTGGTGTGACAGTGTACAGCAGGTACATCTGCTGAGGATAATCCAGATAATTCTGTTACAGTGACCTGGTGACTTTTATATCTGGGTGTGTGTATGTGTTTCTACGCGTTCAGACGTGTATCGTGTCGTGCGTGTTGTGGTGTGTATTTGTGTGTGCAGACTTGTGTTGTTTGTTTGGGTTTTGGTGTGTGGGTGAAGTGTGTGTTGGTGTGCGTGTGTTGTGTTATGATGTGTGTGTGTGTGTGTGTGTGTGTGTGTTTACCATCGTATGAGTCATATCTGTAAACCCCATCTCGTCCGTAGATGTTAGCAAGCCGTGAGTCAGACCCCCATTAGCATGAGTGACATGTCACTGGTGGAAAGTTGAGTCTGTTGGCGTTCGGTCTCTCAGATACAGCTGCAGGAGAGTCTCTCCTGACTCACAACACAGATCCCAAACATCTTAGTCATTATCTACTGAGATGCACAGCGGAAAATAAAATGGGCTCAACAAGTTAGTTTAAAGGGCACAGATGTCATCGTTAATGCACGGGAGGGGGGGCGAGGGGAGGGCGGAGGAGGGGGATGGGAGAGGAGGGGGAGGCGGAGGGGGAGGGGAGGGCGGAGGAAGGGGGAGGGCGGAGGGGGGGAGGGGAGGGGAGGGGGAGGGGAGGGGGGGAGGGGAGGGGAGGGGGAGGAGGGGAAGGAGGGGAGGGGGAGGGAGGGTGGAGGGAGGGGAGGAGGGGCTGGGAGGAGGGGATGGGCGGAGGAGGGGGGAGGGGGAGAGGGAAGGGGAGGGGAGGGGAGGGGAGGGTGGCTGAACCCCTGATATTGCAACGACGTCTGAAAATGATTCGTTTTGTTACGTTCAAACCAAACCTATTCTCTTGGAGGTTGTAGTTCACAGGAAGAGGAAGATGGAGGAAGTCGTTCTGTAGTCCGATGTTGATGTCCTGATTGCGTGATCATTCCAGGGATTCTGAATCCTTACAAGAGATTCAGATGGTTGGTGTGGCAGCAGTGCGATAATGATGAGGAACAAAAGAACTATCCCTGCTGATATACCATGTGTCAGAGAGAGAGAGAGAGAGAGAGAGAGAGAGAGAGAGAGAGCGAGACAGAGAGAGAGAGAGAGAGAGAGAAGAGAGAGAGAGAGCGACAGAGAGAGAGGAGAGAGACAGAGCGAGAGAGGGAGAGAGAGAGAGAGACCAGAGGAGAGAGAGAGAAAGAGGGGCGACAGAGAGAGAGAGAGAGAGAGAGACAGAGCGAAGAGAGGGAGAGAGAGAGAGAGACAGAGAGAGGAGAGAGAGAGAACAGAGAGAAGAAGAGAGAGAGAGACAGAGAGAGAGAGAGACAGAGAGAGAGAGACAGAGAGACAGAGAGAGAGAGAGAGACAGAGAGAGAGACAGAGAGATGGGGGAGAGAGGTAGAGATGGGGAGAGAGAGAGAGAGAGACAGAGAGAGAGAGACAGAGAGACAGAGAGAGAGAGACAGAGAGAGAGAGAGAGAGACAGAGAGATGGGGGAGAGAGGTAGAGATGGGGAGAGAGAGAGAGAGACAGAGAGAGAGAGATGGGGGAGAGAGAGAGAGGGAGAGAGATGGGGAGAGAGAGACAGAGGGAGAGAGAGAAATGGGGGATAGAGAGAGAGAGAGGCAGAGAGAGAGAGAGAGAGAGAGAAAGCGTGTTTGTCAGTGCCTGTGTATATATGTGTGATGGTGTGTCTATATGTGCTGGGAATCCGTTTGAAAGGTGTGGGGTGCGAATTACAAAAATATTTTTTGGCAAATTATTTTAGAAATCTCCTTTTCCACTTTTTTTTTTGTTTGTTTTTTTCATCTAACGGAAACAGAATTCTGTAAATTAAGGAAATCGCATCAAATTAATTAGTATAGTCACAAATTGGTCAGAATTAAGCCAGTACAATAATTTATTAGAGTACAGAAGAGTGAAAATAATAATAATAACAATAATAATAATACAAATAAACAGCAGTAGGTCTACTTCCAACTAACCTCGATTAATACGGTATCTGGCTCAGAGCCATTTGTTTTGAAACCTGAATAAAATGACATCATCTGAAAGGCATCACATTGCACAAAATCCAATATCAGACGCATAACCAGAATCTGTAGATTTAGGAAAAGTGTTCACTAAGCAAATATCTCATCTACAGTCATTGTCATATTTTTTTTCATCGTGAAAACAGAAAAGATATCAAGATATCACTAACACTTGGAGCTTTTTTTGGGCGACAAAGGGATTGTTAATCCTCGTTGAAGAGAACAGCAACGTGTTTGCGTGTAAAAAATACATCATGTCAAGGGGTTTTCTCTGACAAAGTTTGTGTATTTAATTTTCTTTTCTAAGAACATATTCCCATTAAGATGGAATGAGATGCGCTTAGTAATTAACTCATGTTGTCTGTCTGAAGGGATGTTTGGTTTCTGGGAGAAAAATGATTTTAATCAGGGTCTCGCCATGTGTGTGTGTGTGTGTGTGTGTGTGTTTGCGCATCTGTCTGTTTGCAGAGTGCGTGTTTACCAAATGCGTGTGTCTTGTCGAGTGTGTGTGTGTGTGTGTTTTCTAAGCTGGGTACCATCATTAAGAAGTCGTTGTCTCTAACAAGGTCCTGGGAGCTGTCGTAAGATGTTTTCTAGCAGGTTCTGTCATGAGCGTGATGGGAGCGTGATGGGACTATCAGGGCTGTACTTGATGATGCTCTTGTGTTCTCGGAGCTGGCTTTATTTGGATTGAATGCGTTCTAGCAAGGTCTCTGCTGTTGTTGTGCATCGATTAGAAGTGTTTTGGCGATTACCCTCAGTAAGGCTACTGCAGCTTATCAGGGTTAGCGACTGATTCTAATGGGGTAGTCAGTATTACGAGGAGGTTTCACAAGTCTGGGCTGTTGTGTTTGTGCGGCAGAGGGAACTTTGTCTTCCCCCTGTCCTCCCCCCCCTCCCTCTCGCTCTCTCCCCTCTTGTCTCCCCCTTTCCTCTACTGGGGAGGACGGTGGATGGTGGGCGATCGGTGTCTTATCCGTTTGGAGGATGAAGACAGCAAAAAATTGGTGTCTTCTTCCTCCTTAGCTGCATCAGTTTGTCAGAAAAAGTGGATAAACTGGTATGAATGTTGAAAAGATGAGTTGTTCAAAATCCTAAATGAGTAGCCAACGTGAAATAATAATTGTAAAAAAAATATTCTGAAGATGGTTTTTAATGTGACGTTTGCAGGGCCAGTCTATGCACCCGTCTGCGTCTCATGTTATTTTCTCTGTCTGTCGTCTCTTGTCTGAGCGAGGGAATTTTCCGTGCTTCTTTTATGGGTGCTGGTCAGTTGTTCTGTTTGCTGGTGTGAGCTGATTTTTCACAGCCTTGCGTGAACGTGTTTTTCTAACTTAAATTCAGCAGTTGGTGTAACGGCTTCCAGCCATAGACAGTTGGCTCTGTGGATACGGAGGTGTCGATCTTGATTTAGTCTTTTTTTCTTTTTTTAAAGGCTACGTTTGCGTTATGTGTGTGTGTTATACTGTGTGTATATAATTATATATATATATTGTGTCCAAAAAAAAGATACTGATAAAATGCGTGTCATTTATTCATTAAATTATCCAGTAGTTCCATAAAAAAAATTTTTTTAAGCATTTCAAAATTCCAGGAAAATATTTCCAGAGCTGCCTCACCACCCCTCCCATCAGGATTTTCTTTCAAAATGTTGATCCAGATTCACAGACCATCAGCCAACATACAATGCAGTAAAACCACAGGTTTAATTAGACAAAACTAACACTGTCCACAGACAGCTTGTTTGATCCCTTCATTCTTTCATCATTTTTCATCTAACTATAAAACCAGCTCTCATGTTGCTCAGCTCGTTACAGTCTTGCTAACTTGTGCCGGTAGCTTCACCGGTTCCCCAGACATGCAGACATTTCCCCTCTTCCCACTCTTGTGTCCCATCTTTCCACAAAACACCCCCCCCCCAAAAAAAAACACATTCCTCCGCGACGACGACGGCGGCATCTAGAAATGAGTTTGGGCCGTGTGGCGTGCAGCCCTCAGACCCGAAGCTCCTCTGAAGAGGACAATAGATAATAAATGACTGAGTTGTGAAGCTATAATGAAGTGACTGTCATGTTATTGGCAAGGGAGCAGAGTGTGCCTTTCAGACAGGGGCTCTCTGCAAGAAAGATTATTACTGTGGCCTTTATAATGAGATAATGCCTCTCCTTCACATCTCCCGGGCTCCAAAGGGAAACTGGATTCACTCCCTCTTCACAGCTGTAAAGTAGAGGTGTAAATTAAAGCAAAATAAATGCTGAAAAAACAGTGGAACACGCAGGCCACGATACGACGTACGATGCTCCTGTGTGCTGAACGCACGCCACTCCGTCAGGGAAAGCATTCGAGGAAGAGAAAAAGGTCAGGTTTATTGTTGCGATTGTATGTTGTGTGCGTGGTATGGGTGGCCTGCTTTGCTGCTATGGTACTGATGCGGGTGTCGGTGAAGGTGTGTGTGTGTGTGTGTGTCTCTGTGAAGTGTGTGTGAATATCTGTAAGTGTGTGTGTGTGTGTGTGTGTGTATGTGTGTGAGAATATCTGTAAGTGTGTGTGTGTGTGTGCGTATGTGTGTCTGTGAAGTGTGTGTGTGTCTCTGTGAAGTGTGTGTGAATATCTGTGTGTGTGTGTGTATGTGTGTGAGAATATCTGTAAGTGTGTGTGTCTCTGTGTGTCTCTGTGAAAAGTGTGTGTGTTTGTGTGCGCGCGCGCGTGCGTGTGTGTGTGTGTGACATAGAGAGAGAACCCCATGCATTGGGGACCCTTATGATAGATGATTGCTTCCCCATGCATAGTCAGTATTAGATCTGTTCCTCAATGCTCAGGTACCTCTTAGCTTCGAACGCTGACGTCTGATTGGAGAACAGGTTGACAGGTGTAATTTTCACACACAATTCAGTTTCCAACACTAATCCAATGAATCCAATTCATTTCTGATCCTGGGGGATTTTTTTCTCATCTTTTTTTCCTGCCTGAAATTCTTTATTAGGAGTTCGATACATGCTACAGAGACAATTCATGTCATTTTGTGCACTGTTAGTGTCTAAGAACAAAGTCATACTTCTCAGATTTAGTTATGTTAAGGGTTTATATATATATATATATATTTATATATTTATAAATATTTATTTACATATATAGGTTTAAGCACACATCATGTAGACTGTCTGTACTGAGTACTGTTGACCTGTACAGACACAAATACTACGTAAATACTGTGCATGAATTACAAACCAAAACGCCCCTGAGAAAAGATAGTTGTAGGAGACCTAGGAAGACAATGTCTGTTGTGAGGAGCTGGTGTTGGGAGGGGAGGGGAGGGGGGTGGCATGGCACACTGTATGAATAAAACTGCATCTTCCGGGTTGTGTGGGAGGGGCGGAGGGCGTGAGGTGACGGGGGGGTGCCGTCAGGGGTTGTGGTGATCCGCTTGCGCCTCCTTTGGTCGGTGTGGACGCGGCACGGCGGAGGGGAGGGACTGCCATTGCGGGTATTCGTTTCCGTATCTGCATTGTCTGCCCCCTGTCTTCACTACCCTGCCTCTGTTGCCGTTCGCGTGTGGCCTCAAATCACACGTGAATTGGTCAGTCAGCCTTACTCGTGGTAAGTGTATAAGACACGCTAATTGTACCAATACCGAAATGTGTAAAAGCGTCTGGCGCGTGGCTTCCAAATGAGGTGGTCTGGGAGATGTGGAGAAGCTGGGTCAGCGGCAGGAGAACGTTAGCCTGCCTTAGCCTGAAGAGACTCAAGGGGGTCTGGGAGATGAAGGAGAGCTGGGCAGGGCAGGAGAACGTTAGCCTGCCTTAGCCTGAAGAGACTCAAGGGGGTCTGGGAGATGAAGGAGAGCTGGGCAGGGCAGGAGAACGTGTGTTGGGAGGGGAGGGGAGGGGGGTGGCATGGCACTGTATATAAAACTGCATCTTCTTGGGGAGGGGGGAGGGAGGGGGGGGGAGGCGGAGGGGGGAGGGGGGGAGGCGGAGGGGAGACTATTCCACTTCTCGAATGTGCAGTTGTCTCCCTGTCTTCCTCCCTCCTCTGTCGGTGCTAAATCACACGTTTGTACAGCCAGTGGAAGTGTTGACAGTTTTACAAACAGAAATGTAAAACGCTGCCGTGCTCAAGGGGGTCTGGGAGATGAAGGAGAGCTGGGCAGGGCAGGAGAACGTTAGCCTGCCTTAGCCTGAAGAGACTCAAGGGGGTCTGGGAGATGAAGGAGAGCTGGGCAGGGCAGGAGAACGTTAGCCTGCCTTAGCTTGACGAGACCGCTCGCTAGCTCTGCACGCGCGGGAGCCAGTCCTGCACGTTCGCCCACGGAGGCAGCTCTGGCCCCAGCCACAGGGGGCGCCAGAGAGGTGTCAGAGGAGGGCGAGGGGCTCCGTCAGAGGAGGTGGGGACTCCCCCTGGTTTCTTTTCTAGGCCTCTCTATTAAGCACTAGACAACCAGACAACAGCACGCTGGACAAAACTAAGTTAAGCCTCAAGCTGAAATGGGTGAAAACAGGAACAGGGATGAACAGACAGAGGGGCGGGGGTGGAGAAATGTGCCCTGGGAGTCTTGTAGAGTCTGTGGATTGCTGTTGCCTCGGGGGGGGGGGATTGCTGTTGCCTCGGGGGGATTTCTCTCTCTGTGTGTTTCTCATCACGCTTTTAAAAGACGCCCGTTGAAATAACCCTTTCTGATCACCGCACGCCACTCGCGGAACAGACCCACGTCTGGACAGCAGTCGTGCGACCCCCCTCCCCAGCGTCTTGAGGACCTGCCTGGAGGGTTGGAGATCCAGGGGAGGCGGAGGACGATCTGCCCAGGCCACCCTGCTCCGCTGCCTCGGAGCCTGACACAGAGACACCTTGGTCCTTCTCAGACCAGCCTGTCTGATCACAGCGGTAGATCAATACCAGCCTGTCTGATCACAGGACCAGATTCAGATCCAGACTTCCTTACTGTGGTGCTGGAGGCAAAAGGTGCTCCAGCCCCCTAAGCGACCTTGTCCTCCCTCCCTCTGTCTCTCTGTCTCTCCCTCTCTCCGTCTCTCTCTCCCTCTCTCCGTCTCTCTCTCCCTCTCTCCCTCCTGTCCTCCCTCTCTCCCTCCTGTCCTCCCTCTCTCCCTCTCTCCCATCCCTCCTCCTTCTCTTCTGTCCTCCCTCCCATCCGCCCTCCCTCTCTCCCGTCCTCCCTCCCTCTCTCCTGTCCTCCCTCCCATCCTCCCTCCCTTCTGTCCTCCCTCTCATCCTCCCTCTCTCTCCCATCCTCCCCCCTGTCCTGCCAGTCTCTCTCCTTCAAGCACTCTCTCCTTCCCATCCTCGCTCTCTCCCATCCTCCCTTGCTCTCTCCTGTCCTCCCTTGCTCTCTCCCATCCTCCCTCGCTCTCTCCTGTCTTCTTTCCCATCCTCCCTTGCTCTCTCCTGTCCTCTCTCCCATCCTCCCTCCCATCCTCGCTCTCTCCCTCCCATCCTCGCTCTCTCCTGTCCTCTCTCCCATCCTCCCTCCCATCCTCGCTCTCTCCCTCCCATCCTCGCTCTCTCCTGTCCTCTCTCCCATCCTCCCTCCCATCCTCGCTCTCTCCCTCCCATCCTCGCTCTCTCCTGTCCTCTCTCCCATCCTCCCTCCCATCCTCGCTCGCTCTCTCCCTCCCATCCTCGCTCTCTCCTGTCCTCTCTCCCATCCTCCCTCCCATCCTCGCTCTCTCCCTCCCATCCTCGCTCTCTCCTGTCCTCTCTCCCATCCTCCCTCCCATCCTCGCTCTCTCCCTCCCATCCTCGCTCTCTCCTGTCCTCTCTCCCATCCTCCCTCCCATCCTCGCTCTCTCCCTCCCATCCTCGCTCTCTCCTGTCCTCTCTCCCAT
>BROE01000011.1:12478800-12491970 GCA_036571765.1 Plecoglossus altivelis | reverse complement strand
GTGTGTGTGTGTGTGTGTGTGTGTGTGTGTGGGCCTGCCTGAATGTGTGTGTGGCCTGCCCCTGCCTGCTTGAGTGTGTGTGTGTGTGTGTGTGTGTGTACGTGCCTCAAGCAGACGTTTGTCTTTGTACAAACACTACATGTCAGTTTATTTGCGATGTGTGCGCAGTGAATATGCAGTGTGTGTATGTATGTATGTGTGTGTGTGTGTGTGTGTGTGTCATTTAGTACCTCTCTGTGCGCTCATGTATGATTGTGTGTGTGAGCATGCGTGTGTGTGCGTGTGCCCCTGTGGATGGGCAAGCGTGTGTGTGTGTGATTAAAAGCTAGCCTGATTGGTGAAGTGGGAAGGCTTAGTGTGAGATGCATTGATTGGCCCCAACTGGTCCCAGTGCTGTTGGTAGAACTCTGGCACAGTCTCCTTGAAAAGAATCATTAGAATGTGACAAAACTGCCCGGGGCAAAACTGGCCTTGCTCAATGATCAATCCAGCAAGCAGGATTGAAAAGAGAGGGAGAAGGGGGGGGGGCGACACGGGGAGGGGAGAGAAGGTTGCATCGGGAGACCCTACAAGCTCCCCTGCTGGTTTAATTACTGCCATGTCCACCTCCCCATTATCAGCAGGTCTATGGTGCTCTGGCTGCTGCGGGCTTCTGCACAATGATGCAGAGGAGAAAAGGAGACTACAGAGAGGGAGGGAGGGAGGGAGGGAGGGGGAGAGAGGGAGGGAGGGAGAGAGGGAAGGAGAGATGATGGAGAGAGAGGGAGAGGATGGAGAGGGAAGGAGGGAATGACGGAGGGAGGGAGGGAGACGAACCAGGGTGCTCATTAGCGAATGGTAATCGGCGAGCGAGAGGTTGGGCACTCACCTCACAAAACGCCACATGTCAATTTGTCCCCCTTCCATTCATGGCCCTGGGTCATTCTCCCCGCACCCTCCCGCTCCCTTGTTCAGGACAAATAGGATGGAGTCTGGTGGGGGGAAACACAGAGGGGAGAGGTAAACACAGACAGGCCCATCCAGAGGCTCCTGTGTCAGGGCTGCATGCAGGGTCGGGAGGGGGGTGGAGGGGTGGAGATGAACCCTGTCAGCTTGGACAACATCAAAACCATTTCACTTGAATTGGAGGTTTAGCGGTTGGTGTGCTTGCTGCTGATAGGCTGAAGGCCCGGAAGGGGAGGGGCTTCATCGCCATTCTGTTCTTCCACACGGCTGCTACAGTCCAGTCTTCCGTCTCCAAACTTGAAAATAAGTCTTGAAATGTGTCCCTTCTAAAATAACATGAACCTTGGGGTTATCAGAATCTGATGGTACAGGATCAACTGTTCATTTACTGTTCGCAAGGTTTCAAGCATGGCTTCTGTGTTCCTTTTAAGCATCACTTCCTGTGTCCTACAACGTCTCTTTCTGTGTCATACAGGATCACTTCCAGTGTCCTACAGCATCACTTCCTGTGTCCTACAGCATCACTTCCTGTGTCCTACAGGATCACTTCCTGTGTCCTACAGCATCACTTCCTGTGTCCTACAGCATCTCCTCCTGTGTCTTACAGCATCACTTCCTGTGTCCTACAGCATCTCCTCCTGTGTCCTACAGCATCACTTCCTGTGTCCTACAGCATCACTTCCTGTGTCCTACAGCATCTCCTCCTGTGTCCTACAGGATCACTTCCTGTGTCCTACAGCATCACTTCCTGTATCTCTCAGCCTGCACCGCCTCACAACATCTGGCAAATCAGCGGCTAGCTCACGCCTCGATGGAGACGGAATATTGAACGCACCCAAAGCCAATTGTATTTCATCTGATTTTGGAGGGGGGTGAGGGGTGGGAGGTGTGTGCGCTCCATCTCCATATCTCTCTCTCTCTCTCTCTCGTATTCAAAAGTGAGATCAGATCCCCTCCCCCTGGTCCAGCGGTATTCTGTGAGCCACTTCTGTGTTACTGTGAGATGATCCTCGTCTTCTAGTGGATTAGAGGGAGAGTCATCGCATCAGACGACTACAGTTTGCCCTCCCTGGAGACCCTCTCTCCCTGCATCTTCTGTCTCCTTGTCCATCCATCCATCTCTTTATCCATGCGCTCCCCTCCCTCCCTCCCTCCTTCCCTCCCTCCCTCCCCCCCTTCTTGTCTGATCCGCGAGGTACGGCAGCTGTAATCTAATCCATATTTCAATCAGAGGCATAGTGTCAAATGAAACGCTCAATATTCCTCGACTGTCCTCCCGTCGTCGTCATGTGATTGGCTGGTCCCACGAGGCCGACGTCTTTGTTCAACAAGTCAAGTCGTCCACGGTCACCCCACGTCCGTGCGTGTGTGTGTACTTTGTGCACTTTGTACTCAAACCACCCTTGAACACGTTGACGAAAAGACACCAAAAAAAGTAAGAAAATCAACAGATGGAATAACTACATCTTTTCATTTGACACTTGTTTTTATTTCTCTCTCTCTCTCTCTCTCTCTCTCTGTCTCTCTGTCTCTCTGTCTCTCTCTCTCTCTGTCTCTCTGTCTCTCTGTCTCTCTCTCTCTGTCTCTCTCTCTCTCTCTCTCTCTCTCTCTCTCTCTCTCTCTCTCTCTCTCTCTGTGGCGTGTTGGTGCTTCCGGCTATCTGTTGTGGTTTAGGAGAGTCTTGTCAAACAGGATGCCAGGTTACAGCCCACTCTCACTGCCTACCAGCAAGGCCTCGCTCTCAGTCTAAGCAGACCTTTTCCACAGGGGTGGAGTAGCTTCTTCAACAGTCTACAGACAGACACGTCTTTCAACAAATTCATACTGTAAAATTCAATCTGTAATTTCACTCTATGTATTTTGCATATTTACTTTAGAGACAACATGAATTACAATATTAAATATCAATTATTTATTTGATTGATCTTTTTTTTCTTTCTGTATTTCCTTAAGCGATCAAATCTCTTTAGTAGCTTGATGGCAGTTAGGCCGCAAAAGTTTGGAGTAAAGCCCTGGAGGTTATAAGGTAAGGTGCACGTGGATGTGAAGTGGTCCACCTGTTCCCTGGCCTCGTTAGACACAGGTAGGACGCTCGGCAACCGCAATCGTTCAGCCGTCTTCACGCCTCTCTCTCTCCTCATCGCACAGCTGATAACAAGGTTTAATTAGCATGAAGCTGAAAGTGGTAAAATATGTCAGGAAGTACTTAGACTGCCGGCTATTTAGCATATGCGAGTTTGACTGACTATCGCTGTGAAATTTCCATTTGACCAATTATCTGCCGTTCGCGTTCTGGTGGAGCTCGCTCTCGCTGTCTGTCGACACCCCCCCCCCTTGGGTCAGCCCTCCCCCAACCCCTCTCCCCCCACCCCTCTCCCCCCACCCCTCTCCCCCATCCACCAGATCCACCTTCAGCAGAGTCGAGTCTGTAAATTGACCGAGGTGAGCCAGTGACAAGATGGATATGGAGGAGTAGGTGTCACCCTGCTCCACACACACACACACACACGTACACACACACACATGTACACACACAGACACACACGTACACACACACACACACACGTACACCCCTGCCTCCACAGTCTAACCCTCCACAGTCCTCCTACAGGCACACACATGCCCACACATCCACCCACCACCCCCACCACCACCCCCACTACCACACCACCTTCTCCCCACACTTTAGTTCAGCAGACCAGGTCGGCTCTGTCTTAATAAGCGAAACCATCAGGAGCGCTTCTGCTTTTGAACGGACGTGCAAGCTTCACATTATCCTCATCTGACATTTAAATCCACAGGTATCCTCGGCCTTCGTCTCCCTGGTCTGACAGGTAATAGGAAGCTGCTGTCGGGGGCGGTGTTGTATTATCAAGGCTGGGGTGCCCGTGGCCTTCCATTCTCCTGTCTCTGGGTCTCTCTGGTAAGACATGTGTCCTGTTAGCACACACAGTCAGGAAGTTGCACCTCTCAGAGATCGCGACTCAAGCTGAGTGTTTGCTACATAACTCAGTCATGTCAGGAGTTGTGTTTTTTTTTGCGGGGGGGGGGTGTAATTCTTTTTTTCTCACAGAATCTAAAAGAGAAGAGACCTAGTCTTACTGGCAGATTATGACTTTACTGTATTTGAGCTTCACTGGAAGAACTAGAATGTGGGTTCTGATCTGTGACGTCGGTAGGGAAACGGGATAGAGATTGGGTAGGTTCTGTCTGTCTCCAGCGCTTCAACTCTTCCCCCTCGTGTCTCCAACCCTGGCAGGCACATTTGATTCATCCTGCCAGCGAACCAGCTTGGAGTCTGGGGCATTGTAGGCCCAGGAGGCTGGTCTGGGCTTGGGCCCTGAAGGCTTGGTCAGGGGTTGGGAGTGGTGGGGGCTGGACGGTGGATACGGGCCAGTGCTGGGCAGGGCCCGATGCCAGGGTCTCCCAGCAGGGGGGCACCCCTTTCTGGGAGGCAGGGAGACCTCCCCCTGGGGGCCCCAGCTTGGTGCTGAGACGCATGGTCAGTGCAAGACAGCTCCATCTGCCCTGCTAGCTCCTCTAACCCCCCCCCTGCCCGCCCCCCTCCCGTCCCAACCTCCGTCTCCCCAACACAGCCGCCCTCTCCGCCCTCCATCCTCCACCGACACGACCGGTTACCACCGTATGGAAATCGACCCTGAGGGCCGCTCGACCTGACACACTTGGTTCACCTTCACCAGCGCTGGTTTGGAGGGGGGGGGGGGGGGGGGGGCGGGGGGGGCCTGCTGGGTACCACCCTGCTGCAGGGCAGGCTTGGCTGGCTGAAGTGGAAGGGGGAGGGCAGGGGAGGGGAGGAAATGGAAAACAAACTCACCCTCCGATGATAAAAGATGAATTGTGTTACTTAAGAAACTGCAGAGAGTGCAGTGAATACCTTTCTTTTTTTCCCCTTAACAAGAGATGTTTGTTTCTCATGCAGGGTCTCTTTCGATGCTTTGTAGTTGCCGGGGACGATGAGGTGAAAGAGTGAGAGAGTAGAGTAGACGCATGAAGCACAAACAGCATGTCTTTGGTGTGGGAGTGTGTGTGTGTGTGGGGGTACGGGTGTCAAAGAGGAGGGCAGAATAGGGGGGTTTCCATGTCGACAAGTCAAGCTCTGTCGCACGTTTCTTCACCGTCAAACACCTTCATGCAATAACAAAGTTTTCATCTTTTAAATCTTTTTTTTTTTTTAAACCTTTGAGTTTAGTTCTTGTGAAGCAGGCCTCTTTGAGACGTCTTGAAGATGAGAGGAGACCAAGGGCTTAGCGTTCCCCTGCAACCAGGAACAACATAAGCTTTAACGGTTTGTTTAGTAAGATGCAGTTTAAAATAACAGAGCCTGCTGTTTATGCCCTGGGTATCGTACTCTGTTCTGTCTTTTCAGCAAACGCAGCTTTGAGAAAATGAGGAAGCTCAACTCTTAAAAGGAGAAGTTCTGAAGAATTTTGCACAACTTATCTTTGTATGGTTTTGTAACTGGTCTGCCTAACCTTGGATTTTAAAGTGCTAGCACCTCGTATTTAAACACGGCTCACAAACCTTGTGGTGAACGCAGTCGCCTCGCTAATATTGAAAGCTTTCCCCCTTTTTAATTTAAGATTGAGGAAGGTTCGAAATTCTCCAGCAATAATAATAGTATGACACTAATCCACTAACATTAGACAGAATGTGTTGTACACACCTGCACACTCACCAACGCTCTCGCACACTCTCGACTTCTGATAAAGATCTGTGAAGAGGAATGGCTACTTATGAAGAAAGCTCCAGCCAGTGAGTCAGATGAACAGATAAAATGACATGTATTCGTTTAGACTTTTTTGCCAGCAATGTTGGACATGCAGACATGCAGGTAGACAGATCGAGACAGAACAAAGAAGACAGACATGCTGACAAAATTACAGACAGGCAGATAGACACACACAGACACACAGACACACACACACACAGACACAGACACACACACACACACACAGACACACACACACACACACACACAGAGACAGACATGCAGATCAAAAAAAGACAGACAGGCAGATAGATAGACACACACACACAGACACACACACAGACACACACACACACAGACATGCAGATCAAAAAAATACAGACAGGCAGACCTGCAGACAGACAGACAGACATTCAGGCTACAAAAGAGGCAGACAGACAGACAGACAGACATGCAGGCTATTGTATTTCCCAGGCTGCCGTTCTCAATGTGCTGAATGAGGAGCTGTTGTTGCCCTGTGCCCAGTCCCAGCTGGCAGCTACTGATGGGATCTCAGGATGTGTGTGTCTGAAGGGTTAACAGGGGGCCCTTCAAGGCACATTCCCCTTCTCTGCCGTCTCTTACCGGTGGCTAACACCGGGCGTCTGTGCAGCGCGGCCACGAGCGAGCTAATTAACGCCAGCAAATGAGATCGGCGTCTGAGATCTCGGGCCAGGGCCATACAGCTAAATGGCCGACCCTCAATGCAGCCTGCGTGCTGCAATTACCACCACTCGGCCCTCACAATGGAGCCTTTATGGTCGTTGAAAGCGATTTCATTCCCCCCGCGTTTGCCTGTTAGCGGGGTGTGTTGTTCGTACGCAGTGGAGAGAGAGAGGACAATGGGGTGAGCGCGCTCGTGTGTTTGCGCGAGACGACGGCAATTGGTCGGGGAGATACTGGCCGTTGGAACACACCATTGAAGAGGGTGAGTGTTTGTTAGACGGTTTGTTTGAAGCAGAACTGGTGGGTGTTAACCTCTGTGAAGACTGACACACCACACATGATCCACGAGACCTGGAGAACCTCTCGTCACACATGTGCTAACGCACATCCGCTAACACACATCTGCTAACACACACGCGCTAATACACAGACACGCGCAGACACAGACACACGCTTACAAACAGACGCACGCACACAAACACGCTCGCACAGGCACACACACACAAATGTAAACATGCAGGCATGCAGGAACTCACACATAATTCACACATACACACACATGTAAATACAAACCTGGTTAGACACACACAGCAGTACGTTCACACACAGCCTTGTTCTGTCTGGATGAAACATCAACAGGGTTTTGTCCAGATTAGAACACGCAAGTGTGTGTCTGCTTGTGAGTCTGTATACGTGTGTGTGTGTGTGAGTGTGTATTTGTGTGCGAGTGTGAGTGTGTGGGTTACATCGCAGGGCCTTAGGGCGGGAACAAGGTAGATTTTTCATCTCTCTCGATCTTCCATTCTATCGGAGGTGTGAAAGCGTCTCTGCTCTCAAGAACTACGACCAAGTCAAGACACTTCAAGACACTTTTGTTTCCTCTGTGTGTGTGGTGGGGAGGGGGGAGGGGGGGGTTGGAGTGTATGCCCCTGTATGGAACAGCCCTGTGTGGTGGGAGGGGGGGTGTGTATGGAACAGCCCTGTGTGTGTGGGAGGGGGGGGCAACCCAGGGTTATGGAACAGCCCTGTGTGTGTGGGCAACAAAAAAAAGGGCAACCAAAAGTTAGTTATGGAAAACCAACAGCCCTGGGGAATGGCACCACTCACCTCTAGTTTCCTATATGCTAGCTAGGCAGGCTTAGGCCCCTAACACATGGGCTAGTCCAGGACACGCGGGCTACGCAAGGCAGGCTAAGCTACCCGCATGACCGGCCAGACTAGGCTAGGCTAACTGAAGCTAAGCTGTGCTCGAAAAACACCTCTACCATAGCCTTTTGCGACGCTAAAATCATCTAGTTAATGAAAACGACACGCCATTGTTATCAGATGACCTCGCTTTTTCATTGTGCTACTTTCCGTTGATGATTTCTCCTTAGTCTTGTTGTCCTGGTCTCTCGCACCTCTGACTTCGTGTGTTACTTTTGAATCGACAGAGGAGCGGCTATTGACAGATCAGACGGAGACTATTCCAGCTCCCCTTAGTAGCACTCCTTAGCGCTTCCTCCAATTAATCGGAGACCAGCACAAGACATTCACACTGATTGAGAAGGTAGCTTGAAACAACATGTTTTCTACATCAACACAGGAACATATCACGCAAATATCAAGAACAGAGAAGACTCCCTTCAGCGCGGATGGGGGGAGGCGACGGCACGGGGGAGCCCGCAAGAAGAAAGGATGGACAACGAGGGGGGCGAGGCAGAAGAGGGAGGGAGAGATAACGGACCGGAGAGGCGGGCGGGAAGAGGGTCGGGAGGAGCAAGGCTGGAAGGCGAGAGGCGGACGGAGAAGGATGCAGCACCGCAGAGCCATGCGCGGGCAGGCGAGCGGGGCCGAGGCGAGCAAGCGCAGCAAGAAAGCGAGGGAGCGAGAGGGAGAGAGGAAGTACTGAAGAGGGAGAGGGAAGGGAAGGGGAGCAAGGGAGAGGAGAGAAAGGGGAGGAAGAGGGGGGAAGAGAAAGGGAGGAGGGAAGAGGGAGGGAGAGAGAAGTGGAGGAGAGAGGGGGGGGAGAAGGAGGAGATGGAGAGGGGAAGAGGAGGAGGAAGGGGAGGAAGGAATGGGGGAGGGAGAAGGGGGGAGGGAGTAGGTGGAGGGAGACCGGGGGAGGAAGAGAAAGGGGGAGGGAGAGGGGGGAGGGAGCAGAGAGGGGAAGAGAGAGAAGGGAGAGAGGAGAGAGGGAAAAGGAGAAAAGGAAGTGGAGGGAGAGGGGGAGAGAGAAGAGTGGAGGGAGATGGGGAGAGGGCCGAGGGGGAGGAGAAAGTGAGAGGGAGATGGGGGAGGGAGAGGGGGAAGGGAGTAGGTGGGAGAGAAAAGGGAGGGAGGGAGTAAGGGGGAGGAAAGGGAGGAGGAGAGAGGGGGGAAGGGAGAAAGGGAGAGAGGGAGAAGGAGGGACGGAGTGGACGGGAGAACGGCTGAGGGAGGGGCCAAGGAACAGGAGAGCCAAGGTGCCGCAGGAGAGACCATGCGCGGGCCCCGGAGAGGGGGGAGGAGAAGGGGAGAGGGAGAGGAGGGCGAGGAGAAGGCGGCGGGACGAGGGAGCGGAGCGAGAAGGATGAGGAGAAGGGAGGGCAGGAGAGAAGGATGGAGGGAAGGGCGAGGGAGGAGAACGCAGGAGACACAGGGAGGAGACGCAGGGAGGAGAGGCGCGGAGCGGAGACCGGCGGGAGCGGACGACCGGTGGAGGAGAAGAGGCGCAACGCAGAACTGGGACGAGACGAAGGCGGCGAACAAAGAGGGAGAGGGGGAGGGAGAAGTGAGGGAGAGGGGGGAGAGAGAAGGGGACCCGGAGAAGGGGGGAGGGAGAGGGGGGGGAAAAGGGGGAGGAGAAGGTAGAAGGAGAGGGTGGAGGGAGAAGGTGGAGGAGATGGGGAGCGAGAGTAGGAGAGGGGGAGGGAGAAGATGGAGGGAAGATGGGGAGGAAGAAGGGGAGGAGATAGGAGGAGGAGGAGTGGAGGGAGAGGGAAGGAAGAAGTGGAAGGAGAGAGGGGGAGATGGTAGAGGGAGGGGTGGAGGGAAAGAGGAGGGAGATGGTAGAGGAAACGAGGGGGGAGGAGAGGGGGAGGAGGAAGGGGAGGGAGAGGGAGAGGAGAAGGTGGAGGAGAGGGGGGAGGAGAAGGCTGGAGGGAGATGTGAGGGGAGGGAGGGACGTGCGGAGGCAGGGGGGAGGAAGGGGGAGAGAGAGACACTGGGATTTCTCTCTGTTCTCCACAAATGGTAATTTTGTTCCTGCTCTGAACTTTCCCTGACGGAACTTTTCAGAAAGTGTCACCTCAGACAGCATGTGGTGCGAGGGAGGGGGGGGGGGGGGAGTGAGAATTGAAAATCATGCACAATTTTTGTACACAGGTAAAAGTGGGGTTTAGCGGAGATAGACTTGCCAAAAGTTTACAAAGGATTACCTAGTTACATGAAACAATTTTATGTTGACAAGATGATGAAATGACAATGATCTATTTATTTGATAAAAACAGCTTCAGTGCTTGTTTGTCTTGCTCAGCCCCGGCCAGTGAGAAATCAGAGAGACAAGTGTTGGGTGTGTAATGTACCAGAGGTGTCTGTGTAGCTCAATTCCAGCTCCCCTGTCAAGTCTGAAGGACATGTCCTGAGGCTTCTCCTCTGTCCTGGCCTGCCTACAGCTGGAACACCATCCAAGCAGGGGCCGCTGAAGTGCACTGAACTACCAGCCCTGCTCCCTCCCTCCATCCCCCAGCCCTGCTCCATCCCTCCACCTCCAGCCTGCTCCATCCCTCCCAACCACCCCCAGCCTGCTCCCTCCACCCAGCCACATGCTCCAATCAATCCCTCCATCCCCCAGCCCTGCTCCCTCCACCCTCCAGCCCTGCTCTCATACCAACATACCAGGCCTGCTAACCCACCTCCATTCCCTCCAGCCCTGCTCCCTCCACCCTCCCCAGCCCTGCTCCCTCCACACCCCCAGCCCTCCTCACCCCATACCCATCCCTCCTCACCCCATCCCCATCCCTCCCCACCCATCCCTCCCCACCCATCTCCTCTCCTCCACCCCTCCACCCCCCAGAGTCCTGCTCCCTCCACCCCATCCAGCCCTGCTCCCAATAACCACCCACTCCTCCACCAGCTCCCCTGCTCCCTCCACCCCCTCCAGCCCTGCCCTCCAACACATCCACCCCTCCACCCCCCAGACCTTGCTCCTCCACCCCCCAGCGCCTGTTCCCCTCCACCCCCCAGTCTGCTCCGCCACCACCCCCCAGCCCCTGCCGCCTTCCCGACCCTGCTCCCTCCACACTCCCCAGCCCTCGCCTCCATCCTGCCCTCACCAGCCCTGCCTCCCCTCCATCCCCACCAGCCCTGCTTCCATCCCACTCCACCCATCCAGGCCTGCCATCCCTCCACCCCCCAAGCCCTCGAATTCCCCCTCCACCCCCTCCAGCCCTGCTCCATCTACCCTCCCCAGCCCTGCTCCATCTACCCTCCCCACCCCTGCATCTCTCCACCCCCAGGCCCCTGCATCCCTCCCCCTCCCCAAGCCTGCCACTCCCTCCACCCCCTCCAGCCCTGCTCCCTCCACCCCCCAGCCTCCTCCCCCTCCTCCACCCCCCAGCCCCTGCTCTCTCCACCCCCCCAGCCCTCCGCTCCCCTCCCCCCCCCCAGCCCTGCTCTCTCCCTCCACACCCCCCCAGCCCTGCTCCCTGCCACCCCCCAGGCCCGCACCTCCATCCTCACCCTCCCAGCCCTGCTCCCACTCCCACTTCCCCACAGGCCCTGCCTACATCTACACCCTCCCCCAGCCCCACTGCCTCATTACCACCCCAACGAGGGATGCTCCAATCCCTCCCCCCACTCCCCCAACAGCCACACCTGCTCCCATCCCCTCCACCTCCACCACGCCGCCTTGCGCCCTCCACCCCCAAGCCTGCTCCATCCCTCCACCTCCAGGCCACCTGCTACACCATCCACCTCCCCAGCCCTGCTCATCCCTCCACCCTCCAGGCCCTGCGCTCCCCTCCACCCCCCAGCCCCCATCGTACTCCATCCACCCTCCCAGCCCCCCACCAACCCTGCCCGCCATCCCACCCCTCCCAATACTGCGCCCTCCACCCCCCCCACCCCGCTCTAGTTCCCTTACCTCCCCCCTCTCCCTCCCATCAGGATGCGTGTGCACACTGCCCCCCTGTCTCCCCAGGTGCCTGTAGATGGAGCCCACCCATCCCGACCAACTAACCAACCCCCACCCAGTCAGCCGGGCGCAGACTGTGTTGCCTTGAGTCTCCAGCCCCAACCCCCCCAGCCCCTTGTCTGTCCCCCCATCGCCCTCGGCCCCATCCTACCGGCCCACAATCCCATCACGACCCACAGCCCCCCAGACTTTCTCGGACACCCATCCCAGCCCCCCACCTCCACAAGCCGTCCAATCTCTCCACACAGTACCCCACCACGGCACCCAACCCAGCCCAAACCCCACACCAGCCCATCAGCCCTCACATCTCCGCCCACCACATCAACCCAGCCCCACCCCCACCCAGCCCCTATCTCCCAGCACACCTGCCCCCCAGCCCCAGCAACCCCAAGCCCCTTTCAGATCCCGGACCCCCACCGCCCTCGACCACCGGTCCTCATAACCTCTCCGCAACTCAGCAGCAAACCCAACACCCCCAAACACCCAGAAAGTAAAAAGAGACCGTGAAGTCGAAAACGTAGCAACTGAAGCATCAAAAGAGAAACCTCGAAAGGAAGCAACAGAACCGAAAGGCAAGGCACGGAGAGAAACGAGACAGAACCCGCAGCAATGATAAAGAGAAGAGAGGGAAGAATGGACTGGGCCTGAAGAGAAACAAAAGTGAGAGACAGAGGGAGAGCGTGAACGATTAGACCGAGACAGAGAAAGGGAGAGATAGAAAAGGAGAAGAGAAGAAGGGAGAGAGAAGGAAAAGGGAAGAAAGAGAAGAAAGAGAAGAAAGAGGGAAAAGAGGAGAGGAGGAAGCGAGAGAGAAGAGGAGAGAGAGGAAGAGAAAAAGGAGAGAGATGAAGGAGAAAGAGAGATGAAAGAGAAGAGAGAGAAGGAAAAAAGGAGAGAGAGAGAGAATAAGGAGAAGAAGAGAAGAAGACAGGAAGAAGAGATGAAAGAAGAAGAGAGAGAAGAGGAAAGAGAGGGGGAAGGGGAGGGGGGGAATCAATGCTTTTGTGAGAGGAAGAAAGAGAGAGAAGGAGGAGATCGAACCGCCAACCGAACCCGACGAGAGATGAAAAAGAACGAGAGGGATCTACACAGAGTGGTTCCAAACGTTAGGTGAAGTGTATACCAGTATAATTCACAAGTCCAAACAGAATGGAGGATGGAAAAGCACAAGGTCAGGCTGTAGACAACGAACTCCTCCCACTCTCATTTGGAGATTTCTCATTTCCCTCCGGATACCCCCCAACAGCGGTAAGAAAAATCCGCAATAACCGTGAGAACCCTGAGGCCCACCCGAAACCGAAAGACCATAGTGCGACCCCCAGAATCTGCCCACCCAACAACCCAGCCTCAAGCCCTGGAACACTCAAAAGCCACAACCCAACAAACCAACCAACCACCAACCTCAACCACCCGCCTCTCTCCCCACCCCGCCTCTCTCCCCACCTCAACAAGCCTCCGAACTCGCCTCGTCTCCTATATATGTGGATTAGTTCATGATAAGGCTAAAAATGAGTACAGCCACTAGACAGATGTCCTCCCTCCTTCACAGAGTCAACTCCTTCCCACCCCCAGCGCAACACAACATGTAACACGTAATCTCCATCCTCCAAGCCACATGTCTGATGACCGTTCACAC
>BROE01000011.1:12426862-12446351 GCA_036571765.1 Plecoglossus altivelis | reverse complement strand
TACCCGTACATAACACACACACACACACACCCGGTACATGAACACACACACACTACACACCCGGTACATGAACACACACACACCCGGTACATGAACAGACACCCGGTACATGAACAGACACCCGGTACATGAACACACACCCGGTACATGAACAGACACCCGGTACATGAACAGACACCCGGTACATGAACACACACCCGGTACATGAACACACACACACACCCGGTACACACACACACACTAGCTGGGGATCGGGTGTGTGTTCAGAACAGCCCAGCCTGCTGGGGATGATTCAGGCGTCTCGCTGAGCAGCTTATGACTCCTGCAGGTGTTGCTCTCCAGACTCCAGAAGGACTCGGATAATTAAAGGAACAGTTCGCTCGCCATCCCAAACGAGGCCTCGCTTCCAACGAGGCTACACTGCAAACAGGGCTACGCTACGATCGAAGCTACGCTACGAACGAGGCTACGCTACGAACGAGGCTATGCTACGAACGAAGCTACGCTACAAACGAGGCTATGCTACGATCGAAGCTACGCTACAAACGAGGCTATGCTACAAACGAGGCTATGCTACGAACGAGGCTACGCTACGATCGAAGCTACGCTAAGATCGAGGCTACGCTACGATCGAAGCTACGCTACGAACGAAGCTACGCTACAAACGAGGCTATGCTACGATCGAAGCTACGCTACAAACGAGGCTATGCTACAAACGAGGCTACGCAACAAACGAAGCTACGCTACAAACGAGGCTACGCTACGAACGAGGCTACGCTACGAACGAAGCTACGCTACGAACGAAGCTACGCTACGATCGAGGCTACGCTACGAACGAGGCTACGCTACAAACGAGGCTACGCTACGATCGAGGCTACACTACAAACGAGGCTACGCTACAATCGAGGCTACACTACGAACGAGGCTACGCTACGAACGAGGCTACACTACAAACAAGGCTACGCTACAATCGAGGCTACCCTACGAACGAGGCTAATCGGCAAACGAGGCTATTCGGCAAACAAGGTACTCAGTGGTAAACGTGAATCTTCTGAGTCGTTGTGTTGAACAGATGAACCACATATTAAATGGGAGGAGGTTTTAGAAAAGGAAGCGCGGCTCGTCTTGCCATTTCTGAAGCTTGACTCGTTCAAGTGAGATCTTTCGCAGGCTAGACTGCAAGACCACGTGAAGTTTAGCAACGAAAATGTATCATATGGAAACACTAGATTGGTGTTGAGGTGGGCGTTGATTGCTTGGATAAAATAAAAAAAAGTTTTAATATAACTTTCTTTTAACCCATGTGCACTTTTCGGGGATCAGAATAACCTGAAAATGTGTTTAATGCTAACACCCGCACACCCACTATGAGACATTTAGACTTTATGTGCTCGATTGAACTCAGACAAAATGACATCTTTCTGTTTCATGTGCAGTATGGATGCACATTTCAGTACCCTAAAGGGTACAAGGTAAACATTGAATGAACCGGTTTTATTTCAGGGTTGAAGGTGGGGCCATTTTGACCCTTAGGACAGAGGAAGTTGCAGAATATTTAGTGCACGATGGTTAATTGGGGAACGTGAAATCCAGATTAATTTCAGTTTCATCCTGACAGCTGCTATGAAGTCAGGTGAGGACGAGAGACTGAGTGAGATTGGTGACTGGTGAGATGATCAAACATCTAACATAACGTCTTTTCGAGGTTTTGTCAATTCTGACAATGTGCGATGAAGCTGTCTGTGTGTCTCACCTCAAGAAGTATCCAGCTGCATACAATGAATCACATGAATATGAATATTCATGTTTGTTTCCAAGCAAACATGCTTTGCATATAGATTATTAAGACCAGGGAGGGACGGTGATTTCAAGATGATATAACTGCCTTGCCATCTGTACAGTTCTTAACATTGTGTGCGTTTATGCTATCGATGGTTTCAGATGACATTTTAATGAGAAGAAATGTGTGAAAACAAAAAAAACTAAATATGTGTTCTGATTGGTTCACGGGGGTGGTGATTTTTTTGTGGGGGTTTTTTTTTTATTCATAAAGTAGTACTTTATGATTAACTTAAAACTATTACAAGTCTTATTTAGGTCACTGACTACTTTGCCAACAGTTCCTTATTAGCATGTTACAGCTTCTCCCTGTTGGTCTTCAGGTACAAAATGTGATGTATTTCACTGCGGTAATCTCCCTTCTGAAACATGCAGGGTATTCATGAGTAACTTGAACCTCATTACCTGTTTTTTGCACGTTGCCTACAGTTGTATCTGTTCATTAGCTTCAAAAGGGTGTCATGTGTATGAATTATGTTAACAGGGGCTAATTAGCAGATGCAAATGAGGTTAGTCCAAAAATTGTTCTGAAGAGACAGTGGAGAAACTCCGTGGGATAGTTGTGGTGCGACAGCCTCTCCGATAGCCCCCTTGCTGGGCACCAAATGTGATGGTTCACCCCTGCTGCTGGTCTTTACAGTAGAGTGGACCGAACCATAACCAGGGACATGGGGGTGGGGGTGGGGGGGGCAAAACCTGCTTCTCTCGAACAGGGAACTCTCTTCTGGCTTAACCATCCTTTCCAACACCCTGCGGAACGACGCGCCCACGTTACCACGCCGACCGGGAGCCAGCGGAGCTGCGGAGCATCTTGTCCGTTGATCAAAGTTCTTACCCTCCCTCCCCCCCCCTTCCTCACCCCTCCTCACCCCCTCTCCTCCCTCCCTCCCTCCTTCTCCGCCGTCCAACAAATGGAAAAATGTCACAACAAGCTGATGGATCAACGGAATCCGGTGTTAGGAGGACTCACCAATATCAGCCTCCCACAGACTCCTGCCATTGTGACATCAGTGGCCCCAGACTGTGCCTGAGCTGGCAGGGTTAGGGAGCAGGCCGTCTGGACTCTGCAGGGAAGACAGCCAGCAGGCTGCTGGGGCAGGGTCACACACTCCTCTTCCTGCTCAGGGAACCAGGGCTCTCTCTTTCTCTGTGTCTCTCTCTCTGTGTCTCTCTCTGTGTCTCTCTCTCTCCCTCTCCCTCTGTGTCTCTCTCTGTGTCTCTCTCTCTCTATCTCTCTTCCTCTCTGCCTCTACCTCCTTTCTCTCTCTCTCTCTCTCTCTCTCTCTCTCTGTGTCTTACTCTTTGTCTCTCTTTCTTCCTCTCTGTCTCTACCTTCTCTCTCTCTGTGTCTCTCTCTATGTCTCTCTCTCTTTGTGTCTCTCTCTGTCTCTCTCTGTGTCTCTCTCTGTGTCTCTCTCTGTGTCTCTCTCTTCTTCTCTGTCTCTACCTCCTCTCTCTGTCTCTCTCTATGTCTCTCTCTCTCTGTGTCTCTCTCTGTCTCTCTCTGTCTCTCTTCCTCTCTGTCTGTGTCTACCTCCTCTCTGTCTTTCTCTGTGTCTCTCTTCCTCTCTGTCTCTCTCTGTCTCTCTCTCAATCTCTCTCTCTTGTCTCTTTTTCTCCCTTTCTCTCAGACAGACAGATAGACGGATAGATAGACGGACGGACGGGCGGGCAGACAGACAGACAGACAGACAGACAGACAGACAGACAGGAGCTGAGTAGAGACCCCCTCCTCTCTCTCTCTCTAAAAGGCCAGGCAAAGAGCACAGAGCGGAACATAGCTGGCATCGGCTAGCCATGTCTGACACTGCCCTTGCTTTGACCCTCAAGCTCTGTGGCTCAGCCAGGATCAGAGGGGTCAGCAGTGATGGGGGAAGGGGGGCAGGGGCGGGGGGCAGGGGGCCAGAGGCGACAGAGGGGGCCGGGGGGAGGCTGGGATGGGAGGCAGAGGGGGCCACGGGGCAGGAGGGGGGCCAGGGGAGCAGGGTAGAGGGGCCAGGGGGCAGGGGGGCAGGGAGAGATGGGGGCCGGGGGAGGCTGGGATGGAGGCAGAGGGCCAGGGGGGGCCGGGGGGTAGAGGGGCCAGGGGGGGAGGGGGCCAGGGGGGGGGCAGAGAGGGCCAGGGGGGGCAGAGGGGGCTGTGTTTTTACATTTCAGGTAGAAACATGTGAACAACAGTTTAACAGAAAAACAGTGTGAATAACTGAGCGACTGAATCACATGGATCAGTTTGGTCGCACGACTTGTTTGCTCTGGGCGAAAACATCTCATCGTAGGACTGAAGCTAGAAGTAGTCTCTTCCCTCGTTCACTCACACACACACACGCCACACCTCATGGTCAGGCACTGACTCACGAGGGGTGAGATGCAGACGAGGGCACCAAGTCCACCAAAAGTCCCTCCTCCTCCTTTCCTCCGCGCCCTCCCACATCAAACCACAGCTAAGCCAAAATGTCAAGCACCAAGGGGCTACCGTGGCTCTATCTGCCAACACTAGAGCGTTCACTCGCAGACCACAGAGAGCTCCATCTCCTGAACTGCAAAGTTTTGCTCTCTGCTACTCTGTTAGTGTCTCCGCAAGGGAGAAGACAAAGCGGAGGGGGGAGGGGCGGGGGAGACAAGCGAGCGAGGGGGGAGGGTGGGGTGGAAGAACAAGCGAGGAAGGGGGGAGGGCGGGGGAAGAGGAGAGATAGGGGGGGCGAGGCTGGGGAAGACAGCGAGGAGGGGGGAGGTGGGGGGAGGACAAGCGAGGAGGGGGGAGTGGGGGGAAGACAAGCGAGAGAGGGGGGGGGGGGGGAGGTGTGGGGGGAGGGTGGGTGGGGCGGGAGGTTGCTTCAGACTCACTCAGCAAAACCTGGCAGAAGCACTAGTCAGTTTCCAACTCTCTTTTTTGTCTTTTTGTGTGTGTGTGTGTTTTTTTTTTTTGTTCTTGTGGTTTTGTTACTTTCGGTTGGACACACAACAACACCTCCTACTCGGGTTTAGCTGCAAACCCTGCACACGCACATACGCACACGCACACACGCACACACACGCACACATGCACACACGCACACACATGCACGCGCAGACATGCACACACTTGCACATACACATACACACATGCATATCTTAACACATATACATGCATATCTTAACACATACACACATGCACACGCACACACAACACACACACGCACACACACACACGCACATACACACACACATACACACACACACACACTCTCATACATACCAGCCTGGGGCTCCCCTTTTCCCCTCCTCCATGCTGGAGGTGTGACTGAGAGGTTTACTGGTGTGGAGGAGGGTCGCAACGGAGGAGTGGAGGAGAGGAGGAGAGGAGGAGTGGAGGAGAGGAGGAGTGGAGGGGGGAGGGGATGGGGAGAGGAGGAGTGGAGGAGAGGAGGTGGAGAGTGGAGAGAGGAGGAGAGGAGGGTGGGAGGAGTGGAGGAGAGGGAGGAGAGAGGAGTGGCAGGAGAGGAGGAGAGGAGGAGAGGAGGAGTGGAGCAGTGGAGGAGAGGAGGAGTGGAGCAGTGGAGCAGTGGAGGAGAGGAGGAGAGGAGGAGTGGAGCAGTGGAGGAGTGGAGCAGTGGACAGTGGAGGAGAGGAGGAGCAGGAGGAGAGGAGGGAGGAAGGGAAAGAAATTGGGAGATGGATGGAGAGAGAAAGGGATGAACGGAGTGAGAGACAGAGATAGAAGGGGACATTTTTGTGTGTTTGTGTGGGGGTGGGGGGGGGAGGAAGGAGGAGAGGAGCAGTGGAGGAGTGGAGGAGTGGAACAGTGGAGCAGTGAGGAGTTGGAGGAGAGGAGGAGACTGGAGGAGTGGAGGAGAGGAGGAGGCCACTCAGTCAATAACAAGCAGCCAGTCCTGTCATCTCTCCCTTTATGACTGGAAGGAAAGGTAACCAGTTTGCAGAAGGCCCACTCTCGCTGTCAGCCTTTTAAGAAGCTGAAACACGGTGGTGATTCAAAAGGTTCTTACTAAACCCTCTGCAGGGGGAGGCGGGGGGATTCTAATGGAGAGTCTATTGTTCAATTCAATTCAACTTTTATTTCTCCATGTATACAGATACAAGGAATTTGATTTGGGTTTTTTCCATGCAGGCAACACTGTAAACTTACAAAAACACAACACAAGGAAAAATACATTATAGAGAGACGTTATAAGCAATACGTTAATATGAATGAAAAAAAGGGATGAGTTAAATCATAAATAAAATTGAATTGAGTTGAACACACATGACTGTGTGTCTGTACAGCATTTATACTGCATGTCTCCTACATTCTTACTACCTCTATACTTCACCTGTACTGCATCTATGCTGCATCTATACTCCAATTATACTGCATCTCAACTGAATATATGCTACATTTATACTGCATCTGAACTGAATATATGCTACATTTATACTGTATCTGAACTACATATTGACTACATTCATACTGCATCTGAACTACATATTGACTACATTCATACTGCATCTGAACTACATATTGACTACATTTATACTGTATCTGAACTGACTATATACTGTATCTGAACTACATATTGACTACATTCATACTGTATCTGAACTACATATTGACTACATTTATACTGCATCTGAACTACATATTGACTACATATATACTGTATCTGAACTACATATTGACTACATTTATACTGTATCTGAACTACATATTGACTACATTCATACTGTATCTGAACTACATATTGACTACATTTATACTGTATCTGAACTACATATTGACTACATCCTGTGTCCCTGCTTCATCAGCTCTCCTCCATACTGGGTTAGCACTGTGTTTATACGGCATGTGTGAACTTGGATCTGTGTCCACGGTAACAGTGCACATGCAAGGCCTTGGTGGCGGAGTCGAAAGTTGCCGGGGGAGACGATGGTTGCCATAGAACAGATTTTTGAGCCAGAATCCGGAACATTAGCGCCGGGTCTGTGTCCAAAGAGACCAGGCTGTCTGGTTGTAGCGAGGTCCAGAACCATCCTCTGAACCTCTCTGAGGAAGCTGGGGTCTCTCTCTCTTTCTCTCCTTCTCTCTCTCTCTATCTTTCTTCACCTCTCTTTATCTCTCGCTCTCCGCGTACACGACCCTCCTCCTCCTCCCTCCTCCTCCCTCCTCCTCCAGACAGAATGGATGGTCCATGTGTCTAGTCCACCATCACATCTGACCTGTGAGCACAGACGGACTCGTGAACCATCCGGCAGACCCTTCACTGTGGATCGTGCCGTTCTTCACCTCCGGAAGCTTCCACACCCTCACCTCCAGGGGAGACCAGCTAGCGTGTCTTCTGTCCCTCGCTCTGTCCTTCCTGTCCTGCTGTCTGCCAGCCTTGTCTTAATCTTACCAGGACAGACCCTGTGGTAGAGAACATGTCTTCTCCTTCCTAGCCTCCCTCTCTCCTCCCCCGGCCTCCCTTTCCTCCCCCAGTCTCTCCCTCTCCTCCCCCAGCCTCCCTCTCTTCCCCCAGCCATCCTTACTTTCCTCTCTCACCCATTCCCACTCCCTCTCCTCCCCCACCCTCTCCCTCACCTCCCCCAGCCCTCCTCCCGCACCCTATCCCTCTCCTCCCCCAGCCCTCCTCCCCCACTCTCTCCCTCTCCTCCCCCCCAGCTCTCCAGGCCACCAGGGGGAGACCCAGGGGGAAGCTGGTCTGGTCTCTCAGTGAGGCTCCCTCATGCCTGTGGGTCCCTGCTGTTCCAGAACATGCCAGACTCTCCGCTCAGAGCTTTGGCTCTGGAGCCACGAGAGCCCATCTGATGTGGGCCCTCCATCTGACTAGCCACCCCCCTCCCCGGCCCCCCGGCCCCCCTCGGCCTCCCCCAGCCAGCCTGCTGGAGGGACAGTACAGCCGGGAATAATCCAGATTGTTGTAGACCATTTACATGTAAATACAGAGACAAGGCCTGCACCATCGGCTCAATATTGAAGGGTCCTGTAGCACACAGGTCCATGACTGTATGCATATATATGTGTGTGTGTGTGTGTGTGTGTGTGTATGTCTGTGTGTGCCTGTGGCTCCATCCGGTACATCTAAATCAGGCAGCTGCCAAATTGCAGGGAATGTTTTAATACAGTAGCATTCTGTAGTCTCCTAATTGCATCCCGGCGGCAATGGATGCATCCCGTTGTTACCATGGAGGCGGCTTGTTCTGTGATGGATGCTGAGCTGAGGGGGAAATGGGACAGATTTGGGTTGTGACAGTGTAAAAACATTCCGAACTGATTTTTCAAGTGAGATTAGCGGTCCTGTGTGGTTAACACCTTCGCTTTGATTCACTTACAACTGCGTCGGAGAACATGTCTTGCATTCTGAGTGCCTTCCTCTCCTCTCCTCCTATCCTCTCCTCCTCCTCTCCTCCTCACCCCTCCTCTCCTTCCTCCTCTCCCCCTTCTCCCATCCTTTCCTCCCCTCCTCCTCTCCTCTCCTCTTCCCCCCTCCCCTCCTCCTCCCTTCCTCTCTTCCTCTCCCCTCCTCTTCTCCTCTCCTCTTCCTCTCCCCTCCCCTCCTCCTCTCCCCTCCTCCTCTTCCCCTCCTCCCCTCATCCTCTCCCCTCCCCTCCTCCTCTCCCCTCCCCTCCTCCTCTCCCCTCCTCTGCCCTAGGGAGGGATAGAGGTCTCTGGTTAGCTGGTACAGCTCACCACAGGGTCATCCTTCAGCCATTAAACATATCCACAGCCCTCCCTCTTTCCTACCTCCCTTTCTCTCCCCCTCCCTGCCTCCTTCCCTCCGTCCCTCTCTCTCACCCTCCTTCTCTTCCTCTCTCCCCCATTCCACTCTCCCTCCCTCTCTTCCTCTTTTATTCTCTCTCTCTCTCCCTCCCCCATCCCTCTCTCTCCCCCATCCTTCTCTCACTCCCTCGCTCCCCCTTTCCTCTCTCTCTCTCTCCCAGCCTCTCAGCAGCATATGCCACAGCAGGCATCGAGGGTTGTCCTGCTTGTTCCTCTAGAAGCTTTCATACCAGGAGAGAGAAGTGTTAAAACTCTACATTCTCACTTCTGACTCACTGATTTAAGCACACTGAGGCAGACAGACAGGCAGGCAGGCAGGCAGGCAGGCAGGCAGAGGGGCGGGCGGGCATGGAGACAGACAGACAGACCGACAGACAGACAGACAGACACACACACACACACAGACAGACAGGGAGAAGGGCAGGGAGAAGGGCAGGCAGTCAGGGAGATGGGCAGACAGGCAGACAGGCAGACAGACAGACAGGCAGTCAAGGAGATGGGCAGACAGACAGACAGGCAGACAGACAGACAGACAGACAGGCAGACAGGCAGACAGGCAGGCAGGCAGGCAGACAGACAGACAGGCAGACAGGCAGGCAGGCAGGCAGGCAGGCAGGCAGGCAGACAGGCAGGGAGACAGGCAGTGAGACGGGCCAGCGGACCGGTGTGCCCTGTGACAAACAGGGGGAGGATGGGCCAGGAGCTGAACATTCCAGCGGTGTAAATCTGTTTGTGTTCTCTGTCTGAACAGGGAAGAGAGAAAGGGCTCAAAATGCAGTTTCTGAGTCAAGGCTGACGATGTGATAAAAGCCCACCTTGTTTGTCCGTAATAGTGCTGGTGGGGTGAAGATGTACTCCCCTGTCTTGGTGGATGTGCCTCACTGAAGTGCAAGGCCGTTGTGTATCCTCCCTTACTCCCCCCTTTCTCCCTCCCTCCCTCCTTCCCTCCCCTCTCCCTCCCCCAGCCAGAACAGTAGAAGGACTTGATGCAGTCAATACAAGTCTCCAACCGTCTAAACACACACACAGACACACACAGAGACACACACACACACACAGACTCACACAGAGACACACACACACACACACACACAGACACACACACACAGACACACACACACAGAGACACAGACACACACACACAGACACACACACACAGACACACACACACAGAGACACAGACACACACACACAGACACACACACACAGAGAGCCACAAACACACACACACACACACAGACACACACACACAGACACACACACACACACAGAGACACAGACACACAGACACACACACACACACACACACAGACACACACACGCACCACCCCTTCCGCATCACGTTTCACGGAACACATCCATCCAGCCGACGCCGTCAAACTTTTAGCACCTGCCATTTGGCTCTGTACGTGACGTCGATTCCTCTGGCTTTTCTGAGGGTGGGGATGGAGGGAGAAGTGGGTCAACAAAGGTTGACATTACAGTGGGGATGAGGGTGAGATGAAGGCCAGACAGACAGAAGCCACTTTGATGTCACAAGCCGCATGTTTTTTTTGTGTGGCTTTTTTTTTCATTTGTTTTTTTTGTTTTTTTTTACCCATGATTCCTTAAGAGCAGGAGAGAAGGGGTGGATGGCTAAAGGTGTTAAAACCAGTATTTTACCGGAACCCAGAAACTTGCCACGATTTCTTCAGGGTGATAAGTCTTGCCTTAACGGGGACAGATTTCTTTTTGGGGAGAGGGGGGGGGTGTTGGGTTTTTGTCGAACGTCAACATCCTTTTAGCTACGGAAAACAAAACCTCACCCCACCCAATCAACACCCATCACTCTCTGTGAGTCTGTCATAGAGCCAGATATGGGGCCCACCTGTCACAGGTTGTGGGGGCAAACATGAGAGGCAGCGGGGGGCACAGGTTGTGGGGGCAAACATGAGAGGCAGCGGGGGGCACAGGTTGTGGGGGCAACCGTTTCGTTTCATCGCTTCGTTTGAAAGGCATCTCATCAGCATTCCGACTCCGGATGCCACCAAACGAAATGCAAACCCTCCACATCTAAATCCCGTCTAGGAAGAAACAAGGATCCTTCGCCGTGATCCGGTGATCCGGTGATCCGGTGATCCGGTGATCCGGTGATCCGGTGATCCACCTGGCCTGGGTCACCTGTCCCTGGAGACTAACACCACACCTCTGTAATCCAAGAATCATGTCGTCTTGCCTCTGAGAGAAGACTGTTACCGGTTCTGTCTTGCCTGAGGTCCTGCCACCCGTTCCCCTCTCCACCACCCGTCCCCCTGGATTCCCACCCCCCCCTTTCCCACCCTCCCTCCCTCCCAATACACTCGCATACTGACTGTGCTCTCGTCCACCACAGTGGATTAGCATTGCCCTCTGAAATACTCGCCTGAATGTATGAAGCCCACAGACGCATGATTTGTACTCAGACACCTGCAGGATAATAAATATAGTCCTGATCTCTTATTAGTTTAGGACACAACAACAAGCGAGACACACACACACACACATATACGCTTGTGCACAAGCACACACACACAAACACACACACACACATGCACACACACATAGATGCGTGTGCACGAGAACACACACAAATATTCAGAAGTCGTTTCTGTTGAATGCAGCTTGTCGAAGTAGTATTCCCTTGCAGTGTTTGGTGGCATTCAGGTTGTGTGGTAGGGGAGGTGGTGTGTGCTATGGTGTGTGTTGTGTGCATAGGATGGGCTGGTGATGTGTGTGTGTGTGATAGTGGGTGTGTGTGTGTGTGTGTCTGCGTGCGTGTGTGCATGCATGTGTTTGTGTGTGTGTTGTGTTGTCTGTGTGTGGGATGTAGTGTGTGTGTGTGGGCAGTCAGGGAGGGTGGAGGTGTTGTATGTGTGTATGTGTAATGTGAGTGTGTGTGTGTGTGTGTGTGTGTGTGTGTGTGTGTGCGTGCGTGCGTGTGTGTATGAGTATTCTTGGGGCTGCATTGCCAGGCTCAAATGCATTGGGGAAAATTTCTATTACAAGATCATTTCACCACCAAAGTGGCATTTGAAATGACATACATAACAAATAGGAATCCTACATTACATGAAATGTAATCAGAAAATGCCATTGATTTTTTTTTTTTACGTAGTTCTCATGTTTTATGAAGGCAGAAGGCAAGACATTTAAATCGCTGCTGTTTCAAATAAGACAAAAGAAGAAAGCTAAACATTGATGAAAGCAATATGCTCCCAAATCTAAATTCATGGAACTCGGTCTCTGTCCCTGAAGACGGCGCCGTGCCTGTAACATTAGCCTGGTCTTGCGTGAAGACTTCGCCTTTGATTCAATGTTTGTTATGCACACATACTGGAAAATATACTGAGGGGACGTCCTTGATACATTTGCGAGATAAATTCTTTACAATAAAAATGCTCCGGAGAACGATGATGATTTGCGGAGGACGCCGGTGTTCGGGATGGCGCGCGGTGCCGTTGGTTCTTTTCCCAGCACCTCTCGCGCCAGGGGTCTCAGTAGCAAGTAACACTAATGAGCCTTGCGTTATTAATCCTTGCAATGGGGTACATGAATTCACTCCCGAGCAAAGGCTTTAGCAGCCGGCTCGGCCCATAAAACCCCGAATGGATTTCTTTCATGTGGTCCACTGATTATCTACTCTGACAACAATATGGTAGGACTTCCCTGCCCCTGTCGAGTTGACCTTGGCTTTGAGCCATTGAAGGTCGTCTCAGACATACGTCTAGTTTTACGGGTGGTCAAGGAACACGCTGACAGGTCAGAACGAGAGCTCCTTTACGAGTACACCGAAACATCCACCTCATTTGGAATTAGTTTATTTATCGCTGCTTTGTAAATCACGTTTATTTTGTTTTCTACTTTCAAACAGCGTCCGTGGTTTTGTGGTCGTTCTGGAAAACTAACAAACTCCAAGCCGTGCCCGTTAAAATGATAGCGTTGGCATTTTATTGCCGGGTTTAGCGGGGTTTTTGTCACCACATGCATGCAGTCATCTGTGAAACATAGCTGTAAAGTATAATGATCGGTTGTGAAATAATTCATGTAAATTGGAATTGTACTATATTTCTGAACTGGTTACTGATGATTCTCTCCCGCGCAGTCAGGCAGCAATACTGATCAATATTCTAATGTTTGACACAAATGTTACCTCTCAGTTGACATAATTACGTATAATTCCGTTAGATTTCTTATGTCTTTATTTTAATTTACGGATTATACCCCGACTCATAAAGCGCACGGTATGGAGAGGTTAGACTAACGAGGTGTTGACAGCGTTCAACTGAGAAATAGCGAGGCGTCTCTTTAATACTGAGACGCCGCTGCCGTCCATCGTGTTGAACTTGTCCCTCTCCCCGTGGCCTCGGAGCAGGGTTAGCTACCGTCCACCCAACCACTCTAGCAGGGTGGGGGGGGGAGATCTGGAGGAAAATACCGCTGGATAGCTGCTTTGAAACGCTGCGACACTTTAGTGTCACGTCTGGTCTGCTTGTGGGAGTGTGACGTGACAGTCGCAGGGCGCGAGCTTGCCTGCTACACACCATCACTATATGTTTGTGATCAGAATGAGTCGGAATGATGTTTGGCCGCGTGTTTAAAGGTGTGTCTGCCCCGTGGGCTATCTGTTCCCGCGCTGTGTCACATTACCAAAGTAAACCATCATTTCCAGATCCACAATAACATGGCAGATTAGTAGCCTGTTTCTCAACGTTGTGATTGTCTTGTCATTTGCCCCCCCTCCCACCCCACCCTCCCCTTCCCTCCCTCTCCTCCCACCCACCCACCCCCAAAGCGTCGTGGGCTGGGCAGTCCCACATGAGTTCACCAGACAGCAGTCTAAAAGCAAAGTATTGATTTGTGAGTTACCCTATTTCACCTATCAACCCCCCTCCTCGGCCCTACTCCGGCTGTCAAGTGTACTCGTTTTGTAAGTTCCCCTGTAGAATTCAGTGTTTGGCGAAGAGGAGTGAAAGCGAGAGAGAGGTGGGTGAGGGGGGCGGGGTGGGGGAGGGGGGGTGTGGGCAGATCAGTTCACGACGGATTTCATGTTTAGTGAATCAAACCTTATGAATAGAGGTGACGGAATACTCTCGCGGACGGAGGGGGTCCGCTTTTGACTGACATCTCGCGCCACACGTAGATTTCGTCCCCAAAACGGTCGAGCGACCAGCTTTTCTTGTACCTTCCGTGCCACAATCCAATCTGCTTCCAACCGCGAGCTCTCCCTCTGCTTTTCACAGACTCTTATCTCCCTTAAATTCACCTCCCAAATCACTGCAGATTCTGTCATCTCTGTCTCTTTCTATCGCGGGCGCACACACACACACACACACACACTCACACTCACACACACACACACACACACACTCACACACACACACTCACACACACACACGCTCACACACACTCACACAGACACACGCACTCACACACACTCACACAGACACACGCACGCACGCACTCACACAGACACACGCACACACACGCACACACACACACACACACACACACACATTCATCACATGCATTGAACATTTAGGGAGATAAATGCTATATGAGGTAATCACAGAAAGTCCGTTTACAGTATTGACTTTATATTAAAGTCAGAAAGTGTGTTTTTTCCCCTCTCTCAACACTGTATTTGCAGGATAATGGGATTAGAGGAGGCTTGGCGTGTAGCAGAAAGGGAGTGTGATGTTTCTTGTTGAAGGTGGGACTGACATATCACACACGCGCTCAAAACAGCCATAATGACTATTCCGGCTTGGGGAATATCAATCTTCTATTTACGCAATTTGCAGTCGAATGATTTATTGAAGAAATTTTTTCAAACTTAATAATTGAGCTTCATTGTTTGAAAGGGGTTTGGGTGGATAGTTAGATGCTTTTCATATTTAGCCGCTAGAGGGCACTAACCTTTTGGTGACAAGGTAAAATAAACTTCTGACTGCTACAAATACATCGGTGCATGTGTCTCATTTTATCTTTTGAGCAAAAATTACACACACACACACACACACACAAACAAAAAACAAATACTTAAAAATAATAATAAATTCACGTGCCTGTAACATGGATCCGTGTTATTTATATGAAGTTGTCTATGCGTGTGCGCTGCTGTTTGTGTTCGTATGAATGTGTATGGTCCAGAAGGGTTTAATTATTTGAATTAAGATACGGTTTTTTGCGTTGCCTTTTCCATATTGGCCCCTTTGTCTTTGACGTTGGGGCAGAATGTGGCACTTATTAGCCAAAATGATTTTAGTAGAAATTTCCGAAATTGTTGTTAAACTATAATTTATGGTAATTCTCAGGGTAACAAAATTAATACAAATTGTGGCCATATTCGATGTCCCTCTAGTATTTCGGTATCACCGACTCGTCCGGGTGATATGGATTTGGTAATGCCGCTGCTGTCTCGAGCTGTCGCTTCGTTTTTCATCACCGGTTACCTCAAACGGAAAAATAATTGGCCGTTTTCCCTTGAATAAAAGAAATCCTGTGGGAATTTAAACCATTTATTATTTTCACATAGATGATCAATCTGTATGAGTAAAAAAAAATCTGATGTTACACATTAAATTTACATTTGCCTTTCTACAATGGGTAGACCACATTATCTTAAAAAAATGTCTATCTTAGGCCTGTTATGAATTAAATGTTTATTATTCTTAAAAAAACGATTACTACTAACTGCAGTGTAGACCCACTTGATTTAATACTCATCCTAAGATCTATTTGAATTTAATTCAATTCCTTTCATGGTTATTTATAACGTTAGACAAGCATTATAAAGCACACAAAAAAGACAGCCCACGGGAGGGTCCCTCTGAAGGTGACACTTTCACACTTTTTGGTTTCTTTTTCAAGAGTTTAGTTTAAAGGCTACCGCACAAGCTACTCGAAGTGCATTATTTGTTACGCTTCCCAGAACAGTAACGGTCTTTCAATTTGAAAAGCACGTATTGTAGACTACACGGTTCATTTGAAATAGTTTACATTATTGTTAAATTAAATATGGTATTCACCTCATCGTGAACTAATGAGAATTCACGGTATAGTTTATCTGAAGCATTTCTTAGTTCCAGATACCGGCAGGACGGAAGAAAATACCGAGACACCGACCAATCAAGGTATTCAAACGGATAACAGAAAGTCAGTTTACCGCACGTGCCGACTGATTGTGGCCGTGGAAATTGTTTGGGGCGGGAAGAGAGAAACCGCTCGTCTTTAAAGAAACAAAGCTCGAGCTTTTTGTTCTTGTAAATTCGCGTGACTGCCGGATGGCCTATATTCTGCGATGTTGCGTAAGATATAACATGGTTGTTGGGACACAAACCCCATTTAAAGGATTTAATCATCCGAAATACTGAAGAAAACTTTCAGATTTAAAACAGCAACAGACGCCTGTTGTCATGGTAGGCGCTTTGACAAGCGTATAAGATACTTGTCTTTATACTGTATTTGAGTCAAACTGCTCAGAAATCACTGATAAATCCTAACCCTAACTCCCCAAAAATATAAGAACGCATACTATTGGAGCAAATTAAGAAGAAAGGCTTAATTATACATTAGCGTTGCATCTGTGGGCCTATAACCAGCACTATATTATACGGCTGTCTGAATAAATTACTGAAAGTGATTGTTCAAATGCGGTTGAAAGTAGGTGCAAATTTTAAAACGGTATTATATGTCGATTCTACTTAATTGAATTATTGCGGCGTGTTCAAGCACGGAACATGAAAAGGGCTGTATTCCATGACTCCAAAAAGGACTCCTCCCCTGACGGTAACAGTGAGTTGGGTGTGTGAATAAGTCGATCATATATAAGAGCCCTCGAACAAACCAGGAGCAGATCATCATCGCAGCCGAGAAAATCCGTAGGTACATTTGAGAAGGTCAACATTGGTTAGATACGGGACGCACGCGAGGACACAGATACCGGGGCGCCAACGGTGTTGCGTCTTGGTTACGATTGTCTTCAAATTGGTACTTTTGACAGTTGATAAATAATGCAGTTGGAGAGCCTTCTTCCTAGCACTGCCATCAGTTTACCCAAGACGTTTTATAATCTCTCGTCGTCAGACAGCGCCAATAACAGCCCGGGGTCATCGCAGATTGAATATCAAGAAGTTGAACGGACGGAATCCGAATCGATCAACGGTCCCAAGAAATATTTGAGCGGAGTGGAAAACGCCATGATGGGTGAGGGCGAAGGAGACACCTTTACCGGGACTAAATCAGGCCCTGATGGAAGAAAAGGCTCACCGGTGCTGGACGAGGAGGACCTGGCTAGTGGCAGGCGGTACAACATAGACGAGCTCGGTTCGGATAGGTATTTCATATCGTCGTCTCAGACGAACTCCGATGTGGCAAATCCGTGTTCCATCTTCCCTTACGCAGGACAGACGGGCACAGTGTACAGTGGATCAAACGGATCCAGATATCCCGCTTCACTCCATTACGGAACCGTCCTGCCGCCAACCGGTTTTTCATCCTCCGTGTGCTCCAGTCGGAGTCAGTTTGGCAGTGGCTATCAGTTCGGCCAAGGTCCAGGTTGCCTGTATCCCTCATATCCGGGAACAGGCTCGAGCATTGGCTCCATGTCCCTACCCGGTTCGGCGGCAGGAGCGAGGGCTCAAGTTTACCTTTGTAACCGTCCTCTGTGGCTTAAGTTTCACCGACACCAGACGGAAATGATCATAACCAAACAGGGAAGGTGAGAAAATCGACATATTCAAATATTTTGTTGTGGTGTGTACTATTTTGGCACGTGAGATATCTTTAGATTAATTTTTTTTTTTTTTTACATTTACACGTTTACACACTTGCATTGATTGCAGCGGAGTTTTGCACGAGGACATGATGGCACACATTTGTGGATTATTCCAAAACACAAAGATGCACATGAACAGTTCATATGTCTGACATAGACCTAAATTTAGTTAATCATGTTGACACGAACATGTGTGGGCTATCCTTTATGGTTTAAAATCTCACTTGTGATATTACGCAGTGACACAGTATATGCATTGAGCTGGCGGTGTGATGCGAAACGTCAATTCTTGGTTTCATTTTTTTTTCCAGGCGGATGTTTCCGTTCCTCAGTTTCAACATTACGGGCCTGAATCTAACGGCGCATTACAACGTATTTGTTGAAGTTGTCTTGGCCGATCCAAACCATTGGCGATTTCAGGGAGGAAAGTGGGTAACCTGTGGGAAGGCGGACAACAACATGCAAGGTGAGCGATGACGGATGAGTGTGTTGGACAGACGCGCGTGTCAGTCGAATTACGCATGCAGTTTAAACGATTTAAACAATTGGATTGTGTATTCCATCACCGTATTTGAGAACTATTTATTTTTCTGTTCAGAAAGGATTAAGGATTGGCCCGTGTTTTTATAGCATACGCTTCAATGTGTTTACGTCATTTGAATTCAAATGTAAAAGTAATTTCAAGTTCTTAATATAAGTTTACACGGCAGTCTTCACGTCTGAAATGTAAATGATCGTCGCCTGCCTCAACACCATTTTTATACAGGCGAAGGCTATTTTCGTTTTAATATATTTTATGTAAATATATATATTTGACAATTAAACATAGGCTAATTATATTAAGATCCGAAACGCAGTCAAAACTGTTTTCTCGAGAATCACAACTTGTAATTAGGGTATCAGGGTAAAAAGACTTGGTTACATCTCTACTTCCCCCCCCCCCCCCCCCCCCTCTCTCTCTCTCTCTCTCTCGATCAGGTAACAAGATGTATGTCCATCCTGAATCTCCCAACACCGGAGCTCATTGGATGAGACAGGAGATCTCCTTCGGCAAGCTCAAGCTAACCAACAACAAAGGAGCGAACAACAATAACACGCAGGTGAGGCCCACCACCGCTCGCGCCGTATCCTAATCAACCGTTGAACTTCGCGTAATTTAGCGTAGTTTCGCGTAGAACTTTGCGTAATTCTTTTTTTAATTATATATATATATTTTTTTTAACAGCAACGAATATATTACCTTTTTTAAAGTCAGGTTTATTGACACATGACACGTCTTAAGTCAAAGTATAAGCCGGCCTTTATAAATTCTGTCTTTGTCTCAATTTAGTCAACCAATTTTATTTGCAATTAATCAGAAAATGTAATGGACTAACGGTATTCGCTTCATGGTAGCTTCAGTTTAATCACGTTTCGTTCTTTTTCTTCTTCTTCTTCCTCTTCTTTTCAGATGATTGTCTTGCAGTCTCTGCACAAGTACCAACCAAGGCTGCACATTGTAGAGGTGACGGAAGATGGTGTAGAGGACATGAGCGCAGATGCTAAAACGCAGACTTTCACCTTTCCAGAGAACCAGTTCATCGCTGTCACTGCCTACCAGAACACAGATGTATGCAACTCGCTTATTGTCAAACTAATTATACTCGTATACTTGACAACCTTCTTGTGGGCAGTCCTGAGGTCCTATCTGAAATCCTGCAGTCTGCTAAACCTCTTATAAAAACCCGTTACATCTTGTAGTCTGTTAAACGTTGTTACTTTAATCTCGAGTTTTCATTCGCACTGTTTGCCCCACAGATTACCCAGTTGAAAATCGATCACAATCCGTTCGCTAAAGGCTTCAGGGACAATTACGACTCGTAAGTTAACAGATGCAATTACTTTACAGCCCACACACACACACACACACACACACACACACACACACACACACACAGAGTTTGGTTTTGATTTGTGTTTTAATTTTCGGCATTTTGTTTTGCCAACTTAATTTTCTTATACAGTGACTCATCTATTTCTCTTGTGTCTCGCTCTTTATTTCTTTATCCCTCCCTCCCTCTCTTCCTCCCTCTCTTCCTCCCTCCCTCCCCCCCGCTTCCTCCCTC
>BROE01000011.1:12397915-12426219 GCA_036571765.1 Plecoglossus altivelis | reverse complement strand
TCCCTATCTTTCTCTCTTCCTCCCTATCTTTCTCTCTTCCTCCCTATCTTTCTCTCTTCCTCCCTCTCTTTCTCTCTTTCTCCCTCTCTCTCTCTTCCTCCCTCTCTTTCTCCCTTCCTCCCTCCCTCCCCCTCTTCCTCCCTCCCCCTCTTCCTTCCTCCTCTCTTTCTCCCTCCTCCCCCAGGATGTACACCGCCCCTGAGAGTGAGCGCCTGACCCCGTCCCCCACAGACTCCCCCCGCTCCCACCAGATCGTACCGGGGGCGCGCTACGCCATGCAGCCCTTCTTCCAAGACCAGTTTGTCAACAACCTCCCCCAGAACCGCTTCTACACGGGCGAGCGGGCTGTGCCCCAGACCAACGGCCTTCTGTCTCCCCAGAGCGAAGACGCCGCTGCCGCCTCCGCCCAGCGCTGGTTCGTCACACCGGTTCAACAAACGGGTTCTAACAAGCTCGATCTTTCCTACGAAAACGACTACTCCACCAGTAGCCTGCTGTCCTACGGCATTAAGCCCCTCCCCTTGCAGAGCTCCCATGGCCTCAGTTACTATCCTGACTCCGCCTTCGCCTCCATGGCTGCCGGTTGGGGCACCAGGGGGCCCTACCAGCGCAAGATGACCACAGGCCTCCCCTGGTCCCCCCGACCCAGCCCCCCGGCCTTCCCAGACGACCCACTGGCTGGGAAGGACAAGCTGTCGGAGGAGACACCAGCCGCTTCTTCCTCCTGGGGCGAGGCGGCTCATTCGCTGAAGTCTGTGGACTCGAGCGACTCTGGGGTCTACTCTATGGTGTGCAAGAGACGCAGGATGTCTCCAGGAGGCTCCAGCACAGAAAACTCCCCAACCATCAAGTGCGAGGACTTGACTAGCGAAGAGTTCAACAAAGACACCAATCCTAAAGGCATGGGTTACTATGCTTTTTACACAAGCCCCTAAAAGAATGTCTGTATTTATGATGATCGGAGTTGGGATAAAAGGGGGGGTTGTGTTGGGGGGGGGGGGGGGGTTGTTAACATCTTATTCCTTTTTGTTTTTTGTTTTTAAAAAAATATGATTTTAGTGCTCAAGCTACTCCCCATCCCCCCCCACCCCCCCTTCTCCTTTTAAATGCCTTTTCATTAACTTCTGTCTGAAGGTGCCATAGCTTCACAGCTACATTGGTTTTTACCCCAGCTCTCTCCTAACCCTAACCTGACTAAACCCAAGCATTGTGAGGAGTTGTTGTTTTTGAAGCATGTCCCTAGTTTCTTACTTTTATCATCTTTTATTTAGATTTTTTTATTTTTTATTTTTTACAAATGTGATTTTTATTTAAGGTCGTTTTGTTGTACAGTATTTGTGCACTTTAGAATGTGATGTATCTTGTACAAATTGTCTTCATGGAGTTGTTATGAAATGGGTAATAAAAACAAGCTTTTCATAAAGCGAGCGTGGATTTTGTCTTAAATTGTGATCACATGACGTGGAGATGTCTTTGCATATCAAAATGTTTTATAAGAGAACAAAGTCAAACGAATGATTAGACTTCATTTAAACAGTTTGAGATCCAACACAGTGAAACAGCGAAGTAGGCCCCTTTCGAATCTCGATCCTTGTAGCCTATTAAATATTATTTTGGCTACGATCAAATCATTATCTCCAAGCACGTAGTTGTCAAGCTCTCCAGTTAAATATGATATTTTTATGATATTTCGTTTTGCTTATTAGCTGTTGCAATCGAAACAGCCATACTTAAAATATCAAGGAGTTGCGTACTCAAACTTAAAAGTTAGACTGCCCTCGTTGATTGCAAATATTTACGAATAATCCTTTGCGGTTGTGACGTTTGAGTGCACGAATAACGACAGCGCTTTTATTTTATGAAAAAATTCTAAAATGTTTATTTAAAAAAGCATTCAGTAGATAGATACGTTTGGTTACATTCATCTTTTTAGCCCAATCTTGGATATCTGTAGAAACGATTGCAAAGTAAGTTTGTTTTTCGATCCAATAACGGATCAAGGGAGGTCAACAAAAAACGTTGATAAAATAATCTCAAATAACTTTAGTTACAATAAAGTTAAGTTATGGTAAATATATGACAAGAAATATTATTAATTATAGTATTCTTAGCTTTGAGTTTGAGTTATCATGATCCTTAAATGTTGCCCGTTGAACCGTCGTACGTTAGATTAGAATTATTAGAATGATTGTGGTTGCCTATTATGAATAACGTAAATCTATTAACTAAAGTGTTCAAAATGTTAATATATTTACCAATATGCTAAATTCAATCGACAAAAAAACGGACCCAAACGTAACGTCTCAGCCTTCAAACGCAGGTTAACAGCTCATAACAGCTCACTCTCGCATTTAGGGTTATTAACGTAAAGTAACATACTGTACATTGATGCAAATACGACGGCATTTGATGCTCAAAAGATGCCTGCGTATGAACCTGACCTGAAAAGTCATAACATTCATCGCTATCTCTTTTCTCTCATTAGTAAGAAGTAAGAACACTTTGAATCCGTCCCATTGACGATTCCCATTTGGATTGATTTAAATACCCTCAGAATTCTAATTAATTCTGTTGTCATACTCCTTGACAGAAAGTGAAGAGTCTGACTAACTCCAATTAACACCTTCTAACGAGCTAGATTTCTGATTGCTCTGGCCTCTCAGGAAAGCTGTAAGGAACAGGCCCATGGGGGGGGGGGGGGGGAGGCGAGCTGAGAGAGAGCTAAAAATGTACCCCGCGTGCTCTGTGTTTGTGTCAGCGAATCATGTTCCGGAGCTTCTGCGAAGGACAGCCTATCTGCGTGCTCCAGCCGCCTACCCACCGCGATGCTTGAGAAGCCGCGAATGCATGGCAACAGCTATGTGTCCCTCTGGAAGCCTGACATATCAGTTAGCCAAGGGGACCACCCGTGCACACAAACAACCCACTTGTCACTGTTTTAACTTGAAGGAGAACCGTTTACAGTAACATGTTCGCCTCTCTATCTTAAGTAGTGGAGGATCTTGGTTATAGCCTGTACTGGCCTGGTGTGACTGGGTTTACCAACAGAAATCGCATATTTGAGTTCCGTTATTGCAGACAACATGAGAATGCGCCTTTTGTGGTCGCGCTTATGAGAACAATCGACATGACGCAGCACCTTTTTTTTGAAAACGTGCGGAACGCAACGTGTGGTTGTGCGTGCATTTATTTATAAAACTCACGCTTAAAACGACGTGTGAGCGGGGTGTGAGAAAGATGGGAAGGAACCTAAAAACAGCGGTGTTTGCTATGTAGACTTCAGGCTACAGAAGGCCAGAGTCCATCTTGCATCGAGGCGCCCTCCACACTACAGCGCAGTCTATGGACTCGCCTAATCGTTCTATGTTCGTTTACTTAACGGATTTCTTCCAAGGAAAAGAAGGGGGGAAAAAAGAGAAAGTATGTAGAGCCAAGGGAGACGTGACAAGTGAAAACCCATACAACAAGTCGATAGACTGGCTGTGCACCGTTCTCAAGCATTCATGCAAACACGACGGTAATCAATAGACACCTTGACAGCATGCTCCGAAAAATCAGACAGCGTCGACCGGGAGAGGGGAACAGTGGCGTGACACCGGCGACAGGCAGGAACGGAAGCATCGACTTGAACTCTCAACAGCCTCGGTTGTTGACATTGTTGACCTGAAGTCGTTGGAACACACAGAAATCCGTGCCTGCGTCAGTGAACAATTATCACAGAAATCCATCCCCCATGAATTTAAAGCCGTTTGCTTTGACTTCGGCTTAAAATGGCCTATTCGCTAATGTACGTGTTAATTTAGAGGAAGGTTTCTTAAAACAAAGCGACATGGACTATATGGCGGGAGATTTGAACGTCCAAGCCTCTTCTGCTGTTAGACAGAGCGATATACTCGTTCCCGGTGCCGCGTGTCCCCTGAAGCTGACCCCTTGGTGCCGGTGTGGAGAGGTCACAGGAGGCGGAGACACCGAAGAAGCGAGCTGGCGTCTTCAGATGAGCGCCCGGGAGCTACGTCGTCAGGTCCGGTGTCCAGTCACACACTATCATCGCTCTCACAGCGTGAATACGGCCACTGGCTGCTGTTTCTGGGTCAGTGTGTTGTCCCTTCCCCTGGTTGAAAAGTCACCGAAGGGTGAAAATCATTAATAGCGGCTGTGAGGATTACGTAAAGGATATTTACTCTTTGTGATAATACCCACTTGGGTGTAAAAATTTAACCGTTCGAGTCGTTCCTTTACTGATCTTTGCAAGATTACGGAGCGTTTGGTTGTCAAGCATAATGCATCATAACGAAATGAGTATGATAAACAATTGCTTGCAAAGCCTTGAAATGTAATCTATAATTTAGATAACAGCTCGTAAAAAACACTCAAAGCACGAAATACAGTACATGCATTGTTGTTCTATATATTTTTAACACATAACTGTGCAGAACGCAGACGTGCGCCCGTGACACGTTTCACTGCATCACACTACACTACCTCATGTAAAGTACGTAACACTTCATATCGTTGAGAGTTCAGACGAAACAAATCATACAGTCTAACTAGACGAATGATTCCCTTCACACGTCACAGCTCTGGACGAGGGAAAGAGAAAGAGAGAGAGATATTCAGATTTGTAACGTTTTCCAGATCACGGTTCTAAAAGGTTATCACCGAAACAAAAACCGAGGGTTCAGATCAGAATCAGAAACCGTTTATTGCCATTGTCAGTGAAGTTCACAAACATAGGAACTTGCTTCGGCGTAGGTGCAACATAAAGCAATGGATAAAGTATAAAATATATTAAAAATATATATAAAATCTACAATCCTCCGTCTAAAGAAACGGATTCTAAACATACGAACAGATAAAGAGACAGGGAAGGCTTCTGGCGGGCCTGTTTGGGCCTCTCGTGCCTAGCAACGCGAAGAACAGAATCTGTATAGCACAGAGGGTGCAAGAGTGTATTCGTTGCTGCTGACTGTAAACTTTTCAGTTGCAAGGTGCCTGTTTCTGGTACAGGGCGTTAAGTGTTAGCAGAGGAGGTGAAGGCGAGATGGTAGGGCGGTCACCGAGGGTGGTTGGGCGGGTGGGTGGGTGGGTGGGGGTGTCAGGGGCTGCTGTTCTTCACAACGCGAGGCCCGACTCGACGACGCGTCACTAATGTCGGCGCGCGAGGGAAGACAGGCGGAGGAGGGAGGAAGGTTGGACTCCGCGCTGCACTTAACAGTGCATTGATTTCCGACCCTGATGTTTATTCCCAGAAGAGGCTGAAACGCCCCTCTTCGTGGTTACTCCCCCCCCTCCCCTCCTCCCCAAAGCTTGGCCCTCGCTTAACCCCCTTGGCCCCCCTCGCCACAAACACAGCCCTGTGTCAAACGTGGACAGGCCAGACCAGACTTCCTCCAGCTCTCTCCTCTAGGGGACTCCAGGGATCGCAGTGAGGCTCTGGGGCCAGGGACCAGGGAGGGGAGACCAGTGAGGAGGCTGGAGCAGACACTAGGCTGAGGTCTGGAAGAGAGGGGGTCTCTGTAGGGGGACCAGTGCTGAAGGCAGCTGAGTGGAAATGATCTGTGGTCAAAATCAATGCATTGGCACTTTGGAGGAGCGCAGCGACAGATTTGGGAATGTCTTGTACCCCTCCACCCCTCTACCCCCACCTCTCCTCCACCCCTCTACCCCCATCTCTCCTCCACCCCTCTACCCCCATCTCTCCTCCACCCCCCACGCTCCCCTCCTCCCTTCCACCCCCCACCTCCCCTCACCCCCCACCCCACCCAGCCCCCTCCCCCACGCCCCCCACCACCCCCCCCCAGCTTCCAAAACCCACTTCTCTCCCTTCTCTATCAGTGTTGCTGGAAAGCTTCACCACTGGAGAAAAACACCATCCACCATCCCCATAGGGACCAGGGACCCTTCAGGTCTCCATCGCCTCGGGCAGAAAACACGACACAGTGGTCAATATTCATCTCATGGCCGTCTCATCGAACACTCAAATATGTTCCCTCTTATCGAGTGCGACTGACAAACATCTTCGACAATCAGACGGGGACTTGAGTGCCTGACTGGTCACTGAAACCAAGGCTGAGAGACTGGATCACAAAAGGAGTTTGTCCCTCTGGCTCTTTGTCCTGAAAGCACTGGCAGACATAAGGTGTGGCAGCTGCAACCTCTGCAAAAAAGGCCTTGCCAAGCCTTTCTATGTGTTTTAATGTAGAGATTGTATTCAATAACATTACTATGATTATTATTTCCATGAGTTAAACGACAATGTTATTATAATTGATGGTGGGATTGGGTCACACCACCCCTACAAGCCTCCATAATTACCCCCTGCCACCCCCTTATCCCCCACAACTGCCCCTGCCACCCCCTTACCCCCCCTACAACTGCCCCCTGCCACCCTCTTACCCTCACAACTGCCCCTGTCACCCCCTTACCCCCCACAACTGCCCCTGCCACCCCCATTCCCCCACTACAACTGCCTCCTGCCACCCCCTTACCCCCCCTACAACTGCCCCCTGCCACCCTCTTACCCCTTACAACTGCCCCCTGTCACCCCCTTACCCCCCACAACTGCCTCCTGCCACCCCCTTACCCCCCTACAACTGCCCACTGCCACCCCCATGCCTGTAGAGCCGCCCCAGGCGAGAGCCGATCAGTTGGATTCTGTGCCGCGTCACGGCGCAACAGAGGCAACTTCTCACCAGGCGTCGGATCTGGATGCTCAGAACAGGCTGCGATTCCGCGCGTCTGTCACACGCTTCTGACGAACTCCCCGGTAGCGCTTTGCGGAGACGCTTCATTTCGGAGTCGCTCTCTAAGCGTTTCCCTGGCCTCTAATAGGCTCTCGCTGTCTACGAGACTCGAGGTACAATTAAGAGGTGACAGTTTGATCTCTCACCTCACTGTGCTATTTCTGAGACGCGGTGTGATAAAGCCTTTTGGGGAGCTTTCTATTTAAAGGTAGACTCCCATGAACTTCGTTAAAAGGCATATGTCTGCATCCTGAAACATGTTTAATTCAGTACACTTCAAAGAAGTTCTGAATGCATTGACACTTGTGTAGTTGTGCACTCAAATTCAATAAGTTTGTTTAGGCAAACAGTCTCTCTGTATACAGAAAGACTGAATATATACACACACAAATATATTTGTATATATTTAAATATCAAAATGCTCTTCAAGTTTTGATTTCCACCGTTATTGGACAGAAAGGTGTTAAAGTGAGAATAATGGGCACTGTTGCTAATGTTTTGAAAGACCAAGTAATACAGAAGTATTATTATCTACATAGAGAATACACGACTGTGCGATTTCCAATTAGGATGAAAATGCTTCTGCGTTTTGCCTGGTGTCAGTTAACACTTCGCAAATTTAGTTAGTGTTACCTTGTGATTCTACGTGGTCTGTCTTATAAAATGATACTGTGCTGCCATCTGGTGGCCAAAACGAAACATTGCAGCAATGTTTTCTTAACGTGCAACACACTTTCCCAAAGTCCCTTAAACGAATCATAATAACACGCAGCAGTAGTAACAGTAGTTGGTAGCCGACTTTAACCTTTATCCGATTAAAATGACTTTAAAAAGATACACGTCTTTGAGGGCTCAACAGAGACTATTCAGAACGCTTACAATTTATTTTATGAAATCAGTACAGTGACATCCACTGTATGCTGCTCTTTAGCTGTTCGTTAAAATACTTTTCGGATTCCGCAGTCGTCGGTTTGCAGACTCGCTCCTCTCACAAAGCAGGCGTCTTCAGGCCTACGTTTGCACCGCCCATTTGACGTGTAATTGGTTTGGAAAAAACCGGCAACTAAATCTCTAGTGATGCTCAAACCTGTCAATCAAGAAGTAGGCGTGTCCGAGTCGCGCTGTAGCAAGGCACATCAAGTTCTTTCTTGTAAGTGCTACCCGCCACCTCTGTCGCAAGTTACAGTGAGCAAGACAGTGAAGTTTAGATCACTGATGAAATGGACTGCACGGTGCAGCAGCCGATCTCGCTGGAACAAAGGCGACCTCTTTTGAGTACTGTAAGTTGGTCTGAGTTATTTTCATTGTTCTTTGTGTTCGCAAGTCATCGCAACCTCGCTCTGTCGAGCCGGTGTCATCTTCTTATCAGGATGGATGTAACGTTAGGGATGATGACTACAACGATAGGACCTTATTCATGTCGTTTTCAACTACACACGCGTACGGGGGACGAGGGGGACGGGGGGACGGGGGACGGGGGGACGGGGGGACGGTCAACGACCTAACGAGGACTTATGTTTATTTAGCGAGTTGTTGTTTTGCCGTGAACTTTGTGTTGCGGTAGTGTTGTTGGGCTAGCCAGGGAGCTACCGGTTCATCCTGTCTCTGAAACGATTATCATCACCACTCCAGGTGACTGTTCATTCCTGGCAGGCACTACCGCATCGGAATCATCCACAACTACTCCATGAATTAGTTCGTCTTTAACAATCCTCTTGGAAGGATCTTCTGTTCCTGGGCAGTGGCTTGATACGTGTTTTTTAGTGATTTTGTGATCAATAATAGCGCAATAATTGTGTTCGACTTGTGCCACGCTTCTTTGCCTGTTAGGGTGAGGGTTGACTGTTACATGATGCTGTGGCTACATGATAGCAAGCTACATGTTATTCTAACTTCCAGACTACAGTGAAGTACAGGTAAGGCGTAGTCACTGTACATTTACATCGTTATCACAGTAGTATCCGAACATACCAGTATCATTGTGATGCTACTGAAGTCTGAGCCAATTTATCTTTACTCCCTCGTAAAATCAAAGTAGGGAGATGGGTAACTATGGCAGCCGAGACGAAATAAGTCGTCTGTCGGTTTGTACAACGTTTTAGGAGTAACTTGTGTGGTTATATAACCCTTTACAAAAGTTACTCTGTTCGTTTGATGTTTTTTTTTGGTGTTGGACTGGGTTAGTGACAGTAAATTAGCTGACAGAAAGTGAAAACACAACAGCTTGACCTTACACAGTACCGGTTGCCTGACACATATAATAGTTGGCAGACCTTTAGGGTTGCCCTCACATAAAAGTTCCACCGTAACAAGGCTTCTTTTGGACAGGAGCAAAGGATTCTATTCCTTATGAGCAGAAGAGAGACGAGAAGTGCTGTGTGTGTGCTGTGTGCAGGATACGCAGGGCGGGAGAAGAGTGGTGGGTGGGGGGGGGTGGCGGTGAAGGTGAATGTGGTGTGTAAGAGTTGTGTGCTGTAAATTGTGTGTTGTATTGGAGGTGAGTGAATCTGTTTGTAATTGTTTGCGTGGGAGGGGTAAGACGCCTGGACTGAGGCGTGCTGATGTGTGGAGGTGGGCGGCTGTGACGTGAGTGAATGTGTGATTAAGCGAGTTGGTAGTTTGTGGTTCTGTGAGGCTGTGAGTTGAACTTTGATAGTGTAGTTTTCTCAGAGAAGTGTTGGGAAAGGGGAGGTTGTGTGTTGATGTTGTGGTGTGTGGGGGGGTTAGTGATGTGAATGTGCAGTGCTGTGTTGGAGGGGTGTGCAAAGATGTGCGTGTGTGTTTGAGGGTGTGCAAAGATGTGTGTGTGTGTGTGTGTGTTTGAGGGTGTGTGTGTGTGTGTTTAAGGGTGTGTGAGTGTGTGTGTGTGTTTGAGAGTGTGCAAGGATGTGTGTGTGTGTGTGTGTTTGAAACTTGACCTGTGGTTTTTCAGTCCAATGAGTTCCTTACATCCCAGCAGTGGATCCAGTCACGTCTTAACTTCAGCAGGACACAGTAGTCCACAGATAAACAACTGCCTTAATAGGTCATGTTTAATAAAGCCTGCTATCCCCCAATGATGCCTTTTGTACAAGCGCTCCCATTCTCCTGGTCTGGAAGAAAGCTTGTTTGTCTTCCTGTCTGCGGGGTCTATCCCGGACCTAGGAGTCCTACGAATTAAAGTTTGTTTCGCTTTTTAAGATGGTTCCATTGAAAGACAGACAGGAGATGTATGGGGGAGAGAGCGAGGGGAAGAAATGTGGAAATGTCCCGAGCCGAAATCGAACCCGGGCTGGGTTTTTTTTTTGTGGGCATCAACCTGTGTGCTACAGGGGCCACTCCTGGACCCAGAAGTCTTAAACCACCTCTTCTCCAATGTGGTTCAGTCACTTGGTGTCTACCTTCAGAGCTGGTCTCTCCAACATGGTTCAGTCTCTAGGTGTCTACCTTCAGAGCTGTTCTCTGTAACGTGGTTCAGTCTCTAGCTGTCTACCTTCAGAGCTGTTCTCTGTAACATGGTTTAGTCACTAGCTGTCTACCTTCAGAGCTGTTCTCTCTCATGTGGTTCAGTCACTTGGTGTCTACCTTCAGAGCTGGTCTCTCTAACGTGGTTAGACAGTCTCTAGCTGTCTACCTTCAGAGCTGGTCTCTCCAACATGGTTCAGTCTCTAGGTGTCTACCTTCAGAGCTGTTCTCTCTAACGTGGTTAGACAGTCTCTAGGTGTCTACCTTCAGAGCTGGTCTCTCCAACATGGTTCAGTCTCTAGGTGTCTACCTTCAGAGCTGTTCTCTCTCATGTGGTTCAGTCACTTGGTGTCTACCTTCAGAGCTGGTCTCTATAACGTGGTTAGACAGTCTCTAGGTGTCTACCTTCAGAGCTGCCCCTAAATCTGTACTCCGGGAATGTAGTGATGTCATCAGGTCCCAGGGTCACAAGCCGAATATAAACCGTCTCTTCTGCCATATTTAACGCCGCACGGTGACCTCTAACCTCAGTCTAGGTTGTGTGTGATCCTACCCCAATACCTAATGTGTTTACGGCACTTACGGTGAGCTGTGTAAGACCAGGGCTGTGTGCACAGCTTCCCACCTGTACAGTAAGCCTAATGCTATTAGGAATGTTTACTCCAGTGTTGCCGTGCCGAATTGGAATGGCAACCGTTGTTTCCTGGGAAACGTGACACTTTGGACACAGGTCTGGTTCGTCTTCCAGCCTCCCCCTCTTTGCTTCGGTGTGCTCTCCCGTAACGAGTCCTCGTGCTGAGACAGGCCTGTACCATCTCCCCCTGGGTGGGGGGGGGGGGGAAGGGGGAGGGAACTACCTCCCTGGAGAAAGACAGAGACACACGTCACCTTTAAAAATGTGAACGGACGTCTTTTATTCAAAGTGCCTTGTATGCAAAGTGAGTAGGTCAGCTCACTGGACAAGTACGTATGTAGGTTGCAGCCTTATTGAGGTGACTTGGGTTCAAACATGGCAACACATAGTTTCCCCAGTCGATTATTGTATCAGAATCCCTGAAATGGAAACAAATAGATGAAATTTAAATAATAAATTTAATAATAGTATAGTTGACTTGAATACTTTGTATTTCCACACTTGATCTGGAGTCTGAACCTGCTTATCCACAGCCAGGCCTGCTAGCCGATCCCAGAGAGGCTGCTTATCCACAGCCAGGCCTGCTAGCCGATCCCAGAGAGGGTGCTTATCCACGGCCAGGCCTGCTAGCCGATCCCAGAGAGGCTGCTTATCCACGGCCAGGCCTGCTAGCCGATCCCAGAGAGGCTGCTTATCCACAGCCAGGCCTGCTAGCTGATCCCAGAGAAGCTGTAATATCTGAGACACCCCAGGCCTTAGCACAGGAAACAGCCTCTCTGACCTCGTCTATTTAAAGCAGCGAGTCCGGAGGAAGACATTGTCAAAATGCTTGACTTCCACTGTGGTGGTCTGTCAATGGGTTTATTCAGTTCAGTTCTACGAAATAAAAGCACAGGACAAAAATGTAGCCTTCCTGTCCAGGATACATGAGACTTGTGATGATCTGTCCGAATCCAGCTAATGGACAGAATCATCTCGCTCAATGGAGTGATTGTTTCCATGTTGTCAAACAGCCAAAGCGTTTAGGTGGATTGTGATTTTTGCTGCGGTATAAAGTACACACTGTAGTCAGTTACAAGCTATTAGCTTTGAAAGTGCTTTTCTCCCTGCATTAGGCTTACTACCAAGAATGTGAAAAATGATCCCATTGTGATGTCATTTAGGCTTTTCCTTTGTCTACGCTTTCTTATTGACTTGTGGAGAACAAAAGCTGTAATTAAATTTCCTTCATGAGATATTAAATGGGTGTTTAGACTATTACACCAGGCTAAGCGCTCTTAAGTCTGAATTTGCAAAGAGGGTAAGATTTGAGATGTGGTTTGATCAAGGAAGGACAAGTGGATTTGACGCAAAACGGATCAGTGTAACTTAATGTTGGATTTGCATGACTTTATTGCCACTTGTCATCTCATTCATTTAGCGGACTGTTCCACAAATACTGCGTCTAGACAAGCTTGCGGACCAGAAGCATGTGGTTATAACAGTGTTTTCGAAGTGGTCAAAGTCAAGGAAACGATCTTCAGGTTATCTTCTCCGGCACAGAGAAAAGCAACCATCTCTTAGGAACCAGGCACAACCATAACGTTTCAGCAACGCTCACAAGCCTTCCTGGCATCCTGGAGCATTGCTGCTGGAGATGTCAGTCTCCCCCCAGGCCGTGGCTGTCTCTCCAGGGAGGATTAGCCAGGAGGTTGATCCACTTAAAAGGATCCTGAAGGCTGTATGTGTGGTGAATGGGAATCCTAGGCGCTAATCTGCCAGGCGGAGCTGCCATTGCTGGGTTCCGGGGGACGCATGTTGTCAAGACTGAAGATCCTGTTACTCTGAGGGGTCTTTTTTAGCTTTTAGCTGGCGACACTTAGCTAGTGTCTTCACTGGCTTCAGATAGCTGGCCTTTGCTAGCTGGCCTCAACTAGTTGGCCTCTGCTAGTTGGCCTCTGCTAGCTGGCCTCTGCTAGCTGGCCTCTGCTAGCTAGTTTCTTATCTGGCCTCAACTAGCTGGCCTCAACTAGCTGGCCTCTGCTAACTCCTAGCTGGTTTCTTTCAACTATCCCCTACTAACTATCCCCTACTAACTGGCCTCTGCTAGCTGGCCTCTGCTAGCTAGTTTCTTATCTGGCCTCTACTTGCTGGCCTCTGCTAGCTGGCCTCTCCTTGCTAGTGTATCCAGGTGACGCTAGCCTCACAGTCAATCACACTGATCCAGAACCTGTCCGGCCTCCTGTGTAGATTTGGTTCAGTTATCTGGGGTTTTAGTGCTGGTTTGGGAGGGGCGATCTTGACCTCTTGGTTTAGCTGGTTTGGAGTGTCTGTGATGTCCCACGAACCTGGCTTGCTTTTTCTCCAGACTGATCCTCAGCGGAGAGACATTCCTGCGACTTTTAAAACCAAGTTCTGCTGGACTTGAGATGTCAAAGCCCCTCTGTGGTTGAAAAGCTATTTTGCCCCGTGCTTTGTACCTAAGATGTGTTTATTTTAGACCGTGTGTGGAAAACACAGTCTAGTCCTCAAGTCTGACCACTGAGTTACTCAAATAACTATGCGCTTCTGAAACTTGATTTCCTGCTGTACTTTTCTAAACAGGCTAGTAACCACCTCATATTTTGAATGTCGCTTTGGATAAAAGCTGAATGAATGTAACCGAACCAGGTCTCTCTCATTGCCCTGTCAATATGACTGCGTTTGACCAATGAAGATCAATTGGTGGTCATTCCCAATCCAATCACCTCGTGTCTTAGTAACTAGGTAGCAGGTGAAAGATGCTATACTCACGAAGATCGCTGCCTTTGATAGAACAACAAACGTTGGAACGTAGAGCCCAGTAATGCTCCTCTATCTAACTCAGGAGTGGAACACTACGTTAGAATTCCGGAATAGAACATAGAATTGACTTCAGAGCATAATTAGTTCTCTTACTGCTAGACTGTCTAGAGGTTCTGCTGGCTAATCTAATCTAATCTAATCTAATCACGGCTCTTAGAAATCCCACCTGGAGAGTGCGTTGCCGCTCTTCAGCCCTCCTAAACTCTGCTAATCTGGTTAGATTCTGGATTAGCGTACCTGAGGGGATAGCTGTTGGGTGCATTGCCTAGCACGTGACGCGGGACTGCTTTTCTGATGCTAGACTAATCTGACAGGAAGATTTCCTTTTAAACCTTGTTGCTTGTACAGTTCTGCACAGTACAGATGTTGGCTAGGAGCATTGGGATGCCTCGCGGTGGATGTTATCACTGAATGTTAGGGCTCTTGTGTATGTCGACAAGGGCAGAGATGTCATGAGACGCGGTCATGGGCAGTTCTTACCACTAGGGGGCGCCATTCTCCTTGGTGTGGACAGGGAAGAGGCTGAGTTCATTTGTTGATCTCTTTATTTTTAATTCCCCATGAATCGAGTGTTGCTATCTTCTACCTGCAAAGAATAACACATGCAGTAGTCGTTTAGTTTACGTACTAGTTTTAGAGTTAATTAGGGCTGAAATAGCCAAACCAAAAGCATTGAAACACCAACAGAAGTTTTAGAGCCAGTTAAAATCGGAATCAAAACAGTAATTAGATAAAATATAATAAATATCAATAGTAGAAGTGCAGATGGATAATGTGTCCAACCTTTCTGGACAGGAAGTGCCCATACCACTGTTAGTCTTCTTTCATTATTTTCCATGATAATCTTTTATTTATGAACTCATTTTAAAACACAATTTGGACTATGCCAATGGGAGCGTTTGTGGTGGGCTGGACAGAGGAGGCATTCAGCCCGTTATTCGAGAGCCGAGAGAGAATGAAAAAGTGTTGACAAGGAGACACCGGGACAGAGAGACCTTGAGAATACGAACTAGATCGCAGATGTGTCAGAATCCGTAGAGCTAAAGGAACGTAACGTACACAAGCTGCCTGTCCTTAACAATTCTCCTCAACCTTTTGAACAGTGTTCATGAATATCTGTCCATATGTGTGGGAGGGGAAGGGGGGAGGGGGAGGGAGGGGAGGGAGAGGGGAGGAGAGGGGAGGGGAGGGAAGGGGAGGGGGGAGGGGGAGGGGGGGGGGAGAAGGGAGAGGAAATGGTGTGGTGTATTATTTGATGGTTATTTGGTGTTGTGAGGATGGTGACCTGAATGTTGAGATTGGGGTAATGTGTGTGTCCCTATGTGTGTGTGTGTTTGTTTTCGTGTGTGTGTGCTTGTGTGTGTGTCTCAGTGTGTGCCTGTGTGTGTGCGCCTGTGTCTGTGTGTGTGTGTGTGTGTGACAGAAAGGTAGAGAGAAAGGTCTTGGCTAAAGACGAATGAAAAATTCATGGTGGCAGGGGATTGGCTGCTGAAAGGCAAGCAGGCTGATGGGGCAGGGCCTCTCTCTTCTTCACTCTCTCTTTCCTCTGCTCTCCTTTCTCCTCGTCTTTCTCCCTTCTCTTCGTCGGCTCCTCTCTCTCATCCCTTATTCTCTTTCTTTCTCTCCATCTGTCCCACTCCTCCCTCTTTCTCTCCTTTATGTATCTCTCCCTCTTCCCCCCCCTACACACACCTGCCTCCCCCCTCCCCCTCTCTCCCCTCTCCTGCCCCCCCAGCAGCACTCTCCCCCGATCCCCTCTCTCCCCTCTGCTACCCCCCCCCCCACACGACACCACTGCCCCCATGCCCCTCGCCCCCGCCGCACTACAGCTCCGCCGCTTCTCTCTCCCTCCCCTCCACTCTCTCTCCTCTCTGTTTCTCCCTCCCCGCCAGCACAGTCACACTTCCCCGCACCCGCCCTCTCTCTCCCCCCCGACGACACACTCTCCTCCCTCCTGCCTCTGCTCGTCCCTCCCTCTGCGCCTTCTACTTCTATTAGAGCAGAGCAGAGCAATTACTCCTAGTGCGTTGGCAACCTCAGTGTATCTCAGCACACACGCTCACACACGCTCACACCTCAGCTGTATCCCAGTCACACACGCTCACACACGCTCACACACGCTCACACACACGTACGCACCTGCGTGTCTACGCTCTCTCTGTCTCTCTCACACACGTACGCTCCAGTGCGTGTGTACTCTCTCTCTCTCTCTCTCTCTCTCTCTCTCACACACACATACACACGTTCGCTCTAGCGCGCGTGTGTACGCTCTCTCTCTCTCTCTCTCTCTCTCTCTCTCTCTCTCTCTCACACACACACGCGCGCTCGGAGCGAGGAGATAGCAGAGACGGACAGCCGGCTAGCGTTTCAGCTGCGGCTGGTTCAGCCCTGATGGAGCGCTACACAGAAGGAGAGCGTGTTCGCACGGTAGGACGTCTGCGTGTGCGTGTGGTGTCCGCGTCCTGCTCGCATGTGTTCTTGCGATAGGAGAACAGGGGAGGTCGAGGAAGTGGCGTTAACGAAGGAGGCGGCGAATCGCAAAGGAGGGAGGGAGAGATGAGGGAGGAGGGGGGAGAGAAGGTGAGGACAAGACTGTCGATGCCCCTGTTGACAAGGAAAACACTTCTGCTGTTGAAAGGTGCTGAGGTGTGGGAGACGAAGGATGTACAGATAGACATGGCTGCCTGAGGGGGGGAGGAGGGAGGGAGAGAGAAAGGGAGAGAGAGGGGGAGAGAGGGAGAGAGAGAGAACGAGAGAGAGAGAGAGAGAGCGAGAGAGAGAGAGAGCGAGCGAGAGAGAGAGAGAGAGAATATGGGGCAGCAGAGATGAATGAATCCAAACACTACAGAGAAGAAGATGTTTTGATGGTAAAATGTCTTATTTCCTGGGAGGGGAGAGTGGATCTGTCTGGCTGGGTGAAGGATAGCACAGACAGGCCACCCCAGAGGGGTGAGGAGAGGGGTGAGGGAGGGAGGGAGGTGGCCCCCCTGGTATTACAGGGCAGGTGCACATAAAAGGAGAGGAAAATGTTTGTTGTAGACGAGGAGCTTCCCTGGCTTCCATCTGCCTGCTTCTCTCCTGCCTCCAAGCAGGCAGGGGTATTTGTGTCTTGATCGTCTCAAGTCCTGTGGTGTGACGCGGTCCCTCTCTCCGTCTCTCTCTCTGTGTGTCTCTCTCCCTCTCTCCGTCTCTCTCTATGTGTGTCTCTCTCCCTCTCTCCGTCTCTCTCTGTGTGTGTCTCTCTCCCTCTCTCCGCTCTCTCTCTTATCTCTCTCCTCTCTCTCTCCGCCTCTCTCTCTTTATCTCTCTCCACCTCTCTCTCTCTGCCTCTCTCTCTCTTTATCTCTCTCCCTCTCTCTCTCCGCCTCTCTCTCTCTCTTGATCTCTCTCCACCTCTCTCTCTGTGTCTCTCTCCCTCTTTCTCTCTCTCTCTCTCTGTCCCTCTCTTTCTGCCTCTCTCTCTCCTCTTTCTGACAGTCTGTCGAACACTCCTATTCTCTTTCTCCCTCTTTGTCTCCCTGTTAATGTCTCTGTCACATGTACGCACACACGCTCCCCCTCTCACATTCTCACACACGTCCTCTCTCTCTCTCTCTCTCTCTCTCTCTCTCTCTGTCCCTCTCTCTCTCTCTCTCTCTCTCTCTCTCTCTCTCTGTCCCTCTCTCTTGTACTCGCTGTCTCCCTCACACTCACATGTATGAATACACGCAGCGTAACCAATCAGGTCTTGTGTTTGGAGTTGGAACGTGACCTACTCTAGCCCGGGTCCCAGGAACCAGTTGCAAACAGAGGACACCCGGCTGGCAGGCTGGCAGGCAGGCTGGCAGGCTGGCAGGCAGGCTGGCAGGCTGGCAGGCTGACCGGCTGGCCGGCTGGCTGGCAGGCTGGCAGGCTGGCAGGCTGGCAGGCAGGCTGGCAGGCTGGCTGGCAGGCTGGCTGGCTGGCAGGCTGGCAGGCTGACCAGCTGACCGGCAGGCTGGCAGGCTGGCAGGCTGACCAGCTGACCAGCTGACCGGCAGGCTGGCAGGCTGGCTGGCTGGCTGGCAGGCTGACCAGCTGACCGGCAGGCTGGCAGGCTGGCAGGCTGACCAGCTGACTGGCTGGCTGGTTTGCTGGATTGCTGGCTGAGTTGCCGGATGGCTGGCTGGATGGCTACTTGGTTGACTGACTGGCTGACTGTTTGGCTGGCTGGTTAGCTGGCTCACTGGTTGGTTGACTGTCTGGGTTGCTGATTGGCTGTCTGTCTGACTGAGGACCAATAAGGAGCCCTTGTCCTGTGCTGCCTGTACACACGGCTGGTTCATGAATTATTCAGCCTGGTCCTCTGGGTGGTTCACAAAGAAACAGGCAGCTTAGCCCTAGACTCAGTCAGCCAGCCAGTCAGTCAGACAGCCAGTAAACCAGTCAGTTAACCAGACTGTTAATTAACCCACCATCCAGTCAGCCTGCTAATGAACCAGCCAGCCAGTCAGCCAGTTAGCCTGCTATTGAACCAGCCAGTCAGTCAGTCAGTCGGCCTGCTATTCAACCAGTCAGCCAGCCAGTCAGTCAGTCAGTCAGCCTGCTATTCAACCAGTCAGCCAGCCAGTCAGTCAGTCAGTCAGTCAGCCTGCTATTCAACCCGTCAGCCAGCCAGTTAGCCAGTCAGTCAGCCTGCTATTCAACCAGTTAGCCAGTCAGTCAGCCAGCCAGTCAGTCAGTCAGTCAGCCTGCTATTCCACCAGTCAGTCAGTTGGTCAGCCTGTTATTCCACCAGTCAGCCAGTCAGTCAGTCAGTCAGCTTGTACTTGAAAAGAGTCAAAAGTCAGAGTCAAGTGCAAGCGATGCTCTGTCTAGACTAAAATACATCTACATGTCCTACAGGGAACTGGATCAAACTTGCTCTATGGATTGTTGCTTTTACATCAACTAGGAGCCTTAGACAGACTGAAACAGGGTTTGTGCTAGCGTGGCGCCTGGCTTGATAACACAGTCCATGTATCAGGACAGAAAGACAGATGAGAATGAGGGGAGAGAGAATGGAGATGAAGCAAGGTTGTTTAGTTTGCAGGGAGAGGCTGTCAAACGCAGCTATGCTGCTACACAACCCTCTACCCCGGCGCTCTGTCCCCCCTCTACACACCTCTACCCCAGCCGCTCTGTCCCCCTCTACACACCTCTACCCCGGCGCTCTGTCCCCCTCTACACACACCCTACCCGAGCCTCTGTCCCCTCTACACACCTCTACCCCAGCGCTCTGTCCCCCTCTACACACCTCTACCCCAGCCGCTCTGTCCCCCTCTACACACCTCTACCCCTGCTCTACCCATCTCACCACCCACTGCTCTAGCAACTCCCCCATACCTCTACGACTCCACCCCCCCACCCCCCCCACCCCCCCCCCACCCCCCCCCACCCCCCACCCCTACCACAGCGGTAGAGCAAGGCGTTTGAGTTTAGCTGGGAACGACTCATCCCCCATTAAAGTCCAGACATACCTTCCACTCTCCTGCATTTGTGTGTGTGTGTGTGTGGTGTGTGTGTGTGTGTGTAGTTGTGTGTGTGTGTGTAGAGAGAGAGAGAGAGAGAGAGAGAGAGAGACAGACAGACAGACAGACAGACAGACAGAGAGAGACACAGACACAGAGAGAGACACACAGAGAGACACAGAGAGACACAGAGAGACACAGAGAGACACAGAGAGACACAGAGAGAGAGACACAGAGAGAGAGACACAGAGAGAGAGACACAGAGAGAGAGAGACACAGAGAGAGACACAGAGAGAGACACAGAGAGAGACATAGAGACACAGTGAGAGACACAGCGGGAGACACAGAGACACAGAGAGAGACACACAGAGACACAGAGACACAGAGAGACACACAGAGACACAGAGAGACACACAGAGACACAGAGAGAGACACACAGAGACACAGTGACACAATGAGACACAGAGAGACAGAGAGGGAGACAGAGGGGTTCAACATGTTGCTCCTCTCGTCACCCCTGCCTGGTCCATGTGTTTAGGGTTCAGGCAGTTCTCTAGCCAAGAGGTGACCTTCCTGTCACCACCCCCACTGATGATGTCATTGGCTGGTGTCACCACAGTCAGGCACCCCCCCCTCGTCCCCCATCCTCCCCCCTGTTCTGTCCACAGCTGTGCTCTCCAGGCATGACCAACCTGCTGAAGGGGGAGAGAGAGAGAGGGAGAGAGAGGTAGAGGAAGAGGGAGAGAGAGAGAGAGAGAGAGAGAGGGGTAGGGCGAGAGAGCGTGTCATGTGTATGACTGTGTGTATGAATGTGTGTGTGTTTGTGTGAATGAATGTGTATATGTGAACTTGTATGTCTGTTGTGTTCGAATGTGTGTGCGGGGTGCCAGAGGGTATTTTGGAGCTTGGCTCGGGGTAGGTTGCATCATGTGTGGGGCATGTTGAGAGGGAGGTAAAGGGAGCCAGACTCAACTGGTGGACATACGAGACCCAAACATGCAGCTGCTCACCTGACACACGTGAAGATCAACACGTAAACACCACTACACGTAAATACCACTACACGTAAACACATTCGAGGAAGGGTTTCAAAGTGTTTCGAAAGACATTCAGTAGCAATGCTAGCAGCTAGCGATCTGAGTCAACTGCCAACCCAGCCAGCCTGTCAGCCAACTAGCCAGTCAGCCAACTAGCCAGTTAGCCAACTAGCCAGTTAGCCAGCCAGCCAGTCAGCCAACTAGCCAGTTAGCCAGCCAGCCTGTCAGCCAACTGGCTAGCCAGCCAGCCAGCCAGTCAGCCAACGAACCAGTCAGCCAGCCAGCCAGTCAGCTAACTAGCTAGTCAGTCAGCCAGCCAGCCAACTACTGACTGTCCTTTCCTCTTTCTTTCTTTCCATCTCTCTCTGTCTCTCTCTGTCTCTCTCTCTCTGACCTTCCTTTCCTCTTTCTTCCGTCTCTTCTCTCTACCCTCTCTCTCATTATCGTTCCCCCATCAAGACACTGCTGTCAGAGTGCAGAGCTTATTATCATGCAAATCCTCTTGCAGAGAAAGGAGAGGAAAGGAAGAGAGAGACAAGAAGGAGGAGAGGTAGGCAGGAGGGGGAAGACAACGAGGATGGGAGAGGAAGGTTTAGAGAGGGGAGAGGAGAGAAGCGGAAGGAAGGGTTAGAGAGAGGGGGGAGAGTAGGAATGGAAGGAGGGAGCAGGGGAGAGAGAGATAAAGGCGGAGGAAGAGAGAGAGAGATAAAGGGGGAGGAAGAGAGAGAGAGAGAGAGAGAGAGAGAGAGGCGTAGGGGAGAGAAGAGAAAAGGGGCTAGAAAATGAAATATGTTATCATCTCATCTTCCGAGGTGGCATTTCACCCGAGGGAAGATCCTGGTAATGTAATGCATGGACCAGAATCTCAATGTCATTACCGTACAGGACAGTCATTTCCTGTTCCAGCCAGGCTACTTGACTGATCATATTGGCCGGTTCAGTTTGACAAACAAGATTAGTGAACTAGGTCTGTGTGCTGTATGTTTAATGTATAGCTAGAAACACAGTTGAAACAGGGAAGGAGGTATGTTGGTTCACCTTTAGCACGTTGAAATAAAAGATATGTCATTGAAGAGGGTGGATAGGAAGAGGAAGTTGATGAACAGGAAGTAGTATGCCTGGAAGCAGGCGAACAGGAAGTAGTAAGCCTGGATGCAGATGAACAGGAAGTAGTATGCCTGGAAGCAGGCGAACAGGAAGTAGTATGCCTGGAAGCAGATGAACAGGAAGTAGTAAGCCTGGATGCAGATGAACAGGAAGTAGAACGCCTGGAAGCAGGTGAACAGGAAGTAGTACGCCTGGATGCATATGAACAGGAAGTAGTATGCCTGGAAGCAGGTGAACAGGAAGTAGTAAGCCTGGAAGCAGGTGAACAGGAAGTAGTATGCCTGGAAGCAGATGAACAGGAAGTAGTAAGCCTGGAAGCAGATGTACAGGAAGTTGGGGAATACACAGGTGTATGGAAGACATATTATTGATCTTGCCACCAAATACAAATGAAAACTTAAGTAATGAACCTGGCTTGAAAATGTAAGAAGTAGTCGTTGTAGTAGTAGAAGTTGTAGTAGTAGTACAGATATTTGTGTGTGAAATTTAAGGAGTGAAAGTAAAAATTCTGAAAAATGTTAAGTGCTGATACCAGAAAAAAATATACTTAAGTACAATAAGAAAGTGTTTGTACTTCAACAAAGTATTTGTACTTTTCTACATCCCACTTCTTCCCACCTTTACACGACAGTCCTTGGAGAACTCATAAGGTCTTTCTGAAGACTGTGTGTGTGTGTGTGTGTGTTCAAGTGTGTTACAGGAAGAGAAAGAAGGGAGGGAGAGGGAGTCAGAGATGGAGGTTCGTATGGCACAACAGAAAGTGTTTGTAGAAAGACCTTGATGTTTCTGTTCTGGCTGTGAGTGGGTTGTGATTACAGTACAGGAAGTGAACTACTTTGTGTTCTTTGGCGTAGCTGAGTCCTCTCATTGTGATTGGTCGCTTTGCTCAGTAGGAAGTGCCGGAGATCAGATCAGATAGAACCTATCCTTTGACATCCTCCTCCTCTCCCTCCACCCCTCTATCCCTCCACCCCTCTATCCCTCCATCCCTCCATCCTCATCAACCTAACCTATCACTCTACCTCTACCTTTCACTGCCTAGCGGCAAGCTTTCTCCCTCTCCAATTGGTGGCTGTAATTCAACCTCTCGTCCAATGAGTGAGGAGAGGTGGTACCCCATCCCAGCCGAGGCCTTGAGTGTCGCTGAGCAAGCGAGGACTGCTAGGAGGACGCGATGAAGAGCCTGGCTGTCAGCTAAGGGATCCCGTACTGTACCCCACAGTTCTCTCTCCAGAGGGGAACATGTGGGGAGGGTGTCTCTGTCTGGTCCTCTATGTTCTCCATGGGACTCCAATGATGAGGGTGGAGGGGGTATGGAGGACTATGGAAACTAAAAGTGAAGCACTAATGAGGGTGGAGTTGGTTGTTAGCTCTGTACTGGTGGGTAAGGAGGAGAGGGTGGAGGGGATAGAGCAGGAGGAGTGAATGTTCCGGTCCAATCCAACCTCCAGTAGGGATGCAGTGAGCAGCCAAACCCCCAGTGAGACTCAGGTCTTCTGGGTTACTTCGATAGAGAAGCTGGCCTCCTGGTCACGCGTGGAGCAGTAATAGAAAGTGAGAAACAGAGCGAGTCTGGTCCTGTTACTTTCCTCCACTCACTCTCCACTTCTCTCTCCTCTACTCTTCTCTCCCCTCTCCTCCTCTCTCTTCTCCTCACTTCTCCCCTCTCCTCCTCTCTCTTCTCCTCACTTCTCCCCTCTCCTCCTCTCTCTTCTCCTCACTTCTCCCCTCTTCTTCTCTCTTCTCCCCTACTGTGTGAGAACGTCCATCTGTCTGTCTGCATCGTACCCCGTCCTTCCGTCCAGAAAGGACAGGAAAGACCATTGCCAATCCAGACACCAGACTTATAACCAGAGGCCGTATGTCTTCGAGGGCGTCTTCTGCTTTGATGTCGGGACGATTCCTTTCATTACAGTTCTGAGCGACTATTACCATACATAGTCCAAGAGACAGAGATAGGACTAGGGTTAGAGATCATGGTATTCATTTGCAATCAACAGCCAAAGTCTCACTGAAGTAGGTTATGTCACAGTCCGGCTCCAATATCAAACACTAGACAGCTAATCCCAGAGATAACGCTTGTCTAGATTACACTAAATATGACATCACACCACCTTGCGAGATGCTTTAATAGCACTTGATCGGTTGGTGCATCAGGTTTCCCAGGGTGCTTTGCGGCTGTCCTGGTGTGTGTGGTGAGTGGACTTGGCGTCTAACCAAGGATTACTGGTCCACTCCCTGACATATGTTTAGTAGCTTGCTCCCACCTCTTGAACACGATCTCTCACTCTCCCTCCCCCACTCTCCCTCCCCCACTCTCCCTCCCCCACTCTCCCTCCCCACTCTCTTTCCCCCACTCTCCCTCCACCCCCCTCCTTTTCTTTCACCCTGTGTCTCTCGTCTCACACACACACACACACACACACACACACACACACACACACACACACACACACACACACACACACACACATACATACAGATACACACACACATTGTCTCTTTTTCTCACATGAATGACAGAAACCTTGGTCTTCAGGTGAAGTGCTACCCTAAAGTCAGATGTCTTGGTGTGTGTGTGTTCAGTTTGATGGTGTATGTGTGTTCAGTCAGATGGTGTGTGTGTGTTCAGTCAGATGGTGTGTGTGTGTTTAATTAGATGATGTGTGTGTGTGTGTTCAGTTAGATGGTGTGTGTGTGTTCAGTCAGGTGTTCAGTTAGATGGTGTGTGTGTTCAGTCAGATGGTGTGCGTGTGTTCAGTCAGATGGTGTGTGGGTATGGGTGTTCAGTTAGATGTTCTGAATGGGGGCTTACTCTACGACAAGTACACAGTTAAGTGTTGCTGTTTCCCTGGGAGAGAAGTGTCTGAGCATGTTAGAGTTCCAGACAGAGGCTGAGCTGTCATAACAGACAGAAAACCCTGCTCCTATCCCAGACATAGAAGAGGCTGACTTTCAAACGGTTTTACTGGCCACAGCGACGTACTTGACTCCATTTCAAGGTTCTAGAACACTGGCTGTGCCAAGGTTCTAGAACACTGGCTGTGCCAAGGTTCTAGAACACTGGCTGTGCCAAGGTTCTAGAACACTGGCTGTGCCAAGGTTCCAAAACTCTGGATGAGCTTTGACAATCCAATATAGACCACGAGTGGTGATGTGGATACCAAGAGTTTACTAGACTGTGCATTTTTTCCTCTGTCTGTCTCTCCTCCCACTTCTCCCTCTCTCTCTGTCTGTCTCTCCTCCCACTTCTCCCTCTCTCTCTCTGTCTGTTTCTCCTCTCCCCTTCTCTCTCTCTCTCTGTCTGTTTCTCCTCTCCCCTTCTCTCTCTCTATCTGTCTGTTTCTGACCCCCCCTTCTCTCTCTGTATATCTCTCCTCCACCTTCTCTCTCTCTGTCTGTCTCTCCTCCGCCCTTCTCTCTCTCTGTCTGTCTCTCCTCCGCCCTTCTCTCTCTGTCTCTCTCCTCTACCTTCTCTCTCCCTCTGTCTATCCTCCTCCTTCTCTCTCTCCCAGGGTCTGGATGAAGAGGTAATCATAGACCTTGGGAAGACCAGCTCCACCACCCACACCAACTATGAGGAGGAAGAGCTGGAGAGTAAGTCTCCCTCCCTCCCTCCCCACCTCCCTCTACACCTCCCTCCCGCCCGCTCCACCTCCCTCCCTCATTAACCCCAACAACTCTTTTTACTACGTCAGAGACACCTTCTGTTTTGGACAGTCCTGGTGTGCCTGCCTGTGTGCCCCCCCCTCTCTTACACACACACACACACACACACACACACACACACACACACACACACACACACACACACACACACACACACAGGGAGAAGCAGCGTACAGGAAGAACAGGTGCGGATGGTTCGCTTTCCCAGTGAGGCCTTGGCAAGTTGAGCCCAGCCTAGCTTGCCTGTGGATCTGCACACACACACACACACACACACACCGTACACGCACACACACACACACACCACACACACACAGACACACACACACACACTCAAGCATGCACACACACACACACACCGCACACACACACACTCAAGCATGCACACACACACACACTCAAGCATGCACGCACGACGCACAAGCACGCATCACCAGGTAGAATAATATCCACCGCTCAGTCAGGATCATGTTCAGCCACTTCCTGTTGGAGCTGTCACTCCAACCGTCAAGCCTTAAAAGAAACGACACTGTAAACAGCCATGGAGGCGGAACATAAGCAGCCTGTTATTTTGAGAGCTGACTGGCTCCAGACAGCTGCTCCCTCCAGCTCTGTTTCCTCAGCAAGGCTGTGTGGATCAGAGCACTCAGGAAACCGGCTTCCTCCAACTTAGACATTCCTCCCCTGAATGATCCTGACCAGTCTATGGTACTCAGGGATTACACAGAGATTAGTCGCTAATCATGCTAGAGGTTTGTTAGGTGGTTTTTCTGGCTGTGCTAAATGAGTGAATTTACACACACACACACACACACACACACACACACAGTAGTATCCTGCAAACGCCTGTGATTATGTACAATAGCTAGGCATTAGGAACTCATTAAGAAAACAACTCACAATGTCCCCTCTCCCATCCTGACTTCTGATTGGTCAGTAGCCTCCATGGTAGTGTACATGGAGGCTTCTGATTGGTCAGGTTATCGTGCGGTAGTGTATAGTACCATCGGTGCCATGTTTGTTTTGGAAGATTAATCAGCGTTGAGTGTATCCAGTGACCGTGTGTTTATTGATGCTGTTTGTGGTGTCTCTGGGGAGACGAGAGAAGGGAGGGGGGAGAGACAGGAGAGAGCGAGAACGGGGGGCGAGAAGGGAGGGGGGAGAGAAGGGGGGAGAGGAGTAAAGTGGTTTTAAGGATGTGTGAAGCTGATTCAGGCTGAGGTGGCATCATTACCACTTGTCCCTGTGCTCACTTCTCTCTCTCTCTCTATCCTTCTCTTTCTCTCTCTCTCTCTCTCTATCCTGCTCCTCTCTCTATCCATCTCTCTCTCTCTCTCTCTCTCTCTCTCTCTCTCTATCCTTATATCTCTCTCTCTCTGTCTGTCTCTCTCTACCCTGCTCCTCTCTCTCTCTCTCTATCCTGCTCCTCTCTCTATCATTCTCTCTCTCTCTCTGTCTACCCTTCTCAAGTTCAAGTTCAAGTTGTGCTTTATTGTCATTCCGCTACATGCGGGTGCATACAGTGGAACGAAATGTCGTGCCTCACAGAGCCACGGTGCTACAGAAGTACAGACATACAACAGTACAGACAAACAACAAACAATTTAAAATAAATATAACTCTTTCTCTATCTCTCTATCCTGCTCCCCTCTCTCCATCCTTCTCTCTCTCTCTTTTCCCTCTCTCTATCCATCCTTCTCTCTCTCTCTCTCTCTCTCTATCCTGCTCCTCTCTCTCCATCCTTCTCTCTCTCTCTCTCTCTCTGTCCTGCTCCTCTATCATTCTAATCTCTCTATCCTTCTCTGTCTCTTTCTACTCTCTCTATTTCGCCTCTCTCTCTCTTTCCCCTCTCTCTATCCATCCTTCTCTCTCTCTTTCTCCTCTTTCTATATTTCACCATGTCCCAATCCTTCACCCAGAATCTTTCTCTTTCCCTCCCTCCCTCCCTCCCTCCCTCCAGTCTTTTTCCTTTGCAATGTCTAAATGGCATTATTTATACTCTCCACTTCCTCACCATCCTTCATGTCTCTCTCTCTCTCTCTCTCTCTCTCTCTCTCTCTCTGTCTCTCTCCCCCTCTCCCTCTCTGTCTCCCATCTGTTTTGTTGGCTGTCTCTCTCCTCTGCTCCCCAGAGACCTGCCTCGTGTTGGTATTAGTTTCTCCCAGAATTCCCTATAAATCAAAGGACAAATGACTCATCCTTGGCAAGTGATATGGCTTAGAAAGTGGGCCACTTGCATGTCGAAGCGTCACCGGAACACTCGCGGTTTTCTATAAGGGACGTGGAATTGTAAAATATTGTACATAGAATGTGCTTATTCCACCAGTAGCTGATTAAAAAAAAAAGAAATAAACAGGGAATAGTAAAAGAGGGAATAGTATATTGCCAACATTGTACTGCGGTACAGTGCCGTCGACCGGCATAAATTATTTGTCAATTTGACTAGTTTTTACGGTTAGCTGGTTTATAGTCTAACATTCTGTCGGGATCGGGCGCATGCGCAGTCACGTCCCGGAAACGGGACTACAGGTTGGGACGTCAGAAAGTGCTCGAGACTTCATCCATAGCGACGAAATATGTCTGCACAGTTTAAGGATTCACAAACCTGTCGATTGTCTGCTAATTTGGCCATCTCCATTTTCGTTGATGAGCAGCATTTGAATGACTAATTGTACTTCCTTATTGTCAATGTCGAACTCTGTCTACATAGTTCGAACCCGCAAATTGTTTTCTTATACTATTAGGCTACTATTAGTAGCTATCATATCTTATTACTGAAATGCTAGCTAGCTAGCTAACGAGCTGCAAGACAACATTACGTAGACGTTATATTTGGCATTTTTCTGACAATCCACGTTGATACGCAGTAATATCTTATGGAATTGAGAAAAGCTGTATCCGTGGTATAATGTCAACACGCTATGACTCATCACTAATTAGATTTCGGTCCAACCGATCTTAAAAATGAACATGAATTCACAACTGTTCTCTGTTTTGTCGCCCCCTTCAGGTCACAGGGCGGTATACGTGGGCGTCCATGTTCCGTTGGGACGCGAGAGCAAACGACGACATCGCCACCGAGGCCACAAACACCACCGGAAAAGGCGGGACAAAGACTCCGATCGGGAGGACGGGCGGGAGTCCCCAACATATGGTAACGTCTTCCCCGAACTTTCTCACTTTCGCTTCCGATCACACACTGCTGTTACAGCACCTACTGTTACTACAATACAAAGCACCACAGGTCATCATAGTACCATACTTCCTCTCCACTCTGCTTCTCCCTTCCTCCCCCACTCTCCCCTCCCTCCTTTCTTCCCTCCCTCCTTTCTTCCCTCCCTCTTTCTCCCCTCCACTCTGCTTCTCCCTCTCCCCTCCC
>BROE01000011.1:12380596-12391373 GCA_036571765.1 Plecoglossus altivelis | reverse complement strand
TCTCATTCCCTCCTCCCTCTTTCTCCCTCTACGGGTTCTTCCTTCTCTCTCCTTCCTCTCCCCTCTCTCCCTCCTCGCTCCTTCTTCCCTCTCTCCTTCTCCCCTCTCTCCCCTGCTTCTCGCGTCTTCTCTCTCTCTCCTCTTCCCTGCTCCCTCCCCTTTCCTTTCTCTTCTCTCTCTCGCTCCCTCTTCCCTCTCTCCCTGCTCCCCCCCTTACTCTTCCCTTCTCTCCCCCCCTTCTCTCAGGCCTCCCTTCCCCCCATCTCTCTCCCCCTCTCTCCCCTCCCTCCTTCTCTACTCCGTACATTAGGAGAGGGCTTGTCTTCGTCCCGTCTCTCCCTGCAGAAGCCCGGAGCGTCGTCCTCGGCAACCAGCCTGTCCCAGAGACGAGAGTCGCGAGTCTCCATGCTCCTGCACCACCTTCTGCCCTCCTCCTCCACCCCCCCTGGGGGGCCCTCCCCTGGCCACTCCCCCTTCGCCACCCCCCAGAGCACCCCGCCCTCCGCCCGCCGCTCCCACAGCCCCCCCCGTGGGCCCCCCCCGCCCATCCCGGAGGTGGTGGTCTCGCCCCCGGAGGATGAGGCCCCGCCCCGCACCGGCGAGAAGGAGGGGCCAGAGTCAGGACGGCTTCCGGCAGATTCCCAGAGCCCCGCGCTCCTGTTGCAGCCGCTAGAAGGCAAATATCTGTATAACCTGCCAGTGTGAGTCACGGCTTGAAGAGAGAGCACTAGCACTGGCATGGTGGCTGCACCCTCCCTCATCCACCCTCCCTGATCCACCCTCCCTCATCCACCCTCCCTCCTCCACCCTCCCTGATCCACCCCACCCCTCCTCCACCCTCCCTGATCCACCCCACCCTTCCTCCACCTCACCCCTCCTCCACCCCCCTTTTCCTCCACCTCACCCCTTCTCCACCCCTCCATCACAGGCATGGTCAGCACACACACACATACTGTACACTCTCTCTCTCTCTCTCTCTCTCTCTCGCTCTGTCTCTTTCACACACACTCACCCTCTTTCGCTCACACACACACACACACACACACACACACACACTCCTTTGTCCTCCACCTGGCTTGGCATGGCCCTCAACTCTCTCCTCCTAGCTTATGTGCGTACGTTTGTGAGTTGTGAGTGTGTTCGTCTGTTTGTGTGTGCGCGTACGTGTGTGAGTGTGCATGGTTCTCCATCATGCTGTATCACATTCATTTTCTCCGTTAGGAGACTACTGGTCTAGTCTCAACCCTAGCACAACCCTGATCTAGTCTAGTTTCAACCCTAGCACAACCCTGGTCTAGTCTAGTGTTGACCCTGGTACTACCCTGGTCTAGTCTAGTCTCAACCCTAGCACTACCCTGATCTAGTCTAGTGTTGACCCTAGCACAACCCTGATCTAGCCTAGTGTTGACCCTAGCACAACCCTGATCTAGCCTAGTGTTGACCCTGGTACTACCCTGGTCTAGCCTAGTCTTGACCCTGGTACCCAACCATAGTCCCACCCTGTCCTCGTTCAGTTCTGTATTTCTGTAGAAGAGGGCCCACTGTGACTGCAGGTTTCCTCTCTGCTATATTTGTCTCTGAGCCTCTCAGAAAGTTCTCATCAGCGTGGATAAAACGGGCTCTGACCTAAAACGCGTCAGCCTGTCGTCTTTCAGAGGCTTCTTCAAACTCCTCTTCATCCAGGTTGCCTGAGCGGAAACAGCCAGAGGCTCTCTGGACGTCTCTGTCCAACGCATGTCTACTGAGTGTTTACAGGACAGCTAAATATAATGTAGGCCAGGAGGGAAGGGGAGGGGGGTGGAGAGGGGGAGGGGGAAGGGCGTAAGTGGAGGGAGAGAAAGGGGAAGGGGGGGTAGTGAAGGTGCGAGGGAGGAGGGGAGGTGAAGGGGGGAGGAGCAGGGTGAAGGTGGAGTGGAGAGGGGGATAGAAAGAGGGGGGGGGGAGGGGGAGGTGTAGGGGGAGTGCAGGGGAGGGGGGAGTGAAGGGGGAGTGCAGGAGGAGGGGGAGTGCAGGAGGAGGGGGGAGTAAGAGGGAGGTGGGAGGGTAGGGGGAGCGCAGGAGGAGGCGGGAGGATAGGGGGAGGAGGAGTGGAGAAGGGGGAGGTGTAGGGGGAGGTGTAGGGGGGAGGTGTAGGGGGAGGAGGAGTGGAGAAGGGGGAGGTGTAGGGGGAGTGCATGGAGGAGGGGGAGTGAAAGGGGGAGTGAGGAGGAGGGGGAGTGGAAGGGGAGTGCAGGGGAGGGGCGGAGGTGTCAGGGGGGTGGGCAGGGGGGAGGGGGAGGAAGGGGAGTGCAGGGGGAGGGGGGAGTGGTAGGGGGAGTAAAGAGGGGGACGGTGGGAGGTGCTAGGGGAGTAAGGAGCGAGGGCGGGAGTGTGCAGGGGAGGGGGAGTGAAGGGGGAGTCACTGTGACTTTTTGTTCTTTCCCATCCCAGACTGCCCTGTATTAGACTGTGTTGAGTGTGTGAGTGTGTGAGTGAGGGTGTGAGTGTGTGTGCGTGAGTGTGGTGTGAGATGAGTGTGATGTGTGTGAGAGAGTGTCGTGATGTGTGTGTGAGAGGTGTGAGTGTGTGAGTGTATGTGTGTGAGAGAGTGGAGAGTGTTATGTGTGAATGAGAGAGTGTGAGTGTGTGAGAGAGGTGTGAGGTGCGTTGTGCGTCACCAGAACAGACACTAGACCCTGATTTCTAAGAGCCTGTGAAATGTGATTGGCCCCGTTGGGGATTTGGGAAATCTGTCTTAAACCTGCTTCCTGAATCAGGAAGTTACTTATGTCATGCTACGGTGCCGTATTGGAACGCTCACTGGCTGAGTCCTGGAACAAAAGCTGCGGACGCAGTTTGCAGATACCAAGATGGCACGCCAAGGAGATTTCTGTGCTGCAACAAGGGGAGTTTAGTGATGGATGAGTTATGGACCTGTGTCCATCCGAGAGTAGATGAATGTTGAGTGGCTTGTGCTGAGCCTGTGTGTTTGAATGTGGTTGTGAGTGAGTGAGTGAGTGTGTATGTGTTATGAGTGAGTGAGTGAGTGAGTGAGTGAGTGCAGTGTGTGTGTGTGTGTGTGTGAGTGATGTGAGTGAGTGAGTGTGTGTGTGTGTGTGTGTGTGTGTGGTGTGTGTTTGTATGTGTGTGACGTGAGTGCAGCGTGTGTGTGTACATGTGAGTGTGTGTGTTTGTGTTTGTGTTTGTGTTTTTGTGTGTTTGTTTGGGGAGTGCAGGAGGAGTGCAGGAGGAGGGGGAGTGAAGGGGGAGTGCAGGAGGAGGGGGAGTGAAGGGGGAGTGCAGGAGGAGGGGGAGTGCAGGGGGAGTGCAGGAGGAGGGGGAGTGAAGGGGGAGTCACTGTGACTTTTTGTTCTTTCCCATCCCAGACTGCCCTGTATTTATAGACTGTGTGAGTGTGAGTGTGTGTGAGAGAGTGTGAGTGTGTGTGAGAGAGTGTGAGTGTGTGTGCGTGTGAGAGAGTGTGAGTGTATGTGTGTGAGAGAGTGTGAGAGTGTTAGTGTGTATGAGAGAGTGTGAGTGTGTGAGAGAGTGTGTGTGAGTGTGTGAGAGAGTGTGTGAGTGTGCGTGCGTGTGTGCGTCACCAGAACCAGACACTAGACTGATTTCAAGAGGCTGTGAAATGTGATTGGCCCGGTTGGGATTTGGGAAACTGTCTTCAACCTGCTTCCTGAAGCAGGAAGTGTACTTATGTCATGTACGTGCCGTAATGGAACGCTCACTGGTGACGTCCTGGAAACAAGCTGCTGGACGTCAGTTGCAGATCCAAGATGGACGCCAGGACATCTGTGCTGCAACAAGGAGGAGTTTAGTGATGGAGAGTCTATGGACCTGTGTCATCCGAGAGTAGTGTGAGTGTGCGAGTGTGTGTGTGTGTGTGTGTGAGCCTGTGTGTGTGTGTGTGTGTGAGCCTGTGTGTGTGTGTGTGTGTGTGTGAGTGAGTGAGTGAGTGAGTGAGAGAGTGAGAGTGAGTGAGTGAGTGAGTGAGTGAGAGTGAGTGAGTGAGTGAGTGAGTGTGTGTGTGTGTGTGTGAGTGAGTGTGTGTGCGTGTGCGTACGTGCGTGCGTGTGTGTGTGTGCGTGTGTGTGAAGGGGGCGGTGACACTGCTGTTTAAAAGACCCAGTCAGGGAGAGAACTTCTCCAAGCTTTTAATCTCCCTGAATGAGGCGTGACGGGAAAGCAAGCTGTTCTGATCCAGGGGCTTTGTGTGGAATGTGAAGCATGAGGCTTCTGCTCCCTGCTGGACTGACTGCTGACCCACTGGTTCTGTCTGGGGCTGACCCACTGGTTCTGTCTGATTCTGACTGACTGGTTCTGTCTGGGGCTGACCGACTGGTTCTGTCTGATTCTGACTGACTGGTTCTGTCTGGGACTGACCCACTGGTTCTGTCTGATTCTGACTGACTGGTTCTGTCTGGGGATGACAGACTGGTTCTGTCTGGGGCTGACCGACTGGTTCTGTCTGGGGCTGACTGACTGGTTCTCTCTGATTCTGACTGACTGGTTCTGTCTGGGGCTGACCAACTGGTTCTGTCTGGGGCTGACTGACTGGTTCTGTCTGGGACTGACCCACTGGTTCTGTCTGGGGCTGACCGACTGGTTCTGTCTGGGGCTGACCAACTGGTTCTGTCTGATTCTGACTGACTGGTTCTGTCTGGGGATGACAGACAGGTTCTGTCTGGGGCTGACTGACTGGTTCTGTCTGGGAGTGAGCGACTGGTTCTGTCTGATTCTGACTGACTGGTTCTGTCTGACTGATTCTGACCAATTGTTTCTGACTGGTTCTGGCTGGTTCCGATTCACTGGTTCTGACTGGTTCTGACCACCAGCTCATGTCTCATAGGTGGCATGGGTGGGTGATGTTGCGTACGTGTCATTTCCTGTCAAACTCTTCAGCGGGTGCCACAGTTTATCCATCCTCATCTCATGGACACCCCCACCCGCTCCTCCCATCCCTTCCTGCCCCCCCATCCCCCCTCTCTGAAGTGCTAGCGTTCCCTGTCCCCTGGATGGCTTGTCCCTCTGCGCCAGCCAGGCTGGTGATCAGGCTGGAGGTGGCCTGGACCCTGAGACACTGCAGCAGCCTAGCACCAGTCTAGCACTAGCCTAGCACCAGCCTAGTACCAGCCTAGTACCAGCCTGCAGCATTCTAGTACTAGCCTAGTACCAGCCTAGCACCAGCCTAGCACCAGCCTGCAGTATTCTAGCACTAGTCTAGCACCAGCCTGCAGTCTAGCACCAGCCTAGCACCAGTCTGCAGTCTAGCACCAGCCTTTAGGCTAGCATCAGCCTAGCAGTATCCAAGCACCAGCCTTTAGCCTAGCACCAGCCTTTAGCCTAGCATCACCCTAGCACCAGCCTTTAGCCTAGCACCAGCCTTTAGCCTAGCATCACCCTAGTACCAGCCTTTAGCCTAGCACCAGCCTTTAGCCTAGCATCACCCTAGCACCAGCCTTTAGCCTAGCATCACCCTAGCACCAGCCTTTAGCCTAGCACCAGCCTTTAGCCTAGCATCACCCTAGCACCAGCCTTCAGCCTAGCACCAGCCTACAGTCAAGTACCACTGTACGACACCAAATCCCATTTGAGATTTAAATCAGGTTGACCCCAGATCAGTCCAGATTCTCTCTGTGTTCTGTTGCTGTGCAACACATAGTCAGTCAGGCAGGAAGTACTGTGTGGTGTGTGTACACCACACCATCATCAGGCAGGAAGTACTGTGTGGTGTGTGTACACCACACCATCATCAGGCAGGAAGTACTGTGTGTACACCACACAGTACTTCCTGCCTGACACCACACCATCATCAAACCTTCTGCGTAGGTCCACGGTTGAGTCTGTAAAGGAGTTGATCAAAGTAAATCAGAGTAAATCAGCAATCTGATCATGGTGTCTGCCTCTACTGCCGCCTGCTGTAGAACTGACCATACTAACCCTATCTCTCTCTCTCTCTCTCTCTCTCTCTCTCACCCTATCTCTCTCTCTCACCCTATCTCTCTCTCTCTCTCTCTCTCTCTCTGTCTCTCTCTCTCTCTCTCCATCTCTCTCTCTCCATCTCTCTTTTCCTTTCTGCCACTCTCTCTCTCTCCCTCTCTCTTTCTCCCTCTCACCCTATCTCTGGTCTCACTGTGTCTCTGATTTCTCTCTCTTTCTGTCTCTCTCTGGTCTCTCTCTCTCTCTGATCTCACTCTGTGACTCCCTGGTCTCTCTGTCTCTCTGATTTCTCTCTCTTTCTGTCTCTCTTTCTGGTATCTCTCTGGTCTGACTCTCTGGCCTCTCTCTGGTCTCTCTCTGGTCTCTCTCTCTGGCCTCTCTCTGGTCTGCCTCTCTGTTCTCTCTCTGTGTCTCTCTCCCCCCGCAGGTTCCCTGGTGTCGGCCAACTCACTGCCCAGTCACCTGGACGCCAGCAGAGCAGGAGAGAGGAGGCCGTCCAAAGCTGGGGTTAGTAGAGAGAACAGCAGTGTGGACTTCAGCAAGGTAACCCTGGTTACTGATGCGTTAACCCTCCCACATCCACCCCACATCCATCCCATATCCACCCCACATCCATCCCATATCCACCCCCACATCCACCCCACATCCATCCCACTTCCACCCCCATATCCACCCCCACATCCATCCCATATCCACCCCCACATCCACCCCACATCCATCCCACTCTCTCTCACACCCATCTCTCTTTTCCTTTCTGCCACCTCTCTCCCCTCTCTCTTTCTCCCTCTCACCCATAGTCTCTGGTCTCCTCACTCTCCTCTCCTAGGCTCTCTCTGGTCTCTGATTCGCTCTCTCTCGGCTGTCGCTCCATCTGGTTCTCTGCAGCTCTCTGGCTCTCTCTCTCCTCTATCTAATGCTCTCCATCTAATGCTCTCTCTCTCCTCTATCTAATGCTCTCCATCTAATGCTCTCTCTCTCCTCTATCTAATGCTCTCCATCTAATGCTCTCTCTCTCCTCTATCTAATGCTCTCCATCTAATGCTCTCTCTCTCCTCTATCTATCTCTCTCTCTTGGTCTCTCCTCTTGGGTCTCTCCTCTGGTCTCTCTCTCCTGGCTCTCTCTCTCCCTGGTCCTGCCTCTCTGGTTTCCTCTGCTGTGTCTCCTCTCCCCCCGCCAGGTTCCCTCGTGCGCGCCAACTCACTGGCCCACACCACCACTGACGACGCCAGCCAGAGGGGGCCAGGACATGAGAGGAGAGCCCGTCCAACAGCGGGGTGTAGAACAGGACCAGCAGTCACCGTGGACTTCCAGCAGGTAAACCCTCGGTACTGCATGCGTTAACCTCCCACGATTCCAAGCCCACCATCCATCCATATCCACCCCAATCACTACCCATATCTCCACCCCCACCCATCCACCCCACATCCACCCCACATCCATCCCACTTCCACCCCCATATCCACCCCCACATCCATCCCACATCCATCCCACTTCCACCCCCACATCCATCCCACATCCACCCCCACATCCACCCCACATCCACTCCCACATCCACCCCCACATCCATCCCATATCCACCCCACATCCACCCCACATCCACTCCCACATCCACCCCCACATCCATCCCACTTCCACCCCCACATCCATCCCACATCCACCCCCACATCCACCCCACCTCCACCCCCACATCCATCCTCACCTCCATCCCATATCCACCCCCCACCCCATACCGAGGGCCAATGACGGACGCTCTGCATCATCAATGACATCACATCCAGGTCATTTGGAGCACCCTCAGAATGTGAATGACTAAAACAGCACTATGCTTTGTGTGTGTTACTGCGTGTGTGTGTGTGTTACTGTGTGTGTGTGTGTGTTTGTGTTACTGCATGTGAGTGTATGTGTTACCACGTGTGTATGTGTGTGAGGCCTTGCCCAGAGAACCAGGATATGGTCTTCAAAACTGCACGACCTACTTAATTGAATAACTGTTCTCGACTGAAAGTAACCCTAATCCAAACCCACACACACACCCACACAAACACACACATACACTCATACATAGACATACACACAGACATATACACACATACAGACATACACACACACACACACAAACATGCGCACACACACACACCCTGCACGATGGCATCTCTCCTCATCATCCGTCCATCTATGGAGAAAGTCTGGCGATCATCACCCTGAAAACAGATCTTTTTCTGCCAGAAAAAGCCTTTCATCTAGTGACTCACAGCAGGAAGGATACAGGACGTGTAGGCGTGTGTGTGTATGTGGATTTGTGTGTGTGTGTGTGTTTGTGGATTTGTGTGTGTGCGTGTGTGTGCGTGTATGGATTTGTGTGTGTGCGTGTGTGTGGATTTGCCTTTAGAAAATGGAAAAGAATTCCCTCATTTTAGCTTTTATAGCCTCTCTCCACGAGTTTCAAATTGTTAAACACACAGTTCCTCTCTCTCTCTCTCTTTCTCTCTCTCTCTCTCTCTCTCTCTCTCTCTCTCTCTCTCTCTCTGATCTAGCAGCAGCAGCTGTCACAGGAATAGCATGTAATGTGTGTGAATGGTGTGTGTATGTGTTTGGTAAGTGTGTGTGTGTGGAGGTGTGTGTGTGGAGGTGTGTTTCTCACAGGAACAGCATGCTGTGTGTGTGGAGGTATGCCTGCTGTGTGTCATAGGAACAGCATGCTGTGTTTGTGTACGGTATGTGTGTGGTGTGTACGGTATGCGTGTGTGTATCTGTGAAGGTATGTCTGCTGTGTGTGCGTGTGTGGAGATTTGTGTGTGTGTGTGTAGGTTTGTCTGCCGTGTGTGTGTGTGTGTAGGTTTGTCTGCCGTGTGTGTGTGTGTGTGTGTAGGTTTGTCTGCTGTGTGTGTGTGTGTGTGTGTGTACGTGTGTGTGTGTGTGTCTGCTGTGTGTGTGTGTGTGTAGGTATGTCTGCTGTGTGTGTGTGTACGTGTGTGTGTGTGTCACAGTAGCAGCACTCTGGCTGCGTTCCCCAGGTGTGTGTGTGTGTTGACCCTGCCCCCACTGTGTCTTAGGTGGACATGAACTTCATGAAGAAGATTCCTCCAGGGGCCGAGGCGTCTAACGTGCTGGTGGGGGAGGTGGACTTCCTGGAGAGACCCATCATCGCCTTCGTACGCCTGGCCCCTGCTGTGCTCATCACTGGCCTGACTGAGGTTCCTGTGCCCACCAGGTACACACACACACTCACACACACAGACACACACACATACATGCTTCTACACACACACACACACACAGGCCACTACACACACGCAGGCTTCTACACACACACACACACACAGGCCTCTACACAAACGCAGGCTTCTACACACACACACACACACACACACACATAAACACCCTCACACACACACACACACACACACACACAGCATGTCCTCTAAGCCTGGCCTCCTCTTCCTCCTTCTCTTCCTCCTCCTTTTCTTCCTCCTCCTTCTCCTCTTCCTCCTCTTCCTCCTCCTACCCCTCTTTCTCCTTCTCTTCCTCCTCCTTTTCTTCCTCCTCCTCTTCCTTTTCTTCCTCCTCCTCTTCCTTCTCCTCCTCCTTCTCCTCTTCCTCCCCAGGTTCCTGTTCCTGCTCCTGGGCCCTACAGGGAAAGGCCCCCAGTACCACGAGATAGGCAGGTCCATGGCTACGCTCATGACTGACGAGGTGTGTGCGATGGTTTTAGGTTTGTCTGCTGTGTGTGTGTGTGTGCGTGTATGTGATGTGCGTGTATGATCCATCCGTGAGCTTCACTCCCTCACTCACATCCGTCCGTCCGTCCTCATGACCCGGTCTCCTTCCGTAGATCTTCCATGACGTGGCCTACAAGGCCAAAGACCGGACGGACCTGCTATCTGGGATAGACGAGTTCCTGGACCAGGTGACGGTGTTGCCCCCAGGGGAGTGGGACCCCACCATCCGCATCGAGCCCCCTAAGAACGTCCCCTCCCAGGTCCGACTCTTCAGCTGATGACACCGTCACTTCAGCTTCATGAATCTTCATGAAGCTTAAACGCATGATGAATATCTTTGTTGTCATTGTACATTGTACAGTGAAATTAGGATGCCATCCTTTTAGGTGCATTGAATAAATACATTTATCAATAAAAAGGTTGGGCAAACAAATGAAAACTGAGCATAAATAGATCAAAAGAAAAATGTAGTAAAATAGTTGAAAGAACAATGAATAATAAAGAAATAATAAATGTTGAAGTTAAACAAGCTGAGAACAAGTTGATAATCTAAAATGGAACAATCCATCCAACCCATTTGATACTGACACAGATGAAACCTACACGTCTAGCTTCAGGGGGGTTAGACGGGCTGGAGACAAGAGAGGCTTTCACAGTGAGAAGCTTCCAGATCTTTCTCTCTCTCTCTCCTCACAGATGAAGAGGAAGAGGCCGTCACACCCCAACGGCTCTCTGTCTCCCTCTGGGGAGCAGGAGAAGGAGGAGGAGCATCAAACTGGACCAGAACTGGAGAGAACCGGACGGTATGGCAGACTCTCCTCCTCCTCTCTCCTCTTTCTACTCCTCTCTCCTCCTCCTCTCTCCTCTTTCTACTCCTCTCTCCTCCACCTCTCCTCCTCCTCTCTCCTCCATCTTTCCTCTCTCCTCTTTCTACTCCTCTCTCCTCCCCCTCTCCTCTCTCCTCTTTCTACTCCTCTCTCCTCCTCTCTCTCCTCTCTCCTCTTTCTACTCCTCTCTCCTCCCCCTCTCCTCCATCTCTCTCCTCCACCTCTCCCCCTCTCTCCTCCCCTCTCCATCTCTCTCCTCCACCTCTCCCCCTCTCTCCTCTTTCCCCTCCTCCCCTCTC
>BROE01000011.1:12354940-12375051 GCA_036571765.1 Plecoglossus altivelis | reverse complement strand
GGGGGGGAGTAAGAGAGAGCGAGAGGGGGAGGGAGGAAGAGCGAGAGAGGGAGGGAGGAAGAGAGGGGGAGGGAGGGAGGAAGAGAGGGGAAGGGAGGGACAGAGAGGGAGGGAGGGAGGAAGAGAGGGGAAGGGAGGGAGAGAGAGGGGAAGGGAGGGAGGAAGAGAGGGGAAGGGAGGAAGAGAGGGGAAGGGAGGAAGAGAGGGGAAGGGAGGGAGAGAGAGGGAGGGAGTTGTGAAGCAGTAAAATAACCAGATTTAAACGCAGCTACTGGGGCACGCATGATTATCTATTTTAATATTGATGTTTGTATTATTGGTATTATTTCATATTATCATCATACTGTTCTATAATGTTCAGAGCCAGTAAAGTTATACAAAGTGATGGTGTTAAATGAAGGGTCTCGTGGTCCTCCCTCCAGCCCACATCCAAGCACCGTGGCTGGCTGATCGACCCGCTGGGAGGGAACCCCTGGTGGACGCTGCTGGTGGCAGCTCTGCCTGCCCTGCTCTGCACCATCCTCATCTTCATGGACCAGCAGATCACAGCCGTCATCGTCAACAGGAAGGAGCACAAGCTGAAGGTCAGGGGTCAGGGAAAGGTCAGGGGTCAGGGAGAGGTCAGGGGTCAGGGAGAGGTCAGGGGTCAGGGAGAGGTCAGGGGTCAGGGAAAGGTCAGGGGTCAGGGAGAGGTCAGGGGTCAGGGAGAGGTCAGGGGTCAGGGAAAGGTCAGCGGGAAGGTTGGGTTGAGTAAGAGCAGAGATGGGAAGTAACAAAGTACTTTAAGTACAAAGTACTAACAAAAAACTTTACTGTGCTTAAGTAGATCTCTATTTGGTAGCATGATAAATGTTATTTTGCCTTTTTTCATTTCCTGGTTGTCATGCACAACAAACCTGAGCTGGTCTATGAAGCAACCATGGAGCAGTTTAGAATGCAACAAGAAAAATATGATAGAAATGATGTTTGACAGGTGGAAAAAATAATTTTACCAAATAGGTTTTTAAAGAAAGGTTCAAAAAATAATCTCCACCTCCCCAGAAAGTGTCTGAGGGGAAAAAAGCGTTTCTAATGGTAGCTGTGGTCAGTGACGTTTCTCTCTCTTTCTCTTGCTCTCTCTCTCTGCCCCTCCCTCTCTCTCCCCCCTTCTCTCTCCCTCTCCTCCCCTCTCTCCCTCTCTCCCCCCTCTCTCTCCCTCCTTCCCCCNCCCCCCCTCTCTCTCTCTCTCCATGGAACAGAAAGGCTGTGGCTACCACCTGGACCTGCTGGTGGTGTCTGTGATGCTGGGCGTGTGCTCCATCATGGGCCTGCCCTGGTTCGTGGCTGCCACCGTCCTCTCCATCTCCCACGTCAACAGCCTGAAGCTGGAGTCTGGCTGCTCTGCCCCCGGCGAGCAGCCCAAGTTCCTGGGCATCATAGAGCAGCGCTTCACTGGGTTCATGATCTTCCTGCTCATGGGCTGCTCTGTGTTCATGACCTCCGCCCTCAAGGTTAGAGGTCATGGGAAACACACACACACACACTCAGAAACACACACACACTCAGAAACACACACACACACACCCAGAAACACACACATACACACACACTCAGAAACACACACACACACCCAGAAACACACACATACACACACACTCAGAAACACACACACATACACACTCAGAAACACACACACACTCAAAAACACACACACTCTCAGAAACACACACACTCTCAGAAACACACCATGTGTTAGACGTGTAGGTTTAACCTCAAGGTTAGAGGTCATGGGGTAGGGCCTGTTTACAAAAGCTCACACAGTGATGTTTATTTGACGTTTTACGTCGTACGATGGTGATGCTTAAATGATGTTTTAATGGTACTTGGTATTCAGATGGTATATACAGCAGGTCTATCTCTCTCTTCCCAGTTCATCCCGATGCCAGTGTTGTATGGTGTCTTTCTCTACATGGGAGTGTCCTCTCTTAAAGGCATCCAGGTGAGAGGAGTCTATCCAGGTGGAGTCACAGATCTTCATCTTTTCTTCTCCTTCCTTTAAGTAATCTCTCTCTTCCGTCCCTTACCTTTCCATGGGTTCCCTCTCTCCGTCTCCCTCCATCTCCAGTTCTTTGACCGGATCAAGCTGTTTGGCATGCCAGCCAAGCACCAACCAGACCTGATCTACCTGCGCTACGTTCCCCTGTGGAAGGTGCACGTGTTCACGCTGGTGCAGCTCACCTGTCTGGTGCTGCTCTGGGTCATCAAGGCCTCTGCTGCTGCTGTGGTCTTCCCTATGATGGTGAAACACACACTCAGAAACACACGCTCAGAAACACACGCTCAGAAACACAGAAACACACGCTCAGAAACACACACTCAGAAACACACACACACACGCTCAGAAACACACGCTCAGAAATACACGCTTAGAAACACACACTCAGAAACACACACACACAGAAACACACACTCAGAAACACACACACACACGCTCAGAAACACACGCTCAGAAACACACGCTCAGAAACACACGCTCAGAAACACACGCTCAGAAACACACACTCAGAAACACACGCTCAGAAACACACGCTCAGAAACACACGCTCAGATACACACGCTCAGAAACACACGCTTAGAAACACGCTCAGAAACACACGCTTAGAAACACACACTCAGAAACACACACACGCTCAGAAACACACGCTCAGAAACACACGCTCAGAAACACACACACACACGCTCAGAAACACACGCTCAGAAACACACGCTCAGAAACACACACACACACGCTCAGAAACACACGCTCAGATACACACGCTCAGAAACACACGCTTAGAAACACACACTCAGAAACACACACACACTCAGAAACACACGCACACTCACAAACACACACACACTCAGAAACACACACACACTCAGAAACACACCCAGAAACACACACACTCAGAAACACACACACTCAGAAACACACTTACACTCACAAACACACACACACTCAGAAACACACACACACTCAGAAACACACTCAGAAACACACACACACTCACACACACACACACTCAGAAACACACTCACAAACACACACTCACAAACACACACTCAGAAACACACTTTCTTTCCTTGTTACTGACCAAACGCTGTGTTCTGCTGAAAGGTGCTGGCTCTGGTCTTCATCCGGAAACTTCTTGACTTCTTCTTCACCAAGAGGGAGCTGAGCTGGCTGGACGACCTGATGCCCGAAAGCAAGAAGAAGAAAGAAGACGACAAGAAGAAGAAGGAGAGAGAGAAACTGGTAAGGGATCACAGCGCCACCTTGCTGTACGGAGGTGGTATAGCACAGAGTGGGAGAGTGATCATTTCCAGAGGTTACAGGTTGAATCCTACCTCCGTGTTGCTTGAGATAGAGGTCTTACCACCAGTATGTCTGCTATACGAGGTTATGATGTTGTTATTACAGCATTTGCATCGTAGCTCGGAGCACAGCTAACCAGCAGGCTCTCTGCTGTTAACAGCATACCGGTTTCTCTGGCCTCTGTGAAGAGAGTAACCATGGTAACACGCGTTGAAATTAGCAAGCTTCAGTTGTCTAGATGTTATTGTTGCGCTGTGGCTTTTTACACGTTGTGGGTCCTTTGTGATTTGGTTAAAGATCTTTGATCTTCTACTGCACATTTTCTTTTTTTTGAACATCGCTTTTATTTGAAGGAGTAAAAAAGGGGGTGACTAATGTGGAACAATAACATCACAATTGCTTGCTTTCTTCGTTCGCTATTATGTGCGTCGCTTTGGATGAAAGCGAATGAATGGTAAATGTAAATATGCAAATCATGTCATGTGTTCCTGGTGACATCAGGAGGCGGAAGCGCGGCTAGTGGTGGGGGCGGAGCCTGGCATTAAGCTTCAATACGACGGGAACAACCTGCTGAAGATCCCAGTCAAGACTCTGTCAGGAAGGTTAGTACCTGGCCACCCACACACACCTGTACAGGTGACAGGAAGTCACTCACCTGTAGAGGAGACAGGAAGTTACACACCTGTAGAGGAGACAGGAAGTTACACACCTGTAGAGGAGACAGGAAGTCACACACCTGTAGAGGAGACAGGAAGTTACACACCTGTAGAGGAGACAGAAAGTTAAACACCTGTAGGGGAGACAGGAAGTTACACACGTGTAGAGGAGACAGGAAGTCACACACCTGTAGAGGAGACAGGAAGTTACACACATGTAGAGGAGACAGGAAGTTACACACCTGTAGGGGAGACAGGAAGTCACACACCTGTAGAGGAGACAGAAAGTTAAACACCTGTAGAGGAGACAGGAAGTCACACACCTGTAGAGGAGACAGGAAGTTACACACCTGTAGGGGAGACAGGAAGTGCCTCTGGTTTCTGTAGAAGTTTCTCTTCTGCATCTCATTCTAACTCCTCATCAGTCCTGTGTTGTTGATGTTCGTGGAGGTGCTAATCCGGCTAGCCGTGGTCTCTAGCTAACGTGTTTATCTTGAACAGATCGTACAGAATAGTGGCTCACACCTACCCTGAGGACGAAGAGCTGGTAGGAGTGAGTGTCTCCTCTAGGCCCTCCTCTTCCTCCATCACAAGCTCTAGATAACTGCAACGAACGCATGGCCCGAGCTAAAGCGTAACTTGGCTTTTATGAATCGACCATTTACCATCCCACACATCACCCTGTGTGCTGTGTTATGTGGAAGGGAAGTGGCGAAAAAATGGTCCTGGATCCAAATGTTTGGATAACGTGTAACACTGCTCGCCAAGAGTGGAAAAGGTTCTAAAACCTGCGTCCGTAATGGCTAACCTTGGTGATGTGGTGTCTGGCTGCTGGCAGGTTTGTAGAGAGATGCCTTCAGACACAGCTGTGTTGGACCTGCAGGTGTTGATCACAGTAACTGCTAATTAGCGCCTGGCAGAAATGCTGCCTGTTGTCTTCGGTTTGTTTGTTTTCCTGGAAACGTGTTTGTCTGTTTGTCTGTCTGGTCTGGTCGCTGCCTGTCTTGACTTTACCTCACACACTGACACCTTTTCCTGTCTGTGTGTGTTTGGTTATTTCTGTGTGTGTGTCTTTGTGTCTTTGTGTGTGTGTGTGTGTGTGTGTCTTTGTGTGTGTGTGTGTGTGTTTCTCCATGTGCATGCAGTTGTGAGCCCCCCAATGTTAACATCTCTGATGAGATGACCAAAAGTGGGGCGTGGAGAACAACAGTGTCTGGCAGCAACTACACCCAACCAGCCCAGCGTAGCAACAGGTAGCTATGACAACTCTTTCCTGTACCCAACCAGCCCAGCGTAGCAACAGGTAGCTATGACAACACTTTTCTGTACCCAACCAGCCCAGCGTAGCAACAGGTAGCTATGACAACACTTTCCTGTACCCAACCAGCCCAGCGTAGCAACAGGTAGCTATGACAACACTTTCCTGTACCCAGCCTGCCTAGCGTAGCAACAGGTAGCTATGACAACACTTTCCTGTACCCAACCTGCCCAGCATAGCAACAGGTAGCTATGACAACACTTTCCTGTGCCCAACCAGCCCAGCGTAGCAACAGGTAGCTACGACAACACTTTCCTGTACCCAACCTGCCAAGTGTAGCAACAGGTAGCTATCACAACACTTTCCTGTACCCAACCGGCCAAGCGTAGCAACAGGTAGCTATGACAACCCCTCCTGTACCCAGCCTGCCCAGCGTAGCAACAGGTAGCAATGACGACCCTTCTATGGGTAATGAAGGAGGATTCTATTGATCTCCCGTCACACAGACCTGTTGTAGGACTGCCAAAGACCCTCTGGGAGTTTGCAAACCCCAAAACCTAATCTGAAGGAGAAACCGTATTCAGCTGTGCATTCATACACGTGACAAGGTAACATGCTACTGTTTGGGCCAGTCTTCAGTCTGTGGGTGTGGGTTCACCTGGTCAATGTGGAGGCTGTCACCTGGTCAGTGTGGAGGCTGTCACCTGGTCAGTGTGGAGGCTGTCACCTGGTCAGTGTGGAGGCTGTCACCTAGTCAGGGTGGAGGCTGTCACCTGGTCAGTGTGGAGGCTGTCACCTGGTCAGTGTGGAGGCTGTCACCTGGTCAGGGTGGAGGCTGTCACCTGGTCAGTGTGGAGGCTGTCACCTGGTCAGTGTGGAGGCTGTCCGCTAAGCTGCTTTCTAACAACGCTGGCACGTCTGAGCCCAGGGTCTGGGACCAGCGTTCGCACCTGCGCGCTCCTGTCAGCAGCCTTTAGCCCTGTCAGAGCTGGGGTACCTGAGCATGAGAATGAACAAGCCTTGACTTTAGCTTCTTCTAACACCCCTGCAGACACATTCTAACCCCTCTCTCTCTCTCGCACACACACACACACACACTCACACACACACACACACACACACACACACACACACACACCAAAAAGAAAAAAAGTAATTCTCTTTCTTGACACTATCTAATTTTCTTCTCTTCCATATGGTTCTCTTTTTTCCCCTTTCCCTTTTTATCCCTCTCTTTATCCCTCCCTCTTTTCTCCCCTCCCTCCCTTTCTCTCTCCCTCTCTCTTTTCTCCCTCTCTTTCTCTCGGTCACCTCCTCTGCCTCCCACAGTCAGGAGAAGGTGGCATGTGTTAGGGTGGACTTGGACCCAAAAGGAGAAGAATGCAACACAGCCATAGAGACGTTCTTGTGATGGGGGAAGACAATGCTTCTCTTTCTGCCCCCATCCTCCCTTTCCACCCCTCCTTATTACCCCAGAGAGGGGCAGTTGGCTAGCTACATCTGGAGAAGGATAGCCCGCCAGAGGTCTCTGTCAGAGGCAACGGCTGAGCTTTGACCTCCGGTAACCCATCGTTGCATTCAGAGAAATCCCTGACCTCTGATTGGACCATGTTGCCCACCCTAAACCACCATTTTAGGTGCTTCAAACCCCCATGTTAAGAGTCATCTTCTCATCTTCAACCACAGATGCCAAAAGAAGGGGCCACTCTCTGATGAATATCCGCTCATCGTTACGAACGCTTGAACAGACTTTTATTTTGAAAAGGTGTATATTTCTATTTTAGTTCAAAGCAATATATTTGTGATTTGTTTAGGAGATTTTATGTAATTTCTTGTTTTATTTATGACTGATTAGTGTCAGATTAGTCGCCCTCCCCCACCCCCATCCTATTTTAATATTAAAATAAGACACTTCAAACCCGCTACAGAAGGACACTCTATCGAAGCCATTCAAGTGTATTATCACTTATCAATGCCAACTGATGTTGCTGTATGTTCGAAGCATGGATCTCTAAACTGCCACAAACCAACAGAATGTACGCATTCAGATGCCTAACCCATAATCTCAGTCGAGAGTAAGGTGGCCAAACATGGTCTTCGCTTGAAAGATCTGTTGAGCCAAATCTTTTCCCAGCTCCATAGTCGATTTGTCTCCATCTGCTGGGCGTTCGTTTTTCAAATGTCCGCGTCGAAATCGCTGCTCGCGTCGAGTCATTTTATCCGAAGACACCGTGTTTGAATTAAATGTGACTTTCGATGGAACTGAATGCGTTTGGTTGTTCGTGAGAGCCGTCAGCGAGGCCATTCGGTTCCGATCAGGTCGTACCCAAGAGCACTTTATCTTTCTTTGTCAGTGTGTTTTAAACTAGAGACCTACACAGGCTTGTGTTGTGTTTGACAGTGTTTGACGTCTGAAAATCAACCGTGGAACCTGCCTATTGTCTGACTGGTCCATCGTTTACACTCAAGCCAGTCTGAAATAGAGGACGTTCGCTTTATTTAATTGTAGGGATCACAACTATTTTGGTAAACTACAAAAGTGTAAACGTTAGTCTTGTTTGGAAATGTTTTAAGTGTCAGTGAACTGGGGTCACTTTCAGAATCGCTTTAAACTCATTCTGTTGCACCTGTACGTCGCGTACTTCAGTGATTACAGTGTTATGACTCTTTTTATGCAGAATACTTCTATTTTACTCCAAAAATGTATCTTTGTATTTGATGAACAATGTAGTTCTCATCAGCTTAGCGTGGTTCTGTGGTAGCAATAATCAACAGTATTCAGTACCATGCTACGTGTGGATTGAGAGTTACGTGTCAAGCTCAGATTTGCGTCTGTCAAATCGTCACCATATTGTTTTAATGGGCATTTCAGTGTTTTGCTGACTACGGTATGAGACGTGCTTATGTGACTTGTGAAAACAGCACAGCGGCTTGATCTTTTACCATAAATGTATATCGTTGATGTTCAGGTACTCATGGCATTCAAACGCCAAAGACGAGCCTACTTCTACGAGTTCCTACCTGCTGTTAATGCAGAGGAATTCGGACATTTATGGCCGTCTTGATCTGAATGTCTTTGTGATAGTCACACTATCCACCAAACCAACAACAAAACGATAAATAAATATTTATGTGTGTGTAACCAATATCACCATTATTTATATTCTGTAGTTTTACTGTCAAGACACGGTTTCCCTGCCACAGACACAACACAAACCTTTCACGAATCGTTATTCTAATGATCGTTTTAAAATGCAATATATGTCAGTGTTCACCAAATTATTCAAACTTTTAAAATCCCTGGTGAACAACATTTGTGTTCATTTACGTGAATGTTGTTGAAAAATTATTTTCCTTGAATTCGTTGAACTCATTGCAAATGTTAATTTGATGTTTTGATCTGTAATAACGGTTTGCTCGGAAAGAAGTTATCACAACTTGTGGAACACGTGATATTACTGTACAATTTATTCCGTATGTAAACATGGTGAATATATTGTACCAGAATGTTGCAGGTGTGAACCTTCATGTGTTTATTAGGACCAGCTACTACACTGAACTACTGCTGTCGGTTAAGCGCTCTAAACTACTCCAGTAATTATTTAGGTACAGCAATGACATGGTATAGGACAAAACCTATTTTTTGTAATAATCTATGGAAAGCAATAAAAAATATTTCAATGTCACTTATTTGTGTTCTGAAGCTGTTAAGATAGCTACATCATTAAGGAACGATCTTAATCGTTCAAACAGGTCGAAACGACTTGTGTGTAAAGTTACTAAGACGACTTTGTCATCAATTCTAGCGGTGTGATGGTGTTTACGAAAATGTTTAATCAAACAAATTCTGAATGCGACGGTAATTTAAATCCGTCAATTACTTATCATGGGAATGAGAATCTTAAACGGTTTAGCACGGCCTTGTCTTACCTGCTTCGAGGTCCCTCTACTGTGTGATTGTAGGTACTGCAGTTTAATACTGCATTGCTGGTCACTGCTGCTGTTACATTGAGGAACCGCATCTCTGCTTGTCTTTCACTAACGCCACACAAGGATGTTAAAATCTGTTTAATTCAAAACTGCTTGGATGAAGTGTTTAAATGGAGGTAACTAGTTTAATATCAACCAGTTGTCAAATTCAATATTCCATTAATATTTAGTTTCAACAGTTAGATAAAGACAAAACATACTTATTCTGACTCGGCGTGGATGAGTCTCTTAATGGGTTTGTATTAAACAAGAACTATATTACAAACAAGTCAACTTATTCCGTATCGCCAAGGACACATTCGCGACAGCCATTTTCTACCCTACGATGACAGGACTGCTACGAACAGCAGCTCGCAGGACCTGCTATAGTCCCTCCCTCATCCAGCTGCAGCCATCAGACTTCAGATGAAACCGTTGACATGCCAGCAGCATCTCCCCCGACTCCAGTGACCATGATTCGGGGTGTAGTGTGTGTGTGTGTGTGTGTGTGTGTGTTGAAATTCCTCCCTAGTCAGCCCCAGCTGGAGTGTGTCGAGTCCCTCCTTGTTTAGTTAGCTGCGTTGGCAGGTCCTTCTGGGATGAGAGACATGAAGAAGGTGATGATGAACGACCAGGTGGAGGACAGGAAGCCGGCGTGGGCGAGGCGGTTGGGGTCCTCCGGGCCTTCCTCCCCGCTCTCCCCGTCATCCTCCCCCACGCCCTCATCCATGATCCGCTCCTGCGGATCACACCAACGAGGAAGTTAAACTGGATGGGAGGATCGTATTTGACTGTTGATCACAAGGTCGTAAGTTCGAATCCCAGCACCAATCACCACCCACCACCCACCCGCTAAATGTAGGCTCACTGATCATGAAGCTAGAGTCAGTTAAAATGTTTCCTTGTTAAAATCACCCCAAACATCAGTGGTCAGACTTCACTTGACATTGTATGTTCTTTCTCAGTCACTTCAGAACAAATCACACTTTCTCAACCAAAAAAACCTCAAGTGTAAATCTGGGTAATTTAATGCAGGCATGAACTCTGTGGCAGTCACTGGAAGTTTCCCTGGACCAGTGGGGGTAAAATATCAGAGGTTGTGGGGTACCATCTCCTGGAGGTCGTGGTGGATTTCTGCCTCCATCTCATCCTGATGCTGGCCTTCACCAGGGTTCTGCAGCTCGTTCTCCAGGTTAAAGGGAAACCAACCTGCCTGATGCCTGGAGGACAGGAAGAGAGGAGAGGACGTGGCAGAGAGGAGGACAGGGGCAGGAAGAGAGAGGAGAGGACAGGACATGGTAGAGAGAAGGAGAGGACAGAAGGACAGGGGCAGAGGAGGACAGGACATGGCAGAGAGAAGAGGAGGACAGGGGCAGAGGGAGGGAAGAGAGAGGAGAGGACAGGACATGGCAGAGAGAAGGAGAGGACAGAGGAGGACAGGGGCAGAGGGAGGAAAGAGAGAGGAGAGGACAGGACATGGCAGAGAGAAGAGGACAGAAGGACGGAGGCAGAGGGCAGGAGGAGAGGAGACAGGACAGGACATGGCAGAGAGGAGGAGAGGACAGAGGAGGACAGGGGCAGGAAGAGGACAGGACATGGCAGAGGGGAGGGAAGAGGACAGGGTAGAAAGAGAGAGACAGACAGTATTAGCAAACCTTTCCCAACCTAACAAAACAGGCTGTTTCTCCAGAGAGACAGCCTGTCTCTCCAGAGTCTCTCCAGAGAGACAGCCTCCGAAGGCATCACTCACAGGTAGAGTAGCACCATGGCGCCCATCACCATGACGAAGCGGCTGAAGGAGGAGTAGAAGTACACCACACTCAGCAGAATGGCGGCGCGCGACACGGCGTACACCCAGTCCAGCCAATCACGGTTGTGCTCCTCGTCGTTTAGCACCTCCCCTCCCTGGGCATTCATCTGTACGTCTGGGTCGGCCACGCCCCTCTCTTCCTGGGGTGGCCTGTTCGGAGGATCTGATTGGCGAGGCTGAGCCGACATCGAATCAGAAGTTGGCCTGAGATGGTGGGAAGAGGCAGCCATCGCCTGGCTGGAGGGAGAGAGACAGAGAGGGTAAAAGGAAGTGAGAGAGAGAGAGAGAGAGAGAGAGAGAGACAGACAGACAGACAGACAGACAGAGACAGAAAGAGACACAGAGAGAGAGAGACAGAGACACAGAGAGAGAGACAGAGAGAGAGAGAATCATGAGGTCACACAGTCACTTGACTGACACGTACGGCTTTGGCATTACTTCCGACCACGCATCATTTCCACCACGTTTACCTTGCAGTCAGATGAAAAGACTTACTAGTGCATGAGGTACTGCTGAGCGTAGATCTGTTGCCACCATAGCAAGGTCATGGGGTTGTAGGTGGGGTTGACAGTGGGGTTGTGGGTGGGGTTGTAGGTGGGGTAGGGTGGCGTGTAGCCTGGAGGGCTCCACATGTAGCTGCAATACAGGAAGTGTTTATTATCAGCTTACGCCGAGGCCTGATTCTGATTGGTCTTTAAAACTGGGGGTTTAAAGGCTCCGGAGGGAGGAGAGGAAGGCTGGCATTACTTCATTACAGATCAAAGATGATCTAGAAGGATGGAGGGGAGAGCAACGGAGCGCGTAAGGAATGTAAGAGCGTTGCTACGGTTACCCCATGGTTACCCCCCCCCCCCCCTCCCTGCTTAACCACCCAGAGCGCTTCTGATCTCTGAACATGAAGTCAGTCCAGGAGACCGTTTTAAAAGTGGCTCCGGCTGATAGTGTTTTTGCTGCGTGTACCCTGGCACGAAGGTCGGGTGGACGGAACCAGGGGCGGAGCCGGCACGGTGTCTTAAACCGTCGCTGCTCTCTCCTGCAGAAGCTGATTGGTTCTCCTGGCTGGGGGCGGATCCTCCGGCACTTTGATTAATCTGGAACGACGAAAAGACACTTAAACCTCAAAAGGCCACGTGTTCGCTGCGCCGAGTCTCACCTGTGTCTCGGATCACCTCAGACACGCGTGCTAATGAATACGCATGATGAAACGACTGGCAATGATTGGTGCCATGTGTCCAGGTGGAGGAGGGAGGGGGGGACGACTCACGGTGCTGCTGGAGGGGGGGTCCTGGGGGGGCTTGTGACGGGGGCTACTGGGCCGCTGGGGGGACCCAGGGGGGGTCCGGTAGGCACACACCAGGTGAACCATGTGATATTCATCATGCTGCGATCCCCAGGGAAGAAACACATGTAATGAACACGTTACACTGATGCATGCGCATGATGCAAAGGCCCTGTCAGACTAACGTGCATGCATATGTTACAAGGCACGCTTGGCTGCACGTGCAACAACATCTTTTCACTTGACAAGATTTCTTTACCAAAAAAAAGGGTTGTGAACTCTCGTGAACTGTTGTGAAATTTAATCACCAAGAAACCGGTCCGACTAGATTCAAAACTAGACAGATCAGTTTCCTCTGTACATTTACATGATGTTATGGTTCCTTAACAGAAGTAACAACAGACTATCACAATATTGCATAAACCTAATACTATTCTCATTCTAATTCTATGGATATATTCTGAATGATAATAGCAGGTACTGCTCTTTTTCTGTCATCCACTAGTGAGTTTTTCAGGAAGTGTTTCCTTGAGGGGCAGTTCTATGGGCGTATGTGAAGCCCTCTGTGACATGACTTGTAAAAAAAGGACAACACAAATCAACGTTGTGATAGGATGATAAGAGCAGACCCTGCTCCTGGGCAGAGCCACAGAGGAACACACACCTTCCTGAGGACATCTTTGAGAGTCAGATGATCCAGCAGTAGCTTTCCAGAATACACCAGCCTCTGGTCTTTGTAGCTCTGCAAGAGAAACGATGACCCAGATTACACGTCACTCCTCTACACACAAGATTATCCTACTTTCTTGAGCGTCTTAATCTGCTTAGTTCATGTTGTCAAGACCCTGTTAAGGTTTAACTTTTCAGAAAGTGCGCCCGGAGACCAATGGTCTTCAGAGACCGAGACAGAGCAGGGAGGATAACCTCCGATCATAGTGAATCTGGAGAACTACTTGTGCTCACATGACCCTAACAATTGCCAGTCCAGGTAATTGGATGAGTAGTATAACACACAGAGGTGTAACTCCATAGTAACAGTTCATCTTCTTGCCCTGACCTACTGTGAACCTGTTACAGCCTATATTTTAAACACTTGTAACCTAAACCAGAGTTTATCAAGGTGAACGAGCTTGTTGTTTTCTTCGAATCAGCAAGATGTTCTCCAGTCTACTGACACGGTTACCTTATTTTCAGGAAGTGATACGATAACACGGATCCATCAGCTCACTAACACAGAAACGTGTGCGGACCGAGCGACAGATTATTTACCGTGATTGCGTCGACATCGATTACGTCTAACAACTACGCAAGAGTTAAAAGCGGGACACGTTGGAAAATCAGGCTAAGAAATTGGGAAGGGTAGAGAACCTGATAGCCTTGTGTTAAACAGACAAGATCTTCAGCAAGGGATGAACCGTTATTGTGATCACGCTTTTGTTGTCTCGCTAACGATCAGACCGTTGGCACTAACATCTGTAGAACAGTTATAGCGGTGCGCTTGTACTCCCTGACTTACTTACACCGTTTGTGTGATTTCTTTGGATAAAAGTGTCTACTTAAGTATCCATGGTTACTCAACGGTTCCTTGGGATTTCACGTGTGTGCCAACGCGTTTACAGAAATAACAAAGCCGTTCATACACTTCTAGTAAGAGGATTTAGACAAACGGTCTTGAAAAGTCTTCGTTCATTGACAAAAGGCCACTATTTAAAACGATTTCGCAAGCGTTCGCGTAGATTTCCGCTTGACCGCATGTACTTTGGATGAAAGCCTTCCTAATGATGCATGATTTCAACCAGAACTCAACCTTAACACAGGACGAATTGCGCAAATAATCCAAGTAGCAATCTTGCTACGCATCTTTCACGATGAACGAGTCACTAGACTAATCCCGCACGGGTATTCAACAACTCACAGGTTTACTGGGGTACACGTTGGATAGATGGGTCTTGAGTTTCTCCACTGTCCAGTTCAGAAAGCAGTTGATGGTCTGGTCATCGTATTTCTGGTTGGGTGCCTTGATGACAAGGGTAACGGGGCTGTCGACGACATCCATGTCAGACCATTTGTCAAAACGGGAATACTGTCGGTTTCTTTCGCGGTGCTTTACTTCTGAAGTTTGGACGATACTGCAGTCAGCTGCACATGATGGGTATTCGGTAGTCTGACTCTTAAGGTCCCATTTCCACCTGTGTTTAGATGAAAGACGCGACATGCAGTTAGTGGATTTAGCTGAATAACCAGATAGATGTTCATGTGAATGTGTGTAAAATACAAATGCACATACAGTTACTATGTAGCTAACAATGTCCATAGCAAAAAAACATCCCTGTCTTACGATACGGCAACATGTTCACCCGACAAGAGAGTTAACGCTAGATGGTTAAGATATGTTATGTTTAGCGTACAGCAAGGTAAAAAAAAACATTAAAGCAAGCTAGCTAGCAGAACGACGTCGCAATTACAGATGATCTAGATGCTACTAGTAGACTACTACAATGCTAGCCAAGCGCTAGCTAGTTAGCACAAGCTTTCAAATTAATAACAGTGGGAGCACATTGTATACTGCTACCTAACTAAAGACTTTAAAAACAGCTAGCCTAGATTGGATCCTGGCCCGACGCTAACATCTGTGTATGAAGTTGGTTCCTCGATTCTAGCGTTCAGTGCTACAGACTGTATAGTAGCTCCATTCTTATCCAAATTACATCAAGCCAGATACATGAATGTTAACCACCGACACAACCTTGACAACACGACAAAACATACCTTAGACTTCACTTGACATTATCCCCGAATTGTATGACCTTTGAGTGTCCAGACACTAAACATAATTTATCCAGCTATCTGGGGCTAAGTAGCAGCTGCAGTTGTTATTGGTTACCTGCTCGTATAGCTAGTAGCTAAATAGAGCCACCCTCTACGGAAATGACGACACAAGAACAGATGATCAATCAGCTGGTTACGGGATCCGATATGTAGGTGAGGAGAAGTTATGTTTTTATGAAATTAAAAGATGTAATTAAAAAATACATATTTTATATATTTAAAACAACATGATGTGCCCTGACAGTAATTGAAAAATGGGCTTTGATACTTTGCGTTATACGGCGACTTCCTTTAACAATGCTTATACTGCCATCTAGAGTAAAACCGGTAAATTGCACAAACAAAAAAACAAAAAAATCACTATCAGAATTATCTTTTGTCGCCATCTAAGTTCACAAGCAATTTACAGTGGCAGGCAGGTGTATTTGATGAATATGTATGAATTTTAAATATAAAAATGTGAAAATGCGCAACAGCCTAAATAAGTCTAAACAATACTATACCATGTAAAATATAAAATAATATATAAACTTCAGTAGCCTAATGTGTATAGTAGCCCAAACCGAAGTTATGTGTGAATGAGAGAAAAAGGCTGTCGCGTGGCCGTTAATCTAATCTACCGCTAATGGATAAAACGGATCGACCGCGCCGTATTAATTGATGGTGTGTGCATGAGCGTGTGCGTGTGTATCGGAGCGCAGAAGTGCCTGGACGGTTTCAGCTTTCCTGCAACTCGGCGCGCAGTTTCATTTCGCCACACGAGAAGGCGCTGTGGATCCGTCAAAGTATCGATTTAAACTCCCCCCCCCAAGTCATTCATTTATACAAGCAGAGGAAGCCACACTCTCGGCCTTGAACTTGGAAACACTTTGGAGAGGAAAGGATAACCGCGTTCTTTGTGATATTACATGAAGGGCCAAACAAACAGAGACGTTTCTACGAATCATACTGAAGACCTCACGTCTTGCTTCCGGTAATTAAAAAAAAGAAAAACACTACAGTTAAACTTTAATGTACAAGGTTTATAAATGTGTATTCATTCATTTTTTCTGATTAGTAATGCAACGACTGCATCAACCTTTAAATGCCTGTAATTGCTCCTATGTGTACTTGCATTGACATGAACCATGCGGTTCCGTGAGGAAAGTTGTCAGAAGACAGGGATACTAAAGTTATATTCCCGTCTTCCTACAACCAACTCCGTCGAACCAAGAGGTCTATACACCGTATGTAAGTGACCAGGAACATGTTCGTTTGCCAACCGCCATGTTAAAACCAAAGAAGAAGAAAGAAGTCAGTGTGTTTGCCAACTGCCATGTACAAACCAAGGAAGAAGACACTACTGTTTGAAAAAGAAGAAGAAGATGAAGGTACTAGAAGCGTGGTTGCCAACCGCCATGTAAAAAACCAAAGAAGAAGATGAAGGTCCTAGAAGCGTGGTTGCCAACCGCCATGTAAAAAACCAAAGAAGAAGATGAAGGTACTAGAAGCGTGGTGCAAACCACCATGTAAAAAAAACAAAGAAGAAGATGAAAGTACTAGAAGCGTGGTAGCAAACCGCCATGTAAACTCAATGTGCCTAACTTGGAGGATGATCCAACTGACTTTGGGACTCCCGCTGAGAGAGGCCACTTGGCGTGTTGCCAAGGTAACCACCTCGCTGATTCCCCATTGGCCCAGGCAGTGCATTAGCAGCTTGGCCACATCCAATTTGTGTCATTTCCTTTCTTTCTCAGTGTGAAAACCCATCTATTACACTCTTTTACAATGAGGTATTTTTCACATGCCTGCTCAAAAAAAACCCTGTTGTATGGCGGGTCATTTCCTGTGCAGTGGCCCACTTCCGCGGAAATCTAACAATAACAAAAGTCTGTAAGCATATGAGATGTGATTGCATGTCTGGACCTAAACCAGGCTTTTCACGTCCTGGGTCATTTAAACTAAGATAAGGAAATAGTGTTTCCACCCCAACAGGATATCTCTGCTTGTCTAAATATGACAAAGCAAACCAGTTCAAAATAGACGCTGGAAATGTGGATCTTTGAAGACAAACTGGTTGAGAAACGTTTCTAATGTCCTCTTAAGGTCAGCATGCCTTTTGTGAAGGTGGGATTGAAACCAGGTCAGAGGTCGCTAAACCTTACGTTCTCTTCAGGGCTTGGAATGATCCGAAACTATGATAAATGCACACCTATGCACCCCCACAATGAGACATTTAGATTATATCTGCTTGATTGAACTCAGACAAAACGAAATCTTTCTGATTCATGTACGGCATGGTTGCACATTTCAGTAGTCAAAATGTTACAGGGTAAAATCTTAATGAACCTGTTTTATTTCAGGGTTGAAGGGGTGGGCCTTGTTGACTCTTAGGACAGGGAGAGTTGCAGAATAGGAAGAGAGCACGAGGGTTTTAAGACGGACGTCTGTAACAATCACGGCCTTCTCTTCGCACGCTACGAAGCCGCTACAATTGATCAGCTTGTTTTTCACAAATCAGTGTGAACGCATGCTCCGGTGTGCTTTAATCTGCTTAGGAAATTAAAGACCTCGTCATAAAGACGAGGGAACGGAGGGAGACAATAGACATGTGCCTGTGTATGGGATCAGCACGCATTGTCCTGCTTTCTAAATGGGTTTCCTTCGCAGAACAACGCCCACCGTGTACGTAGGAGCTGCTTCGCAGAACAACGCCCACCGTGTACGTAGGAGCCACTGATCTTCTGCTTACTAAGGCATCATCTCAGACGAGATGTCAGCTCTGACCTCACCTGAAACCACCTTAGAACTGAAGCGGGAGAGAGGACGAAAACCTCCCTCTGTCCAGCTGCCATGCGGTTCACTCACACTGGTTTCACGTCACTCGCGCCGAAACCCCCCCCCCCCCCCAGTTCTAGTTTCCTGTGTCTCCAGTAGTTTGGCTTTCAGTTGAGGATGTCCCTCTGCGTTATGCCTCTACTCAGGGTCAACGAATTGAAAAGGACCCGCGTTCAAGCCACATGAGCCGGAAGTGAGCGAGGGGTGACACACAGGGACATAATTTGAGAGCGTTGCCCACTTGTAAACAGTTTGACTCTGGTAGGAAACGGTCTATTCATGTCCACAGAACTACGAGTCCAAAAACCATCGGAAAAACTTTGGATGTATTGTAAGCTCTGGAAAATGTATTCTTTTATATTTTTGTGGTTGTTTACATGTGGAAACCTAAATTGGCCGCGGACACTGCAGCCAATTTGCTATAGATCGAGATAGTATTCCTGATAATGACTGTAAAGCTCCAAAATGAAAACTAGAAAACTTGAAAGATGTCAAGCCCTACTTCAGATTCAGCTCTACAAAAATCTTTTCATCCATTTCATAGCGCAATTTTCCGTGCGGAGCTTCAAACGAAAAAATAAAATAAACAAATTCAAGGTTGATCGTTTTCGTGTGGATATTTCGGTCGAACACGTCATACAAGATAACATCCGAGATACTGTGCCGTTTGAGTTTTGAGAAACTTCGAGCGCTTAAGGTGCATATTTGGGCTGTTGATCTTCTCTGCCTGCAAACCAGACACCTGAAAGACACAAGTCAAGATGAGCTTTATTGTCATCCTGGAATGAAATGTCGTGCCTCACAGAACCACAGTGCTACATAAATACAGGCATGAGTAAAATATATATTTAAAAAATTCCTATACATAAACTAAAAGATACAAACTATACGAATTCTACAGATGAATACTGCACATGTGCAAAGAATGCTGTACATGTGCAAAGAATGCTGTACATGTGCAAAGAGGAATACTGTACATGTGCAAAGAGCTGAGTCATGTGCAAAGGCAACACAACTCAAATCAAAACACCCCTCCAGTCTCTGGCTTGACTCTACTGTATCAAACCTGTAGAGTTTGAGTCCTTTTCATGGTGAGTCACTGGGCTACATCCCCGTGACTAAGACTGGTGTGAAAAGTCTCTGTTGGAGAGGAAGTCTTTAATTGCATCCCTCTTCTCCTCCGGTGTCAGCTGTGATAAAGACTGCGATGACCAATGATAAAGTCTTATTTTTACTATTTTAATTGTGCCCAATGAAAAGGGTTCTTCAGCTGTTGTCAGGGAACATCTGCAACGCTTTGTTGTTTGTTTGCCACGCTGTGATTGGTGGTACTGGAATTGAACAGACAACCTTGTTTCCTGCTCATAGAAAAGTTAACGAGTTGGAAAATACGTTTTTCAATTTTTTTGAGGAAGCTCTCCTTCCAACACAAACTGTTGTTATCCCAAAGATGGGTGAAGCCTGATCGTGAAGAAAGAAAACTATTCAAAGATTATCTCGATTTTTTAAGTTTTTTGTTTGGAAACAGGCTCAATACCCGTCTGAGAAACAGAGCCTTAGAGTACAACTGACTGTCGACAGTCTTCGATGGTGGTTACGCTTTTGCAAACACACAGATATTGACACACTTCGTAATGTACACTTGTGTCCATCATGTAAGATTAGGGTTAGGGCTCCAGGGTTAGAGTCAGGGTTAGGGTTCTGGGGCTAGGGTTTCAGGGTTAGAGTCAGGGTTCCAGGGTTAGAGTCAGGGTTAGAGTCAGGGTTAGAGTCTGGGTTAGAGTCTGGGTTCCAGGGTTAGAGTCTGGGTTCCAGGGTTAGAGTCTGGGTTCCAGGGTTAGAGTCAGGGTTAAGTTTCCAGGGTTAGAGTCAGGGTTAGAGTCTGGGTTAGAGTCTGGGTTAGAGTCTGGGTTAGAGTCAGGGTTAGAGTCTGGGTTAGAGTCAGGGTTAGAGTCTGGGTTAGAGTCTGGGTTAGAGTCTGGGTTCCAGGGTTAGATTCAGGATTAGATTCAGGGTTAGAGTCTGGGTTAGAGTCAGGGTTAGAGTCTGGGTTAGAGTCTGGGTTAGAGTCAGGGTTAGAGTCAGAGGAGAAGAGAGGAGAAGGGAGGAGAGGGGAGAAGAAGGGAGGCGAAGTCAGGGGAGGGGAGGGGAAGGGAGGG
>BROE01000011.1:12337451-12353085 GCA_036571765.1 Plecoglossus altivelis | reverse complement strand
CCTCCCCCCTCTCTCCTCCCCCTCACTCCTCCCCCCTCTCTTCCTCCCCCCTCTCCCCCCCCTCTCTCCTCTCCCCTCTTCCCCCTCCCTCTCCTAGCCCCTTTCCTTCCTCCTCTCTCCTCCCCCCTCCTCTCCCCCCTACTTCTCCCCCTCTCCCCCTCTCCTCCCTCCTTCCGCCCTCTTCCCTCCCTTCCTCCTCTCTCCTCCCCCCTCTCCTCCGGCCCTCTCTCCTCCCCCCTCTCATCCCCCCTCTCCCCTGCCTGCCTCCTCTGTTTCTACCGTCTTCAAACATCAGTTACAGTTACTCTTTTCCTGCCAGAAAAGAAGAGTGACCCTCAATGTGCAAAACACACACACTGGGCCTAACACACACACTGAGCAAAACACACACACTGAGCAAAACACACACACTGGCAAAACACACACACTGAGCAAAACACACACACTGAGCAAAACACACTCACTGGGCCTAACACACACACTGAAGCACACACACACAAGCTGACAAACACACACAACAACGGCCCAAAACACAGCTACTGGAAAACACACATTACTGAGCAAAACACAAAACACTGAGCAAAACACGCACACTGAGCAAAACACACACACTGGGCAAAACACACACTGAGCAAAACACACACTGGGCAAAACACACACTGAGCAAAACACACACTGGAGAAAACACACATTGGGTCTAACACACACATTGAGTAAAACACACACTGGGCAAAACACATATTTGGAAAAACACACATACTGAGCAAACCGACACTGGCAAAACACACACCGGCAAAACACACACACTGGTTAAAACACACATGGGCAAAACACACACACTGGGCAAAACACACACATTTGGCAAGACACAAATACTGGAGAAAACACACATTGGGGCTAACACACACATTGAGCAAAACACACACTAGGCAAAACACACACACACTGGGCAAAACACACACACTGGGCAAAACACACATCCTGAGCAAAACACACACACTGAGCGAAACACACACACTGGGCAAAACACACACTGAGCAAAACACACACTGGAGAAAACACACATTGGGCCTAACACACACACTGGGGAAAACACACACACTGGCAAAACACACACACACTGGGCAAAACACACACACTGGGCAAAACACACCTACTGAGCAAAACACACACACACTAGGCAAAACACACACTGGGGAAAACACACACACACTGGCAAAACACACACACTGAGCAAAACACACACACTGGAGAAAACACACATTGGGTCTAACACACACATTGAGCAAACACACATTGGGGAAAACACACACACACTGGGTAAAACACACACTGGGCAAAACACACACACTGGGCAAAACAAAGATTCTGGTTCAATAACAACCTGACTCATCTACAGAGCAGTGCTGAGGAGGAAAAGGAAGGAATGACAATCTATGAGCTCATTCACCCTCCAAACTGTGTCCCTGTTGCTGGAATCTGTCCCTGTGGAGTACTGACAGGTTGGAGGGTGTAGAAGAAGAAATGCAAAAGCATGGGAGGGTAATTTCACCATGGAGTGCTATTCAGAGCAGGGAGCTATTTCTATGTTCTCTGCCTGTGCAAGGTCGTGATGGTGAGATGTCCTCATGCCCCCCCACACGCTCCCCTCCCACCACCACAATGGCTCCACCATGTTGGCTGTTGTACCATCTGTTTCAACGTGTCAGGGACTGGAAGTTATTTTTGGCCCCAAATTGGTTCCACGGATAATAATAAACTGATGTTTCCCAATGGGATGACTTCCATTGGGGTGTTGCACTCGGCAGGGGCGTTGAGATCAAAAGTGCCCCCCTATTAATTCGAATGAACACTTGCTCCCACTATAAATAATCCTGGAAACCATCCCCCATAATGTGGATCAAGATAAACGCTTAGCTTTCTTATTTTGTACGGGCATATTTATAGACAGACACGATCGCAAATAGAACAAGCGCCCGGTTTCGTCCTGCCCTAAAAAAAAAAAACGAAAACGAGGGAAAATAATGCACTCAAAGAAATACGGTCCTCGAATTAGACCCACTAGAAGCGGTAATGTTTACAGTCAAACTCTACGGAACTTTCTGGAAGTCCCACGCTTCGTTCAGAGATACATAAAACTTGGAGAATTAATTCTTTTTATAGTGTTTATTTCCCCATATCCCTCATCCACTTACTGCTATTTACTAGAAAAATGAATATTTTATCATTTTAAAAAACGACTTCATAAATAATTCTAATGGCTGTGTTCAAAAGCAGGAGTTTTGAACACAAAACACATAAACTCATTAAGTTACCTGAACACATGCAAATGAATTGAGACTAATTGGCGTGTTTCAACGTTGTTGAAAGCACTAAACATTGCAGTTATTTTCCTAATGTCAAGGCAGTCTTCTACACCGCTGTTCCAGACCTAGAGTCATCTAAACATTGCAGTTATTTTCCTAATGTCAAGGCAGTCTTCTACACCGCTGTTCCAGACCTAGAGTCATCTAAACATTGCAGTTATTTTCCTAATGTCAAGGCAGTCTTCTACACCGCTGTTCCAGACCTTGGGTCATCATCCATAGTGATACACTTCATTGGCATTGACACGTCTACCCACTAAGAGACAAAAATGAAACTTGAACCATAGACTCCCTGTTGTGTAGGAAGTGTTGAAAGAAATCACAGCTACTACAACTTCTTACTGTTTGAAACTTGTCTGTTTCCACAGATTTCTCAGCGACTAAGACATGAATGGATCGAAAGAGGCGGACCTGTTATTTTTTTATCAATGGGAGTCGTGGGACTGGATTCATTCAGGAAAAATCATTACAAACATGACAGGCTTTTGAAAAATAGTCTTGTTTGATTCTGCCTTTTGCCATAATTTGCCGTCAGTCAATCGAGGCTTTGTTTGGTGAGAGGCATGTTGGAGACGTTCTGCAACGGAGGAGCGGAGTGACTAGACGTTTCGTATTTGAAAAGGTTGCACTTTAGAAAAATGGTTGAATAGTAGGGGAGAGTGGACAATTTACGGAGCATGTGTGTAAGGGAGGAGGTATGGGGGGTGCGGGGAAGTTTCCATAGAAACACTATCACAGACCCCCCCCACCCCCCGATGTAATTTAATCAAAACGGTGTTTTAAGTATAGTCACCATTCACCTAGGTATTAAGCTACAGGGTGTGGCTGTACTTACATTTGAGCGTAAAGCACATTCTGTCAATAGATGTTATCATCCAAAGAAGCTTTCAAACTGCATTTAGACCACGGGGGCAAACCAACCAATCGGACTGCTTTTAGCCGCATCTCTCTCCCCTGCCCACGTCCCTCTCACCTGCCCTCGTCCCTCTCACCTGCCCTCGTCCCTCTCACCTGCCCACATCCCTCTCACCTGCCCACGTCCCTCTCACCTGCCCACATCCCTCTCACCTGCCCACATCCCTCTCACCTGCCCTCGTCCCTCTCACCTGCCCTCGTCCCTCTCACCTGCCCACATCCCTCTCACCTGCCCACATCCCTCTCACCTGCCCTCGTCCCTCTCACCTGCCCTCGTCCCTCTCACCTGCCCACGTCCCTCTCACCTGCCCACATCCCTCTCACCTGCCCTCGTCCCTCTCACCTGCCCACGTCCCTCTCACCTGCCCACATCCCTCTCACCTGCCCTCGTCCCTCTCACCTGCCCTCATCCCTCTCACCTGCCCACATCCCTCTCACCTGCCCACGTCCCTCTCACCTGCCCACGTCCCTCTCACCTGCCCACATCCCTCTCACCTGCCCTCGTCCCTCTCACCTGCCCACATCCCTCTCACCTGCCCACATCCCTCTCACCTGCCCACATCCCTCTCACCTGCCCACATCCCTCTCACCTGCCCACGTCCCTCTCACCTGCCCACATCCCTCTCACCTGCCCACATCCCTCTCACCTGCCCTCGTCCCTCTCACCTGCCCACGTCGCATCCGCTCACAATGTTCTGCGACTGCTGCAGAAGTTCTGCAATCGGAAGGACCCGGTTCCACACCAGCACAAGAGTTAAGGAACCGTCTGAGTTAACGAGCTAGAGGGGGCTTGGAAGATACTTTCTAATTCAACTGTACTTATTAATTAACCCATCCTGCTCTCTTCACATTCTACAACCCCCCTGTTCTAAGGGTCAAAAAGGCCCCACCTTCAACCCTGAAATAAAGCAAGTTAACTAAACATTTACCCTGTATCCTTTTGAGCACTGAAATATGCAGCCATGCTGCACATGAATCAAAAAGATATCTGAGTTCAATCAAGTACATACAATCTAAATGTCTCATTGTGGGTGTGTGTGTGTGTGTTAAATATAGTTTTGGGTCAATGGTCTGGCCTCACAAAGAGAACAGAAGGGTTAAATGTAGTGCATCGATGTTCTCACTGAACTGTCCTCCTAAGTTTTGAATCGTTTTTTAATTAGGTGCAGTCAGAGGAGCAGTCAAATTAGACAAGCAAACATACACTGTATTCTGCAGCCATTTTAACAAGCAGTGTCAACAGAGATCTTTCTGTGAACAACAAAGACCTCGTTTCAGAAGAAAGCATTTACTACATCTCGAAGTCTAGGCCAGGGGTGTCAAATCCTGGTCCTCGAGAGCCGCTGTCCTGAAGGTTTTAGATGTTTCTCTGCTCCAGCACACCTGATTCTAATGAATGGGTTGTTATAAACCTCTGTGGAAGCCTGATAATGATCCTTCATTATAATCAGGTGTGCTGGAGCAGAGAAACATCTAAAACCTTCAGGACAGCGGCTCTCCAGGACCAGGATTTGACACTTCTGGTCTAGGTTGGTGCACGGAGCCATTATTGTAAAAGGTATATTCGTTTTTGCAGCGCAGCACAACTATAATAAAGTTATATCACAGTTCATTATTCTAACAGAGAAGTGAGATTTTGAACCACCACAGGAAACCAGTTCCTCAGATCAGTGTGTTTCACTTCAGGCCCAAACCCTTGCAAACCTGCGTCACAGAAAACACACAATCGGTGTCTAAGAGAAAGGAAATGGCCACTGATAATTAAACAAAAACATTAAAGGGAGACAGTACCCTGATAAAACCGACTGAAGCGTTCAGGGAGCCATTTAACAAACGGTTCAAATCATGTCACTGACTTTAGTCTGACACAAACCTTATTGCCTCATCCATTGTCCAGATGCTAGACTCTTGGATTCTGGGAAACACTCTTTGCTTTCAGGTAGATTTGGCAGGTTATGCATCTAACGGTCCCCTGAGGTCACCAGAAGGTCACGGAAAGGTCACCAAAAGGTCATGCGCTGCTATCACATCTTTCGGACCAAGCTGTCAGTTTTTGTTGCGGTGGGAAAATGACTTCGGGTGAAATTATCTTTCAGAGATCAAACAATATGCAGCGTTTGGCCTCTCTGTGACCCGCATTCCCTTGGTGCTAGTCACCCCTGTCACCCCTCTCCAGCCCATCCAGGACTCCCTCTCCCTCTGACCCTGGGTCCCCCTGCCCTCCTCAGCCCAGCCCAGCCTCTCAGCTACCTGACATCCACCCCTCCCTCGTCTCTGGTGCCCTCACACCTCCCTCCCTCCACCTGGCTAATAAATGCAACCGCACACTCCTAACTTCCGCCGAGGCCAGACTTCCTGTCGTTGGGTCTCTCTAATTGCACCATTGGTATTCAGCGCAGGGCTCCCGGAAACAGGCGATGAGGCGGGGAAGGCAGGGGAGGCAGGGGAGGCGGGGGAGGCAGGGGAGGCCAGGAGAGGGCAGGGAAGGTCAGGCGGTAGGCCAGCGAGAAGGCAGCGGGAGGCAGGAGAGGCAGCGGGAGGCAGGGGATGGCCGGAGAGGCAGGAAGAGGCTGGGGGAGGCTGGGGAAGGCAGGGGAGGCAGGACTCAAGCAAGGGGAGGGTGGTGAGGCAGGGGAGGCAGGACTCAAGCAAGGGGAGGGTGGTGAGGCAGGGGAGGCAGGAGAGGCAGGGGAGGCAGGGGAGGCAGGGAGGGAGGGAGGGGCAAAAAAGACGAAGACCGCCGATTTGCTAATGTTGACGGCCTCCCAACCACTCATTCTGTCATTTTTAAATGATGCTGAGCGCTCCCAGTTCGGAATAGAGCACAGACCCCCTCCCCCCTCCCCCCTCCCTGCGCCCCTCCCCCTCCCCCGCCGCCCCCCACACTTCGTACCACAAGCCCCCTCCCCATCCTCTCTCCCTCATCCTCCCCCTCCCTTCCTCCCCACCCTCCCCTAACCTCCCCCTCCCTCCCTCCTTCTCTCCTCCCTCCCTCCCTTCCCTCCCTCCTCAGCCTAACACCCCTCCGCCTCCTCTCTCCCTCCCTCCCTCCTTACCTTCCATTGTCCCTCCATGTTCCTCCTCTCCTCCCTCCGCTCCCTCCTCGCCCTCTCTCCTCTTCCTTCCCTCCCTCCCTCCCTCCCTCCTCCCTCCTCTCTCCTTCCTCCATCCCTCCTCCCTCCCTCTCCTCCCCCTCCTCCCTCGCTCCTCCTCCCTCCCCCTCCCCCTCCCTCACCTCCTTCCTCCTCCCTTCCTCCCACCCTCTCTCTCTCTCTCTGTTTTTTTTCTTTCTGTCTCTCTCTTCTTTCTTTTTCCTCCCTCCCTCCTCCTTCCTCGCTCCCTCCCTCCCTCCTCCTCCCTCGCCCTCCCTCCTTCTCCCTCCTCCCTCTCCCTCCCTCCCCTCCCTCGCCCTCCCCCTGCCCCTCCCTCCCTCCCTCCCCTCCCCTCCTCCTCCTTCCTCCTCCCTTCCTCCCACCTCCTCCCTCCCTCCCTCCCTCCCCCGCTCCCTCCCATCCTCGCTCCCTCCTCCTCCCTACCTCTTCTTCTCTCCCTCCCTCCCCTTCCTTCCCTCCCTCCTCCCTCCCTCCCCCTTTGTTCCCCCTCCCTCCCTTCCCCTCCTCCCGTCCCCTGCCCTCCCTCCCTCCCTCGCCCTCCTCCCTCTCCTCCCTCCTCCCTTCCGTCTTCTCGATTCCCCTCACCTCCCTCCTCTCCTCTTCCCCCCCGCCCTCCCTTCCCTCCCACCCCTCCCCTACCCTCCCTCCTCCTCGGTGCTCCCTCCTCCCTCCCTCCTCCTCCTTCCCCTTCCCCCCCATATGCGGTGTGTTTGTGTTTGGCAAACATGACACCTGCGCCCATTTCCTTTCTCGCAGGCGCCAATCAGATGTTCCTCGTGACGCAGGTACGTGATTGGTCGCACTGGTGAGATGACAGGGATCTGATTGGGGCTAAATGGCGCGTTCTGATCTAAAGAGAAGCTTCACAGTGGTGGTTCTCATCGTCCCTTGGGTCTGATTATGTTGTATCTTGTCGTCTTTACAGCTGCGTAGTGTCAGACTCATGTGGTCTGAAGCCAGACATGTAAAACTACATGGCTTCCTTGTATAATATGTTAGCAGTTTTTTTTTATTAACCTGTATTCATATGGGCCCTGCAACTTGCTGGCCCCCGTCCAGGGTGTACCCCGCCTATGGCCCGAAAGCTACTGGGTTAGGCTCCAGTCACCCGTGACCCCAAAATGGGAACAAGCGGCACTGCAATCCCTCCCAGGGATTAGCAGTGGACAATGGATGGACGGATAGATGCATTCATATGGCAGGCACTTTAGAAAGTGGCATGAGGTACAGACTGTACCACTATTGTATGCCACTGTACCATACTGAGGTTGCTAAACTATGATTCTATTGTACTGATAACGATGGAGACAGGCAACAGTGGACTTGCACAGCTGTGGTGGTTTCGCTCTTGGTTCCATCCAAGACATGTCTCGTGTATTTACCAAACACTTACAGGCTTTGATATGAGCCTGTTTGAGTGTGGGTTCATGTTCATCAAGTGTGGGTGGGGGCTGATGGAGGTGTGGGTGGGGGAGCTGATGGAGGTGTGGGTGGGGGGGGCTGTGCGTGTCTGTATATGCAGCAAACATGCTGCAGGCTTAAGCTTATTTAAGTAGCCGCTCTCTGTCGCTCTCTGTCGCTCTCTGTTGCTCTCTGTTTTGTTCGAAAAACCCGTCACGAATCGACTAAATTGACACCATGCACTGAAGGATAACTTTGGCAAATGACTTAAATCATTGCAGGCTCTCTACCCCTCCCTCCCTCTCTCTAACCCTCCATCCCTCCTTCTCTCCCCTCACGCACACACCCACCCTCCCTTCCTCCCTTCACCCCCACGTTCTCTTCTCTCCCCTCACGCACACACCCACCCTCCCTCCCTCCCTTCACCCCCACGTTCTCCAGGCTGTTTCACCAAGTGATGCTCCCTGTTGTTCGTCTGCTCGCGTGCTCTGGCAGCGACAGCCCTGCCCCGCCCCCCTCCCCTGGCGCCCCCGCAGGATGTCTTCCTGTCCCGTTACCGAGAAGACGGCGTCGCCACGGCAACGCGGCCTCCAGCGCCCCTTGACCCCTGGAGTCTGCGTGGCTCTCTGCGACCTTCACTGCTCCATCCAGCAGGCTGTTTGAAGAGAGAGAGAGACAGGACAAGAGAGACAGAAGGAGGGAGACACAAGGAGGGAGAGAGAAAGGGACAGGGAGGGAGAGAGGGAGGGAGAGAGAGACAGGGAGAGAGAGAAAGGGACAGGGAGGGAGAGAGGAAGGAAGAGAGACACAGGGAGAGAGAGAAAGGGACAGGGAGGAAGAGAGGGAGGGAGAGAGAGACAAGGAGAGATAGAGAAAGGAACAGGGAGGGAGAGACACAGGGAGAGAGAGAAAGGGACAGGGAGGAAGAGAGGGAGGGAGAGAGAGACAAGGAGAGATAGAGAAAGGGACAGGGAGGGAGAGACACAGGGAGAGAGAGACAAGGAGAGATAGAGAAAGGGACAGGGAGGGAGAGAGAGACACAGGGAGAGAGAGACAAGGAGAGATAGAGAAAGGGACAGGGAGGGAGAGAGAGACAGGGAGAGAGAGACAAGGAGAGATAGAGAAAGGAACAGGGAGGGAGAGAGAGACACAGGGAGAGAGAGACAAGGAGAGATAGAGAAAGGAACAGGGAGGGAGAGAGAGACAAGGAGAGATAGAGAAAGGGACAGGGAGGGAGAGAGAGACACAGGGAGAGAGAGAGACAAGGAGAGATAGAGAAAGGGACAGGGAGGGAGAGAGAGACAAGGAGAGATAGAGAAAGGGACAGGGAGGGAGAGAGAGACACAGGGAGAGAGAGACAAGGAGAGATAGAGAAAGGGACAGGGAGGGAGAGAGAGACACAGGGAGAGAAACAAAGAGAGCTGCCAGCCCTGGAGTTCCCTGTCTCCAGGTCTCTCTGGCTCGTTGGCCACCCAAGCAATCAGCGGCTCTGAGCGTTGGTTAAGTGCTCCGCAGGGCGATCACCTCAGGCTTAGAGCCTCCCTGATTCATAAGCTATTACGCCCACCCAATGTTCTTGCTGTGTCTGTTAGTGTGTGTGTGTGTTAGGGTTGTGTGTGTTGGTATGCGTCAGGGTGTGTGTGTAAATCAGGGTGTGTGATGTAATATGTGTGTGTCACAGTGCGGTGTGTGCGCGACGATACATTTGAGCGCGCGCGCGCGTGGCGGCGTGCGTGTTAGCGATCGTGTCCACGCAGCGCGTGCGTTCAACGGGATGCGTCTGTGTGCGCGTGCAGCGTTAGCGTGGGAGTCTGCCCCGCGCGGACCCGTGTGCTGCCGTCCATGTTTGTGTTTATTGTTTATGTTTGTTGTTTGTGTTTGTTGCACAAGAGAGCAGAGGAGTAGGAGGGTAGCAGAGTCTTGCTAGTGGAGGATAACAGATCAGACGTGCGTAATCACTGACGTCCAGCAGGACCTTCAGCGTCTCTCCTTGACCCGATGCGTTAGACAGACAGGCGATCACTGTCATCCTGACGGGGGATTCTTTCCCCTCCCTGTCATCTGATCCGCCCTGCAGAATCATCTGCCGCTGCAGAGGAGTGACCATGACACTGGACCGTCATGTAGGTGGCGTCCTGCTGAGTGTTACAGCATGACACAATGCTGGTGGCAGACAAAGGCAAAACACTTCAGAGTCCGACAAGGCAGTACCATGTGCTTTATGACAAAGAACGGAACGCATCCACACTATGTTAGTGTTTTGCTGCAGTGTGTTTAAGCGATTCACTTAGAGAATAGACTGTGCGGAGTGCTGCATACTTGATGGGGCTAATGAAGCCAACTCTCTCTGTCACCTTCACTGTCTGTGTCTCTCTCTCTCTGCTTCAGTGTCTGTGTCTCTCTCTCTCTGGTTCAGTGTCTCTCTCTCTCTGCTTCAGTGTCTCTCTCTCTCTGCTTCAGTGTCTCTCTCTCTCTGCTTCAGTGTCTCTCTCTCTCTGCTTCAGTGTCTGTCTCTCTCTCTCTGCCTCACTGTCTGCGTTGCTATGAATCCTGCTCCCTCTGGGGAAAGAATGACCTCCTCCCTGTTTGACCGCTTGTCAACCTGTCTATGCTCTCTCCGCATCTCGGGTAATAGACAGATGTATCTGCTTCTCTCTCTCTCTCTCTCTTACGTAGCACTAAGTGGCGATTGCTTCACTGGTCGTCTGTGTCTCTGCTCCCTGCTCCTGGCGTTCGAAATAGATCCCACTCGTTCTTATCGTTTCTTTCCACGTTGTCTCTCTCTCTCTCTGGGTGTGTCTGACAGGCTTTCAGGCCAGGTGTCTGTGTCTGCTCCCCCTCTCTCTCTCTCTCTTCTCTCTGCTTCAATCGCCCAGCGGGTGCTCTCTCGCTTTCTCTGCTTCTGCTCTTGCGCACTGGTGTCACTGTCTGCCTGCTCTCCTGCTGCGCTTTCAGCCATCGTGTGTCTCTCTCTCTGCTTCAGTGTCTGTGTCTCTCTCTCTCTGCTTCTAGCTGCTCTGTGTCTCTCTTCTCTATCTCTCTCTCTCTCTCTCTCTCTCTCTCTCTCTCCTGGCTTCACTGTCTCTGCTCTCTCTCTGCCGCTCTCTATCTCTCCGTACTCTCTGCCTTCTGGTGTCCTCTCTCTCTCTCTCTTCTCCTGCTTCAGTGTCTCTGCTCTCTCTCCTCTGTTCTCTCTCTCTCGCTTCTTCACTGTCTCCTCTCTCTCTCTGCTTCCATTCTCTCTCCTCACTCTCTCTGCTCTTCACTATCTCTGTCTCCGCGTCTCTCTCTTCATCTCCGCTCCTCTCTCTTCTCTCTTCTCTTCATCTTCTCTCTCTCTCTCTGATGCGTTCACTATCTCTCGGCAGGTCTCATTTCGGTCACTCGAGGTGTCGACTACTGGGTCCTCTCCACTATCTCTTTGGTCGTCTCTCTCGCAAGTCCCGCTCTCCCTTCCTCGCTCACTCCTCGCCTCTCTCTTTTTCTCTCTTTCTCTCTGCCCATCCCTCTTTTCTACTCTGCTGAGCACCACTCTATCTCTCTTGGTCTCTCTTCCTCTCTCCCTCAACACTTATGTCTCTTCTACTATCCCTCTACCTGTCTCGTCCTCTCGTGCTCTCATCCACACCACTATCTCTCTATCCTCCCTCTCCTCTTCGCGTGCTGCTCTCTCCCATAAACACCGCCTATTAGTCTTCTCTATCTCATCACCCTCTCTCTTTCTCTCTCTCCCCAACACTATGTCTCTCTATCTCTCTCTCTCTACTCTTTCTCCTCTCTCTCTCAACCACTATGCTCTCTGTGTCTCTCTGCGTCTCTTTCTCTCTCTCCCCAACACTATGTCTCTCTATCTCCCCCTCTTCGTTTCACTTTCTCTCTTCAATTCAGCCCAGCAAATATGTCTCTATCTATCTCTCCCTCATCTCTTCCTCTCCTCTCCCCACCTACCAACACTATGTCTCTTTATCTCTCCCTCTCTCTCCTCTCCTCCCCAAGCACGGACAATAATAAGTTCTTCTCCCCCTGTCGGTGTAGAGAATCTTTCCTACCCCTGCCAGAAGTCTCTTCGCTGCTCTCATACACCCAACACAAGTGCATGTCTCTACTATCTCTCCCCGATCACACTTTCTTCCTCGTCTCAATCTCCAATCACTTTCATGTCTGTCTGTGTCTCTTTCTCCCTCTCTACTTGTCTCTCTCTCCCCATTACAAACACTATGTACTCTCTATCTCCCCTCTCTCTTCCCTCTCTCCTCCCCACACCACTATGTCTCTTTACTCTCCCTCTCTCTCCTCTCTCTCTCCCCAACCACTATGTCTCTCGTGAGTCTCTCTCTCTGCTTTCTAGTCAGCAAGCATCTAGTCTCTCCCTCCATTAAAAAACCCCCCCAAAACATTCCTTCCCTCAGCTGCCGCCAGACTGGATGCTTGTGAATGCCTCCCCTACGTTTCCCATCACACAGAATCCAACAGAAAGCAAGTGGTTGTTTGGGCTACTGTACTTCCAGGCTTCATACCTCACCGCATAGCAGGAACCCCATCAAAGTGCACGCCCCCCCCCGCCCCCCCCCGCCTGATGACAGACCAGCAGCTGGAAGTCTGTAGTTCTGCCTGTCAGGCCTTCCCTGCGTCAGAGGTTTACCTCCCTGTCTTAATTTCTGTTCTCCTCGTGCGTCATCTGGCGTACTGAGGTTTGATCTCTGAGTGGTACTGGCTGTCCACCATCACTACCTGCTGCGTGCAGGCCTGTATGAGCCAGTGGGGCTACCCTGGCTGGCTCCCCTTGCACCGGAAGAATAGGATAAAACACTCCTCTACACGGATGGATTAAGGTAAAAGCGACGACGTAGGGGAGAGATACAGAGAGTCATTTTGATCCAAAGTTGGACCATGACACATGCAGACAGCTCATTATCTCAAGCTTACTGCACCCTCCTTCACCTTCGTCTATACATCTCTGTTCATCTCCCTGCATCTTCATCCATCACCCTGCATCTCCGTCCATCTCCCTGCATCTCCATACATCTCCATCCATCTCCCTGCATCTCAATCCATCTCCCTGCATCTTCATCCATCACCCTGCATCTCCGTCCATCTCCCTGCATCTCCATACATCTCCATCCATCTCCCTGCATCTCAATCCATCTCCCTGCATCTTCATCCATCACCCTGCATCTCCGTCCATCTCCCTGCATCTCCATACATCTCCATCCATCTCCCTGCATCTCAATCCATCTCCCTGCATCTTCATCCATCACCCTGCATCTCCGTCCATCTCCCTGCATCTCCATACATCTCCATCCATCTCCCTGCATCTCAATCCATCTCCCTGCATCTTCATCCATCACCCTGCATCTCCGTCCATCTCCCTGCATCTCCATACATCTCCATCCATCTCCCTGCATCTCAATCCATCTCCCTGCATCTTCATCCATCACCCTGCATCTCCGTCCATCTCCCTGCATCTCCATACATCTCCATCCATCTCCCTGCATCTCAATCCATCTCCCTGCATCTTCATCCATCACCCTGCATCTCCGTCCATCTCCCTGCATCTCCATCCATCTCCATCACTCTCCACCTCCATCTCCATCCATCTCCCTGCATCTCCATACATCTCCATCCATCTCGCACCTATCTTCCCCTTGCCATCCTCCACCTCCATCTCACACAATAAGCATCCCATCATTCCATCTCTCCTGCAAATCTCCCTGCAAGTGCAGTCCAATCTCTCTCTCAAGCCACCCTCTCCATCAACATCTCCCAAGCGTGCATTCTTCCAATCATTCTGCGGCCAAGTTCATCGTGCGCATGCCATCTTCCATTCTAATCCTCCCTGTGCCATATCTTACATTACTTCTCGCAGCGCATCTCCACCTATCTACTAATGGACATCTCATCCATCTCCATTCATCTCCCATCTCCGTCTTGAGAAATGACTCTTGGCAACTCTGTCTCAAATGCTATTTGAACTGACTTTCATTTACTTTCTCTCTGGCGTGAGCCGCTTCTGGGTTTTCCACCTTACCCACGCCCGCTCCCTGCTAGATCCTCGCGCGGCCCACCCCTCAACACACACAGCGTGCGTCTTCATGGGTCTATCTGTGTTATCTAACGTCAGCCCTTCAAGTTCACTCCTGGTTAAATTGTGGCATTGTTTTGTCCTTCACAGCCACGACTAAACGCTCTGGCGAGATTAACTGCTCTGTCACCCCATCCCAGCACCTTTCCAAGGATGAGTCTCGTACGTGTGTGTGTCGGGTGCCCCGTGCCCTCGTAGTGCTGAACTTTGTGTGTGTCCTCCGCACAATAGACGGACATTAGTGATAGTTCCTGCGTGTGCTCCAGGTCGATACTTCAGAGTAGCAAGTACAGGTGGAGTGCCGATGTCCTCGTCGTACTTGTGTACATCTTTGCCGTATGATCTGAGATCCTTTCGGTTATTGGTATTGAAGTGTGCTGTTTGCGTGGAGTGGCCTGCACGGAGCCTAATGCGTGCGAATGTGCGTGAGAAATGCCAATGCAGTGCGTGTGATATGCTGTAAGTTGTAAGGGAACGGAATGTTTGTGAAAACCCAGCTGATACCAACAACCCCCGCCCAGGTTATGGACAAGTGAACGCCCCTCCTAAAGTCAGAACTCCGCCGTCCCTTACCCGCTTTTTTCTTTGACAAAACGTCAATGGAATTTGAAGGGCAGCGAATACTGTGCAAAAAAAACTGGAGAAAATTAACACCTACGGCAATCACTTAAGCACCAGATTATAGTGCCAATTAAAGTATTGAGACACAAGACCTGAGGGAAGGGAACTTCTTTACTTTCTTTCAGAGTCGCTGGCTCCACCGGAAGCATACCTTTTGAGGCGTGATAAGTAAGGTTTTCCTGTCTGCAAGCCATTCCGCTGAGTCGCCTTCTCTCTCTCCGGTTCTTCCTCTCTTCTGGGTGCTGCTGTGTGCTTGATCTCCCTCATGCGGGCGATTTCAATGCGAGTCACTGTCCTGCTTCCGTGCAAATTGTCAATATCTACAAGCGGTCACATTACCCCATCTTTTTTTTTTCTCCTTCTCGTGTTTGGACAATTACCCTGTCCACAGCTGATGACTGTATCGGTGATCTTTTTACCTCAGTCAAGGTTGGCGCTTAGACAAAACATGGGTGACCTGCGGATGGGTGCGGATGTCTTCAACGTTTCTGCTCTGGCAGAGACTCGTGGGAAATGTTGCTTTAATCAGAGGATGATCGGTTTCGCCCCTCTCCTGATCGCCGCACCAGCCATGTTTGTGGACCTGGGTCTCGATGATTGTCTCCTAAAACTTACCGTCCCCAAAATCTTGTACAGGAGCCTAGAGATGCTTCCGGATTTTACTTAAGACGTTCTGTAGCTCAGGTACCAGTGCTCCAGGCTCGATCTCATGGATGGGATTTGCATGGGTCCAGAGTTCGCCGTTCATTGCATCTGCGCTAAACGTCACCGTGTCAAGGTAGGGTTTAGGCAGTGTCTCACTGTCGTATGCTGTGCTGAGTGCTAGTGTGGTTGGAAAGTCACCGCCTCGATCCAAGCTTTTTGCTCTGTGTGTGTGTTGCTGTGTGTGCCTTGTGCCTGATGTCCGTGGACTAAGGCGCCTTACTCCACCTTCCTTCCTTCCCCACTCCCGCGGGAGGACGAGAGCTGTCCCGCTGACCAGGGGCAATGGAGGCCAACTTCTCGCTCGCTATGCCTGAGTGTGTAATGTTTGCCCATATTATGCATCTCACACAGGCGATACAGACGCGCACTTAGTCTGACCGGAGCGAACCGTCACTCTGGTCCACCCCTTGAATGGGAAATTCATTCCTCCT
>BROE01000011.1:12326630-12336851 GCA_036571765.1 Plecoglossus altivelis | reverse complement strand
CTCCCTCTCTCTTCCTCTCTCTCTCCCCAACACTATGTCTCTCTATCTCTCCCTCTCTCTTCCTCTCTCTCTCCCCAACACTATGTCTCTCTATCTCTCCCTCTCTCTTCCTCTCTCTCTCCCCAACACTATGTCTCTCTATCTCTCCCTCTCTCTTCATCTCTCTCTCCCCAACACTATGTCTCTTTATCTCTCCCTCTCTCTTCCTCTCTCTCTCTCCCCAACACTATGTCTCTTTATCTCTCCCTCTCTCTTCCTCTCTCTCTCCCCAACACTATGTCTCTCTATCTCTCCCTCTCTTTCTTCTCAGCAGCTCTTTCTCCCTCCATTAAAAAACCCCCCCAAAACATTCCTTCCCTCAGCTGCCGCCAGACTGGATGCTTGTGAATGCCTCCCCTACGTTTCCCATCACACAGAATCCAACAGAAAGCAAGTGGTTGTTTGGGCTACTGTACTTCCAGGCTTCATACCTCACCGCATAGCAGGAACCCCATCAAAGTGACGCCCCCCCCCCCCCCCCCGCCTGATGACAGACCAGCAGCTGGAAGTCTGTAGTTCTGCCTGTCAGGCCTTCCCTGCGTCAGAGGTTTACCTCCCTGTCTTAATTTCTGTTCTCCTCGTGCGTCATCTGGCGTACTGAGGTTTGATCTCTGAGTGGTACTGGCTGTCCACCATCACTACCTGCTGCGTGCAGGCCTGTATGAGCCAGTGGGGCTACCCTGGCTGGCTCCCCTTGCACCGGAAGAATAGGATAAAACACTCCTCTACACGGATGGATTAAGGTAAAAGCGACGACGTAGGGGAGAGATACAGAGAGTCATTTTGATCCAAAGTTGGACCATGACACATGCAGACAGCTCATTATCTCAAGCTTACTGCACCCTCCTTCACCTTCGTCTATACATCTCTGTTCATCTCCCTGCATCTTCATCCATCTCCATCCATCTCCCTGCATCTCCATCCATCTCCCTGCATCTTCATCCATCTCCCTGCATCTCCCTGCATCTCCATCCATCTCCCTGCATCTCAATCCATCTCCCTGCATCTTCATCCATCTCCCTGCATCTTCATCCATCTCCCTGCATCTCCATCCATCTCCCTGCATCTTCATCCATCTCCCTGCATCTTCATCCATCACCCTGCATCTCCGTCCATCTCCCTGCATCTCCATCCATCTCCCTGCATCTCCATACATCTCCATCCATCTCCCTGCATCTCCATCCATCTCCATCCATCTCCCTGCATCTCCATCCATCTCCATCCATCTCCATCTATCTCCCTGCATCTTCATCTATCTGCATGCATCTCCACCTATCTGTATGCATCTCCATCCATCTCCATTCATCTCCCATCTCCGTCTTGAGAAATGACTCTTGGCAACTCTGTCTCAAATGCTATTTGAACTGACTTTGTCATTACTTTCTCGTTTGCCCTTCTTCTCCCTCCTGCCTCCCTCCCGCCCTCTAACACACACTCTCTTCCTGGTCACTCGGTACGTCTGCTTCCAGTTTCAGCCTGTTTAATGGTGTGTCCTTAAGCCAGCACGACAAAGCTCAATAACTGCATCACCCAAATCGCGCACTTGCAAATCATTCACCCCAATCCCAGCACTCCCAGAGTGATGAGTCTCTACGTGTGTGTCGGGGTGCCCCGTGCCCTTGTAAGTGCCTGACTTTGTGTGTCCGTGCACACGGACATGTGTGTGCTTGTCGGTACTTCAGAGAGCAAGTACGTGTGCGTGTTTCTGTCTGTGTACATCCTTGCGTTTTGGACCTGTCGGTATTGTGAATGTGTCTGAGTGTGCGCGTGCGTGAGTGTGCATGCGTGCGTGTGTGTAAGTGTAAGGGAACGGAATGGGTTTGTGAAAACCACACGCAGGGTAGTTACCGTTTTCTTTGACGTCAATGGAATTTGAAGGGCAGCGAATACTGTGCAAAAAAAACTGGAGAAAATTAACACCTACGGCAATCACTTAAGCACCAGATTATAGTGCCAATTAAAGTATTGAGACACAAGACCTGAGGGAAGGGAACTTCTTTACTTTCTTTCAGAGTCGCTGGCTCCACCGGAAGCATACCTTTTGAGGCGTGATAAGTAAGGTTTTCCTGTCTGCAAGCCATTCCGCTGAGTCGCCTTCTCTCTCTCTCTCTCTCTCTCTCTGGTGCTTGCTGTGTGCTTGATCTCCCTCATGCGGGCGATTTCAATGCGAGTCACTGTCCTGCTTCCGTGCAAATTGTCAATATCTACAAGCGGTCACATTACCCATCTTTTTTTTTTCTTTTCTCTTTTGGACAATACCCTTCCACACTGAGACGACGGTGATCTTTTACTCAGTCCTACAAGGTTGGCTAACATGTGACCGGATGTCTTCAACGTTTCTGCTCTGGCAGAGACTCGTGGGAAATGTTGCTTTAATCAGAGGAGGTGGCGATGATTTTCTCTCCGCAAATTGAAGGAGCCTGAGAGATGCTTCCGGATTTACTTAAGACGTTCTCTCGGTACCAGTTCTCCAAGGTCCTCTAGATGGTGCAGGTGGTCCTCTTGCCATGCACTTAAGAGGGTTTGCTGTGTGTGTGTGTGTGTGTGCCTGTGTGTGTGTGTGTGTGTGTGTATGTTTGCCCATTTATGCACTCACACAAGCGCATACAGACTATAGTCTGAGGCAACCGTCTTCTCCATCTTCAAGCTGGCAAAGGATGAACACAGGGGATCACTGAGTTCTGTGTTCTGAGATCTTCTGAGTTGTTTGTCGAGGACAGGAAAGTCAGAAATCAATAAATCTGAAATGTTTTAATGAGTGTTTTATTGTGTTGCTTCATCATTTGTTGATTCTGAAAAAGTTTTATAATCACTTTATTTTAAATTATCTTCAAATCAAGCTTTCAATAAAAACGAATGAAAACACGTTCATGTGAAAAGTGCCACAGTGAGTCATCATTCTTACTTCAGAGAACCCTCACCGTCTCTCCCTCCCTCCCCCCTCTCTCTCTCCCTCCCCCTTCCCGTCTCTCCCTCCCCCTCCCCATCTCTCCCTCCCCCTTCCCGTCTCTCCCTCTCTCCCTCTCTCCCTCTCTCCCTCCCTCCCTCCCTCCCCGTCTCTCCCTCCCTCCCCTCCTCCCTCTCCTTATTTCTCACCCTTGCAGAGACAGAAAGCTGTTACCATGGCGCCCAGTCCTTCTAAAAGGCTGGCTTGTGGCCCTGTCAGCAGAAGAAGACTAGGATTTACCTGAAGATCTGCAGAAGCCTAAAGGCTGAAGATCCTCTCCCTCCAGAGGTACCCCTCCCCCACCCCACCCCCCCTGCAATGCACATACATGCACACCCGCAATGAGACGTTTACATTGAATGTGCTTGATTGAAATCAGACAAAACGAAATCTTTCTGATTCACGTCCAGTACGGCTTCACATTTCAGTGCCCGAAAGGATGCAGGGTAAAAATGCGACAAACCAGCTTTATTTCAGGGTTGAAGGTGAGGCCTTTCTGACCCTTAGGACCAGGAGAGTTACAGAATACAAAGACAGCACGAGGGTTACGCATCCCCACGGAAAACAGCTCCAGTAGAGAGCTTTACCGTTCTGGGTCTCTGACTGCAGGGGGGAAGGAGGAGGGAGAGGAGGAAGGAGGAGGGAGAGGAGGAAGGAGGAGGGAGAGGAGGGAGGAGGAGGGAGAGGAGGAAATCAAGATGGTTTAGTAAGTTCCTGTTAGAGGAGGATGACTGACGTTTGTTTTCAACATCAATCAGAGTGGAGTGTGGAGTGTTCTGTAACATGGCTCCAACTGCAACGCAAAAGCCATACGCATCTATCCAATTAAAGATCCAACAGTTTGCAGCACCAATCAGACGCTCTTCAAATCAAGGTGGCCACTCACAGACCTCTTACCCAACCACCTAGAGAGACCTACTCTATGTAGACAAGACCAAATCTGAAAGAAACTAAATAAAAAGCCGCCGTGAACTCAAGTCTGAACCAACAAATGTCCATCTCTGCCTTACTCCGGTTCCTCCTGGTGGAATTCTCCGGAAGTGTGATCAGAGGGGCTGGGGATCCCCAAGTAATCCTCCCATTCGTCTTCTGCCCCGGAAGCGACTGAAAGGCAGACGAAGCGATCCGAGCTGAGTCACCGCTGAGAGGACAGGACGCCGCGGCAACCGGTCGCCGTGGTGACGAGGCACCTGGACACCCACCATGGCTTCAGAAAAGGCTAGATCAACACGACCTTGGACACTCTAGACAGTGAGCCTTCCTGCGGTGAGAGAGAAGGAGGTGTCCAGGACTGGCAGCAGATAGAGGCGTGAATGAAATCCTGCACTGGAAAGAACTCTAAAGGAGTCTAGTTATACCCCTCTAATGGGGCTTGTTTTAGAGGGGAACATCGGTTCCTTTGTACCTGTGACCTAGCGCCTTCCGGTACCAAGACAAATGAAGAACCAACGCTGCCTGTTTCCAGATAAAGTCATTCAACCCCCCTCCCTGCCCCCCCCCTCCCTGTCCCCCCCCCCCCACCCCCCCCCCCTCTCCCCCCCCCCCCCTCCCCCCCCCAAAATAGAGTGAACCACTAGCACCACTCTGTAAGGGTGGTGTTCTGGCAAGGTGGTGGTAACAGCAAATGATAGGACCAGTGCAGTAATTTACTTGGCTATATAAAGGGCCTGTAAAAGGCAGAGGAGAGAATAGGCTGGTATTCATTACAAGGAAGAGAAAAGGAAGAGAGATTTTCTGTGGTAGCTGCTAATTACAGTACTGGATCACCTTCATAACCTTACACAACCATAACCTTTCACAACCATAAGCTTACGCAACCATAACCTTTCACAACCATAACCTTACACAACCATAACCTAACTAAACATACATGTATATACTGTGTACAATATACAATATGTCTGTATGTGAAGCGAATGAAATTACAGGTATTACTTCAGCGAAATCCTTTCGGATTCGTAACGGAAACGGCATGTGGTTTGTTCACGGTAATGACCGACCGCTGTAGAATAAAACACTGTCAATATTCAAGCTGCTTTCATCATCGTCTAATTATCTCCCCTCGCCGACCACGGAAGCCGTCAACCCCAATCTTTAGTTGATCTTTAGCGGGCGTGTTCTGAAGCTCACCCCTGACACGGTACATGGTCTCTCTCTCTGTTTAATAGTCCACACACACCCTCCCTCTCTCAGGACACAAAGCGGTGGCATCTCAGATCCATTAGCGGCTGCATTAGCAAATGTAAACGGATTGCGTCGTGTCTTTAGCAAGTGTAGTGGTTTTATTAGCAGGCAGATGCTAACGAATCCAGCGGACGGGACTCACTCTACATCAACACTCTGGTGTTTCATCACGTTCAGAGAAATGTTATGGTAACTTATGAGGTTGTGCTATGTAACTGTCTCTCTCTGAGTCTCTCTCTCTCTCTCTCTCTCTCTCTGAGTCTCTCTCTCTCTCTCTCTGAGTCTCTCTCTGAGTCTCTCTCTCTCTCTCTCTCTCTCTCTGAGTCTCTCTCTCTCTCTCTCTCTCTGAGTCTCTCTCTCTCTCTCTCTCTCTGAGTCTCTCTCTGAGTCTCTCTCTGAGTCTCTCTCTCTCTCTCTCTTTGTCTCTCTCTGAGTCTCTCTCTGAGACTCTCTCTTTGTCTCTCTCTCTCTCTCTCTCTCTCTGAGTCTCTCTCTTTGTCTCTCTCTCTCTCTCTCTCTCTGAGTCTCTCTCTTTGTCTCTCTCTCTCTCTCTCTCTCTCTCTCTGAGTCTCTCTCTAAGTCTCTCGCTGAGTCTCTCTCTGAGTCTCTCTCTTTGTCTCTCTCTCTCTCTCTCTCTCTCTGAGTCTCTCTCTTTGTCTCTCTCTCTCTCTCTCTCTCTGAGTCTGTCTCTTTGTCTCTCTCTCTCTCTCTCTCTCTCTGAGTCTCTCTCTCTCTCTGAGTCTCTCTCTTTGTCTCTCTCTCTCTCTCTGAGTCTCTCTCTTTGTCTCTCTCTCTCTCTCTCTGAGTCTCTCTCTTTCTCTCTCTCTCTGAGTCTCTCTCTTTGTCTCTCTCTCACACTCGCTCTCTCTAACACTAGCAACTCTCAACAAAAGTGTCCGTAAAGTCTGAGTACTTCATTCCTCTGAGTCAAGCATCCCACTCCTTGTCATTTATTAAAATTTCTGACATCTGACTCACACACACACACACACACACACACACGCTCACACACACACGCAATCTCTCTCTCACTCTCAGAATCTGCAGCCTCCCCATTGTGTATATTGTACGTTGGTTGTTAAGTTCAAACAGGATTCACATACTCCAACACCTGTGGAGTCCTTTCCTGCTCCAGAAAAGTGCATTTGTTCACCCCATGAAGCCTAAGACTAACCCTTCCTCAGCACTCTGAACTTCAGAGCTGTCCTGCGTCAGAGACAAGCCCTCAGTATTCATTATTTTTGATTGCATCAGTAACTCAGATCCATGGGGATTAAGGGTGTCATTTGAATCTCGCTTCGATAGTATCACAGGGGGGGAATGACGACAACTTTCCCTTGAAAAGGATAATGGTAAACATAGAAATATTTCATTATACCAGTAGGATTTAGGGTTTCCATGGAGACAGCTGGGGGAGATGATATTATAGGAATGTGTGTGTCTGTGGTACAAGGTGTGTGTGTGTCTGTGGTACAAGGTGTGTGTGTCTGTGGTACAAGGTGTGTGTGTGTCTGTGGTACAAGGTGTGTGTGTTGGTGGTACAAGGTGTGTGTCTGTGGTACAAGGTGTGTGTCTGTGGTACAAGGTGTGTGCGTCTGTGGTACAAGGTGTGTACCACAGACGTGAAGGTAGACAGACAGAGAGAGGAGAAAGAGACAAAATGAGAAGAAAGAGACAGAGAGGAGAGACAGACAGAGAGACAGACAGACAGACAGGAGAGAGATGGAGGACAGACAGACAGACAGCGAGAGGACAGACAGACAGACAGAGGACAGATAGTTAGAGGAGAGACAGACAGAGAGGAGAGAGAGACAGACAGAAGGAGGAGAGGCAGACAGACAGAGGAGAGACAGAGAGATAGAAAAAAGAAAAAGACAGTTATACTACCCATCTAAAACTCTGTTTGAAAACTCTAACAACGGTGCCCTGAACGCAGGAAGCCCCAATAGGCATGTTACTCTCCTACAGATAATAATTACTTTCCTAAGTGAATACATTAGCAGCATAAACAGCTGCAAGCTGATTTAATTACGCGTAGTGAGTTGAAGCTTTACACAACTGCACAAGCTACAACCGGCAACAAGTAAAAACATTGGCACAGGCTCCTCTTCATAAACATCATTTAAATCAATCTTATCGAAGACTTTTTTTTCAAGGTTCATATTGGTTTTATTATTTCTTCCTTCTCAGAAATATTATGCATTTGTTTTGAGTCATGATTTCATTCATAGTCATGTTAATCCGGCAATCAGAAACTACCATGCCTCCGCATTAAACCCTGGGATTTGTGTGTGTGTGTGTGTGTGTGTGTGTGTCCTCACACGTGTGTGTGTGTCCGCACACGTGTGTGTGTGTGTGTCTGCACACGTGCGTGTGTTTTCTTGTATTTGTTTAACGTGTGTGGGTGGCCACTTGAGACAGCACTGTATGTGTGTTCTGGCATTTGTGTACTGTATGTTTGTGTATATTTCTAAGCGAGCATGTCTGTGTGTACGTGTTTTTATGTGAGTGTGTGTATGTGCGTGTGTGTATGTGCGTGTGTGTATGAGTGTGTGTGTGTATGTGAGTGTGTATGTGCACGTGTGTGTATGTGTGAGTGTGTGTATGTGCACGTGTATGTGCACGTGTGTATGTGCGTGTTTATGTGAGAGTGTGTGTGTCTCTGTGTGTGTGTGTGCGTGTGTTTATGTGTGTGTGTGTTTATGTGAGAGTGTGTATGTGTATGTGTGTATGTATGTGTGTGTGTGTGACTCTGTGTGTGTGTGTCTCTGTGTGTGTGTCTCTGTGTGTGTGTGAGTCTCTGTGTGTGTGTGTGTGTGTGTGTGTGTGCGGGGGCGGGCTCAGCGGCGGTGCGTCTCCTGGAAAGCGATGTGAGGGGCCCGGTCCCCGCAGGCTGTCTGGTGAGAGTCCACCAGGTTTCCCTGCCTCTCCTCCACGGTCACGTCGGTAACAGTCCCCGTGGTAACGGCCAGCCTGCAGGGCGACGAGGGAGATGCTCCAACGTGTTTGTTAGGAGTGATTATGAACACCTGCCGGTGTTTCTTTCATCACTTGTTGAAGCTTCAGCTTGTTTGTTTTTCCTGTTCGACCTCCGGGTGTAGGAGCCTTGGCTGGTTTCTCGATTAGTCTGACGGTGTTGCAATAGTGAGTGTTAGGTGAGCCGTGTGTATGATGGGGTGGATGGGGGAGGGTGGGTGAGGGTGGGGAGGGTGGGGAGGGGGTCAGGCATGGTGAGGGAGATAAGGGATTTGGGGGTACTAGCAGGGGGGTGGCAGGCAGAGTGAGGGAGATGGAGAGAGAGGGGGGGATTTACGTATGAAGGCAGGGTAGACAGATCAGATGAATAACCAGATTTCACAGTCTGCTGCAACCAGAGCTGCAGTTCCAAAACATCCCCTTAAGACGCGCTCTGATTGAGTTCATTTATCTGCCTTTCGTCTCGCTGATGTCCTATCCACACGAACCGCCCGGGGACTCAACAGCAGGTGCGTCACCGCGGCGACGTTCCAAACGACGCAGGGTTGAAGAGGGGGGGGGGGGGATTTTCAGATCAAGATCTTCATTTTGTGGACAGACTTAGAAAACGAGTACAACGTTAAGGGACTCTGAGGATAGGAGTGTGGTGAGGTGTGAGTCATTCGCATCAATTCAAACCCTTTCGTTGCGTCAGAACTTCCGATCTCCCAATGACCCGACCACTATGACAACAAGGGTAGAATACCTACGTTCTCAAGCGCTAACATTCATACCATTCAACATTTCAGGGCTATTCAACAACTTCCGTTGCTAGGGTAAGAAAGAGTGACCTTGTATCTGGAGATACCGGTGAGTCACAGTTCTGAAAACCCAACTCTGTCACTATGCTCCCCCTGCTAAGGTTTCACAGCCCAGGTTCTCCTGCTGAGTTGTCATAATTTCTACTTCCTTATTGTGTTCTCCATTAACCTCCATGGTGAAAACAGCACACAATGCTTCAGTTCCGTCAGTCAGTTTTAGCACAGGATGGATTAGCGTCTTTTTTAAATTTCACTTCGCACGTTTCGCATCCGTGGATTGTTTCGGTCTCAGCTTGTGTTTGAGCGCACAAACCTTTAGTGAAGGGAGACCTTGAATATCCTAATGAAGCAGCACATTATTCACAAACACAGTCAGTTATGGCTTCGTACATTATGATGTATCCTGAAGAGTTGGCCGTTTTCCTCACCACATGAACACTGTTCATGTCCTCTTGGCAGTGGTGTCATGATGCAAGGGCAAGCTCACGTCCTCTCTGACTTAGAATAGCACTGGTACAATGACTGTTCAAGATGTTTTATGGGATGGGAAGGTGGGTTGTGATACGACTTGGTCCGACTCACATGTATTATCTGAGCGACTTCTTTTCTCTCCGTACTCATACTGCTCGTGTTCCTCTCTCTCACGTCAAGAGATGGTGATCGAAGCGCGTAAGCTGTGCATCGGAACAGCCCTCCGCCCGATCCTGGCTGACGTAGTGTTGGTGGTGGCGGAGGCTCCTCCGTCCTGGTGAAACAGCCGGCACGTCTCCACCCCCCCACCCCCTCCGTCCCTCTTAGCTGTGGTCGTGGGTCTGTTTCAGCTGCTTCCACTGAACCATCAGCCAGTTTCCTCAGAGCTGGTTGCCACCATGCTGATTCCCCCTGTATCCCATTTACAGCCTGTAGTGCGCACACACCCCATACTGTACTACACACACAGCCTGTAGTGCACACACGAATACTGTAACTACACACAGCCTCGCACTGCACACCCCTCCACTCTGTACTACACACAGCCTGCACTGCACACACACCCCATACTGTACTACACACAGCCTGCACTGCACACACCCCATACTGTACTACACACAGCCTGCACTGCACACACCCCATACTGTACTACACACAGCCTGTAGTGCACACACACAACCCATACTGTACTACACACAGCTGTAGTGCGGCAAACACACCCACACCGCCATTAATGTCACTCAGCACACAGCCTGTAGTGCGCCACACACACGCCACACACCCATACTGTATAGCCGCAGCCTA
>BROE01000011.1:12315573-12325957 GCA_036571765.1 Plecoglossus altivelis | reverse complement strand
CACCCATACTGTATACACACAGCTAGACCTCACTAGGCACACACACCCCTAACTACGTACTTACACACCCAGCGGTGCGCACACAACACACCCACACACCCCATACTGTACTACACACAGCCTGTAGTGCGCACACACACCCACACAACCCATACTGTACTACACACAGCCTGTAGTGCACACACACACCCCATACTGTACTACACACACAGCCTGTAGTGCGCACACGCACACACTTTGTACCACAAACACACACCTTGTATCACAGACACACACCTTGTATCACAGACACACACACACCTTGTACCACCGGCACACACACACCTTGTACCACAGACACACACCTTGTACCACAGACACACACACCTTGTCCTGCAGACACACACACCTTGTACCAGACACACACCTTGTACCACAGACACACACACCTTGTCCCACAGACACACACACCTTGTCCCACAGACACACACACCTTGTATCACAGACACACACCTTGTACCACAGACACACACTTTGTCCCATAGACACACACACCTTGTCCCACAGACACACACACCTTGTACCTCTTTTGGGGAGGGGGGGTGGAGGGGGTTTGTATTTATTCTCAGGAGACAAGAGACCTTACAACGCAGCACTCACGTGATCTAATGACACAAGTAATTTCTAAAAGCTGGACGCTTCGGGGAAGAGCAATTACATTTCTCGTTGTACTGGCCATTTTTACACTGATGTTCTTGTTATGTCATTTAGCATCATGCAGTCAGACAGGAAAGGTTTGTTTTTTTTGACAGAGAGTGCTGACAGATCTTAATTTAACCCTTGTGTTCTCTTCGGGGGGTCAGAATGACCCGGAACTATATCTAACGCACACCCACACAATAGGACATATAGATTGTATGTGCTTAATTGAACTAAGACAAAACAAAATCTTTCTGATTCATGTGCAGCATGGATGCACATTTCAGTGCCCAAAAGGTTACAGGGTAAAAATGTAGTTGACCGGCTTAATTTCAGGTTTGAAGATGGGGCCATTGGCCTTGCCAGTCGCTATCAGGTATAAGCAACAAGCCTTAGAAGAAATCGTCACTATACAACATCACACCATTTTCTTGTCAACATGCTTTTTTTTTGACAAGCTGTATCTTTACCATGACAACTAAGCAATCTGTTCAAAGTGTTTCATTGTGAGTAAATTTAGTTTCCTGTGAGGACACGCTCTATCTGGGGGTCTGCTGACGTACTTCAGCTTCTCACTTCCAAGGGAGATCTCACTCTTACCAGAATTAGGACAGCTTTTAATCAACCACATACAGTGAGTTCGCCCATTTTTAGAGCTCATCTTTACAATAAATAAATAAATAAATAAATCGGACTGTGTAGGCCGAGGGGCTGGCTCATACAGAGACCACGTCCATGCTGTTCACACGTATGACCGATGCCTTTCACGCTGTTTACATGTATGAACATACCCACGCATGCTGTTCACGCATCATGCAACTCACGTATGATGCACTTGTACTCGTATGAGTGATTCAGTCTCCGTAGGGGGGACAGTTTACAACATATGCGATCTACTATGACGCGTACTATCGCCGGCGTAATCGCAGTGACTTGAACTCATTTAGTTTTGCATTGTGTCGTTTTTTAAAACATGGTTGGTTTGGATTGGTCAGCTTCTGGACATCGTAGCTTTGTACTGACAGTTTTCAAGAATGTTTTCAACCTCTTTCAAAACAATGTAAGTTTGTAGCTAGATCAAGAAACTCCACGTCAAAGACATTCATCAAATCAAATGTATTTCTTCGGCCTTTTTTAAATTTTTTACAAACATTGTCACCAAGGGCTTCACATATGTCGGCCGAACTTCACCTGAACCCTGAAGAAAGACAAGGATGAAACACTCAGGAAAACATGGACGAAACGTCAGGAGATGATCAGAGACGGATGCCTTCTTCCAGGGTCGCTCGGAGACACACGCAGGTGCAGCCCGGAGGATGAACACAGTCGCACCACGAAGAGGAGAGATTCAGCCTACCATGACCCGCTCGTGTTTAGAAACCAGCGCCGTCCAATTGCGAGCATGTTTGGTAGACCTTCCGCAGGCTGTTCGCCTGGTGGGAAGACTGATTTCTGATTGGCAGGAAGCCTAAAACCGAGCGGGCGGCTCAATCAAACAAGGATCAACGCTGTTAAACTCCCTCGTCGCTTATCATCCTTTTTACTTTTATAATAAGTCTGCTTTTATCTCGACGCAATTGATGTGCACTTGGGGGGGATAATTGCATCTCTTAGCCTTCGCTGCTAAGATGAGTCTACCCAACAGTTTAGTCTGTGTAATTGTTTCTCCTCACATTGTTGGTATTGATTGTAGTCTGGGAAGAGGCCCAGTGTATCTTTGGCCATATTGCTAGACAACCACTTTCGAATGGAAATCATAAAGAGTTCAATAGCTAGATAGCTAGTTCAATAGTAAACTAGAAGTGGAGGTTACTTAATAACTCCGCACAAGGTACCTACTTTAGAACCATCCTTGGAAGAAGTTGGTACATCACATGCAGTGCAAGTTCCACCATAAGGGATGAATGTAAAACTTAAGTTTCTGAGAAAACAGAATTTAAACCACATTTCCCCCCTCGTAGCTCCTCCCCCTCTCTCTCTCTCTCTCTCTCTCTCTCACACACACACACACACACACACACACACACAGTGTTTTGTCATAAGACCCTGCCATGCCACTATACCATCATCGCCAACCAATGCCAATCACCCTCCTCTATTTCCCACAGAGAGACAAGATTCTCATCACCACGCTTCACAGTTCCTTAAATAACTGCTCTGTGAATCACCATGTGATTCTATGTAGGCTTTTGTGCATCAGTTACTATATTTGAAGTGACAGATAGGGTGTGAATCATGACAGACTGGGGAGGTGGCAGAAGATTTATGAATGAAACCGAGTGCGTTAGTCCTGGTGAGTTCCTCCTCTCGGCGTTTCAAGAATTCCAGGCTTTCACTTGCTGTTTTACATAACGAGCGGTTGTTTTGTTCAAACTGTGTGAGCTCATAACCACACAAATCCTTAATCGCATTGTTAACTAGCTGAGTCGTATTGGAAAATGTATTTGAGTTGTTTCACACTTCAATCAAGTGCTTTTGTTTCGGCCTGTTTGTGTTTGTGTAGCATAGACGAAGCCTACGCTGTTTCAAATGACTTTGCGAAGGTGTTGCTTATGAAAGGGAAGTTTGTAAATAACGTTTTTGTTCTGACATTGATTGCAGTTAGCTATTTTTTCCCAACGTGGAAAGCATCTACAGCCCTTTACAGAAAAACCACTGCAACCAGAGTCTTTATAGTAGTCCGACGTTTTTGTCGACCGCTAAGGTAGTGACTTTTAAAAACTTTTCAGAAACGTCGCAGGTGTTGTGGCAATCGCTTCTTTTCAAGTTACAGTAGCCAGCCATTCAACTATGCTGAAAACCAGCGTAAATATCGCTGATATCTTCATACATAAATCAGCTGAAAATACGTAAAACCTCCGATGTTTGGTGGCCTTGTCATCCCCAAAATATGGTTGGAAATGGGTTTACTGACTATGGCAGGACCGCACCTTCGGTCCCAGGTCGTGATTAATAACCTCTGAGAAATGTTGGTCTGAAGGTTTTAACCAGTTGAGAAACAGTGTTTGAGGTCCATCCATCCATCCATCCATTTTCTTCCGCTTATCCGGGGCCGGGTCGCGGGGGCAGCAGTCTGAGCAGGGAGGCCCAGACTTCCTTCTCCACACACACCACCTCCAGCTCCTCCGGGGGGATCCCGAGGCGTTCCCAGGCCAGCCGAGAGACATAGTCCCTCCAGCGTGTCCTGGGTCTTCCCCGGGGCCGCCTCCTGGTAGGACATGCCCGGAACACCTCCCGAGGGAGGCGTCCAGGAGGCATCCGAAACAGATGCCCGAGCCACCTCAGCTGGCTCCTCTCGACGTGGAGGAGCAGCGGCTCTACTCCGAGCTCCTCCCGTGTGACCGAGCTCCTCACCTTATCTCTAAGGGAGCGCCCAGCCACCCTGCGGAGAAAACTCATTTCGACCGCTTGTATCCGCGATCTCGTCCTTTCGGTCATTACCCAAAGTTCATGACCATAGGGGGTCATGTGTGTTTGAGGTCAAAGCTCTCCATTTCAAAACAATTATTACGTTTTGACTGGTTGTGGTTCCTGAACTCGGAAATATATTGACGTCCAACGAGCCAGTAAACCAGCTAGCTAGTCTAGCTAAAGCTAACGAAAACCGAACAGCCCACGCTAGTCTAGGCTTTCAAGTATAAATTGATTTCTTGGCGATCGATCAAATAACGTTTCATTCCGTGGAGGATTTTGATTCTTAGGCGGTTTTAAACAAGCTTTATATTTGAAAAGCAAATTAAGTATTGAACCTTCATATCCGTCAACGCACTTGAGATCTCTTGAAATCTTTTTCTTCACTGACATCCTTAAAGTTTATGCGCCATCAGATACATTTAAGTCGTGCTTCAAGGAAGCCACATGGACTGAATGTATCTAATAGACAACACATTACCTGACGCATGATAAACATGGAGAAGACTGTAGTCTGGAAAATTGACTCATAATGTATTTGGCATGGGAGCCCTGCTAATCCCTAGGTACTTATTGTGTATCCAACAGTCCCATCTCTCTCTCAATCACACAAACACACACACACACACACACTTAGATATACAAACGCACACATCAATTACAATCATACACACTCCAGCTCATCCCAAGGGCTTTGGTCTCAACCCTCTGATTTTTCCCCCCCCGTCTCCGTGGTGATGAATTTCAGTCATGGCCCTCCAGGGAAAGACAGGGATGACGCTGTGTCTGGGTTTGCCAACGTCGACGACGTCATCGCCAGCAGAAGGGCTTGTTGAGATGTCATTAAGGTGAAGGATTCCATTAGAAGCTTGGAGCGGAAACCAACTCGCTCGGAATTTGATCTCAAGCTCGTTAACCTTAATCCCTCCCCCTCCTCCCTGTTATCAGTCACCTCCGCAGGTTGCTGTGATAGACAGCAGGAAAGGGGGGGGGGGGTGTGTCGCTTGTTGATGCATCCACAATCACTCATTACAAGGCCTTGTCTTGAATTGACCTCAGTAATGATGCATGCTGGGAAGGGTGTTGATGAAAGGTCCTGGCAACAGTGCAATCATGTGCACATACACACACACTCTGGAATAGTCACACATACACAGTTACAGACTCACACTTACTTTGACACACACACATTCACATCTAGTCCACATACGAACACACTTCCACACAATGACTCTCTCTAACCCCTCCAACCCCAACTATCAAGCCCCCAACCTCTATCGTACCCCCCTCCCCCTGTATATAACCCCCCCTCCCTCCAACTGCTTCTGTCCCTCGAAGTACTGGTAATACCCCCCCTCCCCCTGTCCTATATAATAGTAAATCAGTATTACTACCATATATCCTATCCTACCTACTATATCTCTATTAATAGCCTACTTATTATAGTATACATATATAATAAAGCGAGTATATATATATATATAGAGTATATACTACTATATATATATATATTAACATATAATATATATATATATATATATAATATATATATATAATTATATAATTATATAATTATATAATTATATAATTATATAATTATATAATTATATAATTATATAATTATATAATTATATAATTATATAATTATATAATTATATAATTATATAATTATATAATTATATAATTATATAATTATATAATTATATAATTATATAATTATATAATTATATAATTATATAATTATATATACATATATATATAGTATTATTGTAATATACATATATATATATATATCTCATATATATATATATCCCCCATCTGTACACTAGCCCACTTTTCATCATAATTGGATCTTATAATATATTTTTATCTACCTTTGTTATGTTCCATATATGTTCTATGTTTGCACTTTCCTGCCACAGTAGATTCTGTGTTTGTATATCTTGCATAGCGAATAAAACCGATTCTGATTCTGAAGCAGCAGCACATAATACATGGCATCTCCATTAATGGCGCTGGAACACACCTCCATTCAGAGTCCTAAACACTCAAGCCTCTCCAATGTAGAATTCTATCTTTTAGAACTGAAGCCATTTAATTCAGTCATTCTTTCTGCGATGTCCAGACTAAAAAAAACAGGTCAGGCTTTACGCAAGGTTCCTGTCGTCCTTCAAGCTGATTGGTCGAGCTCGCCCGTTTCACAGCTGGAGAGAGGGAATCCATAACGGGAGACGGTAACATGTTTTCCTGGTAATACGTGATGTCTGGATCTCGATGAACCGTCCATTAAGCAGTTTTGCTAACCAGGGTCGAGTGCAAGGGAGTGCAGGAATATCATTATTCTGTCTACCGTTCCAAGTGGCCGTTGTTTTGTTTTTTTACCTCTCTGGATGAGAGCGATTAATCTTCTGAGCTGTTTGGGTTACCAAGAGTCTAATTGCCTTTAAATGAAACAGAAAGTGGGGATGTGAACAAGACTCGGTAATGTAATACCAGAAGTCCACACCCGCCTTTCAAAGGCTGTTGTGGCACTCTGAGGGGGAACGCTAGACAAAGTGGATATCATCATACCCAACAAACAAGTCGCTAGAAAAGATTTGTTTAGTTTTTTTTTAACCTCAGGGTGAGAATGCACAGCAGGTTGAAGATAGATGGACACAGCATTTGTTTGAGAAAATAGACGTGAGTGAGAGGTACTACTTTTTCTGGTCTTGGGTACCAGCAGGTATTCTCTCGTTACGCAACATCGCTTGTGTCACATGTGGGAGGAAGGGTTAGGGGGTGTGGCGGTTTAATCCGAGAGGGGGAGACGGTTTCGGGTAATTAGATAGAGGTCATCTGGACTGACTTTTCTTTAACCCTTAGAGTGCTGCCTCAGGTTAATTCAGTGTTCAGATATGCATGAATCCAGCCAGATGCTTCTTTCACTCTGTAACGTAACGAGCTTCTCAGTCCATCCAATTGAGGGAAATGATGAAGACCACCTACATGTCTTCTCTTTCAGAGGATGGATCTTAGAGACACATTTTATCCACCAAAATAAATTGCTCGACAGCAACCTTTTAAAATCAAAACAATGCTCATTTCAGCATTTTAAATGTTCATCTTACATAGCGTGAGGCACTGTTACATCAGCGGTTGACTCCAGGAGACGGAGCGTGATGGTGTCTGTGCCTCCTACCATCTCAGGAGAAGACGGCAGGAGGCAGGGAGGGTCACCCTTGACAACGTACAAGAACATCACGTGAACAGCGCCACATGGCAAAAGCAGATGAGAAGCTGAGACCAAAACCTGCCCCGCATCTGTTGTTCTCTCAGTTCAACTCCTTTTTAATAGCATGCTAAGCTATGTTAGCTTCGTTAGCTAACTAGCATGGTAAGATAAATTAGCTTAATTAGCTCACTAACATGTGAAGCTAAATTAGCTTAATTAGCTATCTAACATGTTAAGCCTAATTAGCTCAATTATCTTACTAACATGTTAACTTCAATTTGCTCAATTAGCAAACTAACATGTTACTGTTTTTCTCAGTCGCTTTGGAGTATTTCTCACATTATTATTTATATTGCACAACAGTTAATGCAGTTCTCAAAACAATTGGTACAAACCGTAAAACCTAGATGATAATCTGCAAAAGCGTGTCCCTTGCTCAAAATGGAGAGGTCATTCCTCAAAAGCAAGTGTTAGCAAGTACAATGAAAGTGTCAGTGCCATTAAGATGATAAGTCCTGACACCATTGTTTATGATCAAGATAATCAAATGGCTTTGTCATGTTTTCATTACGACAGGTTACTGTGTCCATGTTATCCCCTGCAAAATTGTGATCTTGGTGATACTATCTGACAACGCTGAAGACAACACTATATACTATTTGCACAACCATTTGAAAAACACAGTAAAGTTTACACATTACAGCATTTAGTGAGGTAACTGAGTACATGACACTGAATGTGTACGTTTCACATTTTTACTGCCTATGTTCTTTGCTATTTTAATTAGTTTACAGCTTTGTGCAAAATAAAAAAGTACACCCTTATTGGCAACAAACATAAACTCCCTTTGGATATAGCTGTCCAAAGACATGCATCTGATAGGTTAATTGGTATATTGAGAAATTACCCCTAGAGAGTGGATGTGTGAGTGAATGGTTGTCTGTGTCTCTGTGTTAGCCCTGCGACTTGCTGGCCCCAGTCCAGGGTGTACCCTGCCTATGGCCCGAAAGCTACTGGGTTAGGCTCCAGTCACCCGTGACCCCTAAATGGGAACAAGCAGCACTGCAATCCCTCCCAGTGATCAGCAGTAGACGATGGATGGATGGATGGATGTATAGAGCTGTGAACTATATTGCAGTACATATTGGAACTGAATATACAACGTACATAGTACTGTACTCATCCATGCACACCCAGACGTTCCTCTCCGTCTGACCACATCCTTTCATCTACGTCACAGCGAATAATCGTCTCTTGTACTGAGGCGAGGTGTCTTCTGGAGTGGTGAATCCACCCTCTGCAGAGGTGTCTGCTGTGATGTCATCACATGCCCTGTCCATGGCCGTGACGTCATCACATGCCCTGTCCATGGCCGTGACGTCATCACATGCCCTGTCCATGGCCGTGACGTCATCACATGCCCTGTCCATGGCCGCTAGCAGGGTCATTTGGCCGTGTGGATAGCGCTCATTCCTTAGCGCTCATTCCTTTCACATCACACTTACTGTGTGATGCAGTAAAAGCTGTACGTCCAAATGTGAAATGTACAGTGACAAGTTTTCGTCTCGCTGCAGCCTTCATGTGTGACACAAGCCCAATATTGTATTTTATTTTTTATATGTTGGTGTTCCATTTTCTGTATATACAGTTTGATAGTTTTTGACACTTGACTTTTAACTCCCTTAACTTTTCTCTCTTATCTTCTCTACTCCTTTTCTATTTTTAACTTCTGATTTACTGTAAAGCACTTTGAATCAACTATAGTTGTGTTAGAATTTGTCCTATATAAATACAATTTGACTTGACTTGACTTCACTACTATGATGTGCTTACATGGCTAAACGTTGCGGAGGTTGACCTAACTGTTGTGCAAATGTAACCAGTGAAAAGAAAGAAAAACGTAGATTGTCAACTTTGACGTGAAAAAGTTCTCCAGACAATTCTCCATGCCAGGATATTTCCTGTGCACGGGATGAGAACTCCTCGTTTCTCCCAAGGACAGTTGGCACACAAAAAACAGCAACCGAGAAAACATTGAACCAGGAAAATGTTGAGTGGTTTTAAGTTTAGATGACATTCACCTCTTACGTTCGCCTGGTTTCGGACAATACGACACTGAAAATATTCTTTAGGAGTGATTCAGTCTTGTGTTCATGGCTAAGCCGGTGTAAATTTAGGCTTCCGGGCTCGTCCAAAACCTTGAGCGTATTAAGAAACCAGACGTCCATTCTTGCGTGTGGTTGTCGGATCGTCATGTACTTTCGGACCAGAATGAACCAAGAACACAGACGAAACCATTAAGGCCACGGATGATTCCGTAATCATGTCAAATAAATATTTAAGTCCAACAGTGTTCCTACGTGACATTTCTTCCCTCACTGATTAGCTAATGAGATGCTCTTAGCCTGAAAATATCAGGCAAAAGCTCTTTAAGGCTTGTTGCATGGGAATTGTATACAGCTTTGATATTATGAATAGTATGATATACACTACCTGTCAAAAGGTTGGGCACACTTTCCCATTCAAATAAATAGGACAATGTGACCAAACTTTTGACTGGTAGTGTGTCTACAGGCGACAGACATGTAAGTCGATGGAAAGAATTTTGGATTGATGAGCGGAGTCATTAGTGTATTGATTCACCAACCTCGCTCACCCCCACGCTTCCATCACAATAAGACCAGTGGTGTTGACAAGCTCCAATATTAGGGCTTAAGGGAGAGAATTGTACCAAATGGAGTCCTTTTTAACTCAAGCATATTTAGAAAACAGGTGGAAATGTAATTTTTTGAATAATCTGTTGCATTATTAATGATATTGGTAGCACTAATCCCTGATAACACACAACATTATGAACCACAGCAGAATATAGCACCAGTCCACAAGAAGATAGACTGTAAATAAAGTATCAGTCTTGTTGTCGGACGACAGTGTATACAGACACATTTCCCCTCTTCTTTCTCCTTCCTCCCCACACCCTCACCCCTCTTCGCCTTCCTCCCCACACCCACACCCTCACCCCTATTCCCCTTCCTCCCCACACCCTCACCCCCTTTCACTTCCTCCCCACACCCTCACCCC
>BROE01000011.1:12289493-12315545 GCA_036571765.1 Plecoglossus altivelis | reverse complement strand
CCCACGTTTTTCTTCTGAAAAGACGTAAGGGGGGGGTATGACGTTTTGGGCTGAAATACTTAAGGGGTTAGTTTGACGTTTTGGGCTGAAAAGACGTAAGGGGTTAGTATGACGTTTTTGGCTGAAAAGACGTAAGGGGTTAGTATGACGTTTTTCACGAAAATACATAAGGGGTTAGTATGACGTTTTTTATGACAATACAGAAGGGGTTAGTATGACGTTTTTGATAAAAATACGTAAGGGGTTGGTATGACGTTTTTGGCTGAAAAGACGTAAGGGGTTAGTATGACGTTTTTGATGAAAATACATAAGGGGTTAGTATGACGTTTTGTTCAAATGTAGCAATCACAGAAGCGGGTAGTAAACGACCGCTCTTCTACTTGACTCACTGAACATTCCTCCATTGAGTTCACATTTCGCTTCGCGCTCTCACCCAGTACTTCGAACCCCCATCGTTTCCTCAGAGCATCGCTGTGGTCCCGTATAATCATCCCGCTACAAGCCGAGGTGTTAGTAGAACATTTTTGATGAAAATACATAAGGGTAAGTATGACCTTTTTGTCTAAAATACGGTAAGGGGTGTAGTATGACGTTTTTGGCTTTGAAAAGACCGTAAGGGGGGGATATGACCGTTTTGGGATGAAAAGACGTAAGGGGGGGGTAATGACGTCTTGGGATGAAAAGACGTAAGGGGGGGCTATGACGTTTTGGGATGAAAAGACGTAAGGGGGGGGGTATGACGTTTTGAGCTGAAAAGACGTAAAAGGGGTGGGTATTGACATTTTTGACTGAAATACGTAAGGGGTTAGTATGACGTTTTTGGCTGAAATACTTAAGGGGTTAGTATGACGTTTTTGATGAAAATACGTAAGGGGTTAGTATGGCCCATCGTTTCCAGGGGTCCCCTTCCTCCCCACACCGTTTTTGAATGAAAATACATAAGCGGGTTAGTATTGCACCTCTTGGAATATCCTCTCTTTCTCGTTCCTCCCTCACTAAAATGACCCGCTACAGGCGGCCCTTCACCCCGGGCTCATCGACTTTTGGGCAGAAAGACGTACCCAGCTTGCGCGATTGGCCCCTATAAGCAGGTTGCAATACAGAACATTCACATCTCTTCTCAGGCTCTGTGTAGACAAAAAGGCAAGGCTCATTTTTCTCCACGCGGCGTATGGGAAAGTGAACAGCAACACAGCATTTCCCATTTTAAAAGAGTGGTGGATTGTGCATTAGCGTGTGTATTATAGTGTGTGTACACGTGTGCTAGTCTGTGTGTTTACATGTGGATGTGAAAATGGGTGAAGAAGAGAGAGGTGGAGGGAGGGAGGAAGAGGGAGGCTGTGCATCACTGAGAAGAAGAGATAGGTGGAGGGAGGGAGGGGAGGAGGGAGGGAGGGAGGGGAGGGAGGCCATTTACTACAAGAAAGAAAAGAGGTTTTAAGGACAAGCGGAAGTGCTGCAGTTCTCCCTGCAAACCTAAGGGGGGCAGTAGCGATCTTGAGAGCGTGTCATCTCCCTTGGATTGAAAATCTTGGTTTCCAAGGACCCCGACAGCACAGCAGAAGAACAGGAACATTATCAAAGTGTGTTTCATCTTTGCCATCAGCACATTAGCATGTACAAAGACAGCGAAAACAAATTCAAAGAACGACAGAAAACCTTGAACACTTAAAATCCTAAATGCTAATCAATTGCACATGAATTGACTTCACAGGGGAGTGGTTACTAAATGTTGGGTCACCCCAGTGCACAGATGGAACGGTCGGGTGCAGGTCTGTGGAGGGCAGAGGGAAACTAAGCCAGTAGAAACATGAGGGGAGGGGAAGGTAGAGGAAGGGAGAGGAAGGGAGGAAGGGGAAGGGAGGCAGAAGGAGGGGAAGGGAGATGAGAGGAAGGGAGGAGAGAGGAGGGCTGGCTGGGTTCAGATGTTCCCCAAACTCACAGACAGCACCAAGGGACAGATGGTTGACAACTTTCACAGACATCTGCTTCGTGTGACCAACTGAATCGATGCCCAGACGCTCCTCAGGCTAGCTCACTACACCAAACCGCTAGACCGCTCTGAGCATGCTCAGAAGATAAGCAACCTCACTCAGCTTTTGCTGAGTGACTTCTAGCCCTGCCCTGAAATTCACCCCCCAAGTTATTTCACTTCTGTATATCCCAGCATCAGATGCTTATTACTGCACATTGAGGGGACTACTATGAGTTACCGCAGTAAGTTTCATGCGTGGAACATTTTCCTAGTCAGAGTTAGCAGAGGGTGCATTTTGTGGCAAGACAGTATATAACCCTGCCATGAAATGCTCCCCCTGCAAACATGTGAGAGCAATTACTTTGACATTGGTACATAGAGGTTTCAGTACCTTTTTAAGAAATAAAAAAAGCTATAGGCATGTGAACCTTTGGTCTGTTTTGGTAGGGGTGACCTGGGGATGACCTAGTCAAACTTCTGTATTGATCATATATAAGGGCGAAACTATTTATAAAACCTAACAGTAAAAACGCGAAACGCAACCAGATAAACATGAATATGGTATAAAAAGGAAACACAAAAAAAGAATCCGAGCGTAATCAGAGTGAAACGCTGTTCCTCCCCACCTGTAAATTGTGTCAAATTATCTCTTGTTGTCTTCGATTTACTTTGCACTTGTTGGTCAAGACAAATAGATTGTCAATTGCTTGGAGCCAGTTTGTTTTTTGCTTTGCGAAGATGAATCAATTATGTGACTTTTATGTTGAGTTGAGTTATTGGTAGCTAAATGGAAATAGAAGGCAGAGAAAAGGCAGGCTGGTGGTTCTAAAATAGGCTCTGCCCAAGAAACCAATTCCAGATCTGTTTTTCAAAGCCAAATTAAGGTGATATATGCAGTTCATTATTGATGTCTTCGGAGAAGTAGGATCCTTGATTACAGGTAATTGGAGGTCATAAAGTTTGACAACCTTTCCCTTAGGTCCTGGTTTATCAAACAGAGCAGATATTTTTAGTCAGTTTCATCCAAGATTCATAAAAAGGATTTTGAATCATTTCTAAATGGATAGAAGTTCTGATAATAGACTGTTGTGTATTTTGAATGTTAAAGCAAGCTTTCTTATCTGGAACTGATAACATAACCCAGTTCCCATGATGCAGTTGGATGGACCCAGGTAAAACTATCCTTCATTTAGTTGTTAGACATCATGAACGATTAGCGAGCGTAGGTGTCGGTCATTAAATACCATGAGCAAGAGCGTTGTTTTATAGAGGTTTATCTAAGACGCCCTTGTAGACAACTCTACCCCTGCTTCGCCTCTGGTTGTGGCGGGAGGTTGAGGGGGTTCTGGTGAAGTTGCAAGGGCTGAGAACGTTCTGTTGGAGGTGCAGGGGTTGCAGCGGACGTGCAAGAAATGCCACAGCTTGTAAACTTCTGCATCGGATCTACGTCATCATCAGAAGAGGGTCCTGGTTTTAAATCATCCTTAGAAAGGGGACACAGACAGACTGGACGGGAGACAGACAGAAAGACAGACAGACAGGATGGGATACAGACAGACAGGACGGGAGTCAGTCAGACAGACAGACAGACAGACAGATAACTTCATTTATCCCTGTGCAATACCAGAATACAAAAAGAATCAATTAAAAAACTAAATAACATGTCCTATACAATGACGGTGTTAATAATAGTAGTTTAGTCACTTAGCAGAGGGGTTATGAAGATAGAATGTCTTGGTCTTTTTAACAGTTAAAGATAGATGGGAGTGCAGGACATGCTGAGGAAGTGCAGGAAATGAAGTCAGTCGGATTCGAACCGAGGCCCCTGCTTTAAGCTTATCCACCAGAGCGCCCCTGTCAAAGCATCGCGCAGGGGGGTTTTGAACCTGCAACCTCTTCATCTGCACTGAAATTATCTACTGCTCATGTTTCATTCGGGTGGGATATGACTGTTGCTCATTCACCTTTGTAATTGTGCAAAGTTGCCCTCGCCATGAATAAAGCATGGATTCGGGGTTACCACAGAACACCTGGAAACTGTTCTGTGTGAAATCTCAGAGAAAGATGTTATGCAGAGAGAGGAGAGAGAGAGAGAGAGAGAGAGAGAGAGCGAGAGAGAGAGAGAGAGAGAGAGAGTGAGGGAGAGAGAGAGAGAGCGAGTGAGGGAAAAAGGGAGGGGGAAGGGAGGATGTCAGATGGCTGTCAAGTGTGAATTCGAAATGTTCTCCTCCGACTGAAGTGCTCCTGACATCTGTGTAGACAAAGTCAGAGGCTGTCGACCACATGGGGGGGAGTGGAGGGGGGAGGTTAGAGGAAGGTGGGGAGGGGGGGGAGGTAGGGAGGAGGTTGGTAGGAGTGGAGGAGGGTTATGACACAGGAGTAAGCATGCGGTACTGAAAGAGGGGTGGGGGAGGGAGGGAGGGGAGGGAGGGGGAGGTAGGGAGGACGTTGGTAGGAGTGGAGGAGGGTTATGACACAGGAGTAACATGGCGGCAAGAGAAGAGGGGTGGGGAGGGAGGGTGGGAGGTGGGGAGGAGGGGGAGGGAGGGTGGGAGGTGAGGAGGGGGAGGTGGGGAGGAGGTTGGTAGAAAAGGAGGGGGGTTATGCTTATGTTCTACTGGGGTGGAGAGAGGGAAAGGGATGCATGACACAGATGTAAACATGTTCTACTGGGATGGAGAGAGGGCAAGGGATGCATGGCACAGCTTTAAACATGTTCTACTGGGGTGGAGAGAGGGCAAGGGATGCATGGCACAGATGTAAACATGTTCTACTAGGATGGAGAGAGGTGGAAAGGGATGCATGACACAGATGTAAACATGTTCTACTGGGATGGAGAGAGGGCAAGGGATGCATGGCACAGCTTTAAACGATGTTCTAGCCTTGTTGGGTGGAGAGAGGGGTGAAGCCAGGATGCCTGACACAGCTTTAAACATGTTCTACTGGGATGGAGAGAGGTAGAACAGGATGCATGACACAGCTTTAAACATGTTCTACTGGGATGGAGAGAGGGAAAGGGATGCATGGCACAGATGTAAACATGTTCTACTGGGGTGGAGAGAGGGAAAGGGATGCATGGCACAGCAGTGAGAACATGTTACAAAATGTAACGCCTGACTTACTTTATTCAAACTGATATCATGGCCACCATCTTGTTTGTGCATATATTCAACAGTTGCCTTGACAAATGACAGGACTAGACAAATGCTAACCTTGTTGTCGAAGTCACCGACTGACACTTAACACTCTAAATGGGATCCGAGTCAAGAGAGTTATGGATTAATCACCCCCCTATTGTTGGTTGGGTCCCTTGAGACGAGTATGAGCATTGAGATGAAAGCTTTTAGGCTTGACCCAGCAGTTATCCAACTGGCAAGAGCATAAACACACACCTGCTGGTAGAGAAAAGGACAGATATCCGTACAGTGTGTCTGTTGGATTGTAAATCGTTTTATGGGGGGAGAGAAAACGGTGATAGGTTCAAGGTAGATATACTGTCAAAGCCACATTCAAAACCCTCACCTTAGTGTTACCTGCTTTTCTGTTTACCTGCTCAGGTCGAAACGGAAATTCTAATGAATATATAGAAATTGCACACAGATCCATACACATTGATACAAGGATGAATAGGCTGAATAGCGTGTCAGTAGATGGGACAAGCTGTGCGCAGCACGCAGCCTTGACTGAGGTGCCTGTCGCGCTGCCTTTGTGTCATTCCCTCAGCTATGTGGAGGCATTTCAAGATGCCCCGGGGAGAAAATGTCAAAGACAAATGATGTATTCCTGAGGAGAATGTATGAGTGTGTCAACACAAGCTGCAAAGCGTCGCCAGCGCTGAACTGTACCCGGCGGTTTCACAGTTCGATCTGGGAGCACAGCAGAAGCTACTTGGGAGGCGAAGACATTTAACCTGCAGTTTGTGAGGCAGACGTCTGTTGGAGGTTTGTGTGCTGGTCCCAACTGCCAGGAGGTGATGTGGACGAGAGCTTCTTAGTTAGTCTTTAGAGGAGCTCCTCAACTCTCCTGGCCCACAATCGTAGCTTCAGCTCTCTTTCTCTCTCTCCTCCCCTCCCTTTCTCTCATTGTGTCTCTCTTTTCCCCCCTTTCTTTCTCCCTCCCTCCCTCCCTCTTTCTTTCTCCCTCTCTCTCTTCCCCTTTCCGTCTCTCATTGTGTTTCTCTTTCCCCCCCTCTGTTTCTCTGTCTCCCTCTATTTCTCCATCTCTCTCTTCACTCTCCCTTCCTCCCTCCCTTCCTCCCTCCATCTCCCCCTTAACCTCTCCTACTTCGTTTCTCCCCAAACAGCACTCAATTGTTGCCCAGACCCAGCCAGTCATTTCCTGAGAGAGGTGATTAACCTGTCGGATGATGGAACACTGTAGTCAACACAGTTCTTGAGTCGGTGCATAGAGTAGAAAGTGATTTCTTCGCCAGCGTAATCAGCCATGCCCAGAGCTTAAACCTGAAGTGTATGTGAGGGGGGGGGGGATCTTTGAGCCAGCACTCCCGACAGACAGACGGCTCATTTGCAATCACTCAGGCACTGACAGAATTCGCAGACAGAGAGGGCATTAGACTTATATTCCCATCCCTCTGGTGGTGGAGTGGGGAGGGGAGGGGAGAGTAGAGGAGGAGGGGAGCAGAGAAAAGGGGAGCAGAGGGGTAGAGGAGGGTACAGTAGTTGAGGAGAGGGGAAGGGAGGGGGACAGAGGGGAGGGGGAGAGGAGGGAGAGAGGAGGGTATAGTAGGTGAGGAGAGGGGAGGAGAGGAGAGGGGAGGGGGAGAGAGGGGAGGAGAGGAAAGTGGAGGGACAGAGGAGGGTATAGTTGGTGGGGAGAGGAAAGAGGACAGGAGAGCAGAGGAAAAGAGGGGAGGGGGGAGGAAAGGAGAGGAGAAGGGAGGAAGAGAGGAGGGACACATCAGGTGATTGGTCACAAGGAGTAGAAAAGATGAAAGGCAGGAAGTGGGTTACTGGCCGATGGTCTGTTGGGGGGAGGCGGGGTTGTTAATGGGGTTACAGACAATATTTGACACACTTTTCCCGTAATGGCTTTGACCTCCTTTAGAAGTGCACAGCAAGTGTCTGTCGAATGGAATAAAGTATGTTGGATGCAGCAAAGATCCGGTTAAAAGGTTTTTCCCTGATGGCCAAACCACGTTTCTTGAAACAATCTTCCATTTTCTCAAAATTGTAAACATGAAACCAAATTTTCTAATTAAATATCCAACATCTTGGACTCTTCTAGCAAAATCAACCACCCACACCAAAAGCATTCAACCCGTGTTCATAATCCCACAAAGCTTTCAGCTCATGAACGGCCAATCAATATATAAACACGTTCGAGCAACAAGAAGACGTAACACAAACAAATGGAGACCACAGTATCCAGATTAAGTAGTTACATGTATTTGTTTACGTATGCACAACACGATGCATTTAGCAATAAAGAACACCGGAACACTTGGATTTGAAAACTCCGGATTGTGATGTTCCAACACCCCTGGACTCTTTGATGTTGTACCACTGTGTTAAGCCTGTGTTCTGTACCTCTCTGCCACCAACTATCTCTGTAGGAGGGGATCCATGACTGAATTGCTCCTCCTAAGGGTTTATTTTATCTTGTATTTGATTGGATAAGATGACAGTAACCGTCACAACTTACTGACAGCAAATAACAAAAGATAAAAAAGGAGTCAAAACCCTATGTTGTGCTTGAAAAGCCTCCACACCTCTGTCACCACAGGCCAATCCTGCTGCTTGTAGGAGACTTACCCTGGAAGAGGGGTTTGGTTCATGGACCTCCTACCACCACACAGAGAAACAGAGGGGATTCATTCATGGACCACACAGAGAAATACTCTTCAACCAGGTAGAGAAAAGGGTTGTATAGTGGAAGGCAAACATTTAAAGTCCCATTTCTGGTTAATGTTGAACTATTCTTGCATACAGACACCACGGTAAAAGCTGATTTCATCCCAAATCACCATTAGAAAGGAGTGTCATGTCAAGAGTCATTGTGTTCTACAGATCACACCACTGTTGTGTAGTTGTGTTTACAGTTTGCCGCTTGTGTTTACCATTTAGCAGCACGAGTGCATCGCGGTACAAAAATGGTTTGAAAATGAAAATGTGTTTAGAATTTTGCCAAAAGCGTTTCTGATTCGTCTAATGGGTTTAGGCCACTAAACATTTGATTCAAATGTTTTTTTTTGTGTTTTAGCAGTTGTAAAAAAACTAATCCAAAGCTTCTTGTTTGTACATAATCGTCCGTGGCGTTGATGGAGACAGGGGGAGGGGTTATTGCGAACGCCCCTCCCCTCTGCCCCTCCCCTCTGCCCCTCCCCTCTGCCCCTCCCCTCTGCCCCTCCCCTCTGCTCAGGTCTGCTGCTGGATGCAGCAGCCTCCAGCTTGCTTTGCTCTCACAGTGGGGGGTCATGGTTGTCTGGTTGTCTGGATGCAGAGCTCGTCCTCCATCTCTGTCGCTCCCTGACCTCTCTCACACTGCTGTGTGTCTGTGCATCCTCACCCCAGCCAGGCTCTTTGTTATCCTCCCACGCACCCTCTCTCTCCCCCCACCTCTCTCTCCCCCCACCTCTCTCTCCCTCCTCTCTCCCTCCCTCCCTCCCTCCCTCTCCCTGTCTCTCCCCACTCTATCTCTCTCCCTCCCTCTCTCTCTCTCCCTCCCTCTCTCTCTCTTCCTGCATCTACCTCTCTCCCTCCCTCCCTCTCTCCCTCCCTACCTTCCTCTCCCTCTCTCTCTCCCTCCCTCTCTCTCTCCCTCCCTCCCTCCCTTCCTCTCCCTCTCTTTCTTTTATCTCTGTGGTCCTTCACTCTTTATCTGCTGACTCTTTTCAGTCTTTCTCTCTTTGACAAACATTTTGCCAATCTCTCTGCCTTTTTCCCTCATTCTCTCACTGCCTCTCCCTTTCTCTCTCCCTCCCTCTCTCCCTCTTTCTCCCACTCTCTGCCTCTCTCTCTGTCCCTTTCTCTTGCTCCCTCCGTTTCTCTTATCTCTGTGGCACTCTTTATGTCCAGACTCTTTTCAGTCTTTTCTCTCTTTGACAAACATTTTATGTGAGCCTCCACCTCTCTGCCCACAACTTCCGCTTGGTCTGTCTATTGGGCTCTCCCTCCATCGCTCTCTCCCTCCATCGCTCTCTCCCTCCATCCCTCTCTCTCTCCATCGCTCCCTCCCTCCATCCCTCTCATCCTCCATCCCTCCCTCCCTCCATCGCTCTCTCCCTCCATCGCTCTCTCCCTCCATCCCTCTCTCCCTCCATCCATCCCTCCCTCCATCCCTCCCTCCATCCCTCTCTCCCTCCCTCCCTGTATGCTGGCTGTGTCCATGCTGTTGTGATTCCGCCTACACCTAGGTGTGTGTGTGATGTGTGCTGCTCTCCTCTCATCTAGTGATTAACATCGCAGCCTTAGCACCGCTCATACACACACCACTTACAGGCACTCACAGACGCACACACACGCAGACAGATGCACATACAGACACATGCACACACAGACACATGCAGACACAGACACACGCAGACACATGCACATACAGACACATGCACACACAGACAGACACATACAGACACATGCACACACAGACAGACACATACATACACAGACACATACATACACAGACACATGCACACACATGCACACACAGACACATGCACACACATGCACACACATGCACACACATGCACATGCAGACGCAGACACATGGACACATAGACACATGAAGACACATGTACACACAGACACATGCACACACAGATGCATGCAGACACAGACACACGTAGACAAATGCACACACAGACACATGCACACACAGATGCATGCACACACATGCACACACAGATGCATGCACACACATGCACACACAGATGCATGCACACACAGATGCATGCAGACGCAGACACATGCACACACAAACACATCCACTCGCTCACGCATGCATCTAAGCACACATACATATACAGCAGCCTTGAGATTGCACACAGATTCAGCAAATCAACACCAAACCTAAACACACAAACAACAGACACACACAAACAGACACATGTGGACAGCTACCAGACAGACACACTTGTACACACACACACACAGACACACACACACACACAGACACACACACACACACAGACACACAGACACACACACAGACACACACACACACAGACACACACACACACAGACACACACACACACAGAGACACACACACACACAGACAGACACACACACACACAGACACATACTAACCACAAACACCGTCGCGCTGAAACAGGCTCCGTCCGAACCGTCTAGAATCCAAGATGAAAGACAGAAAACATCCGTGTGCCAGCAGACAGCTGGAACATCTCCTGTTACAGAGAAAGGGTCCGCTATGCCACTGCTACTGAAGCAATACACTGGAATACAAATATTGTTTTAAAATAAAATGATTGTTAATACTGTTTTGAGAGGAAAAAAGAGAGGAGAAAAAAAATGTTAACTGGTAAAACCGAAAATGAACCCCAACTTAAACGAAAACATGCATGTAAACACCAGCATGTAAACAACATGCATGTAAACACTAACATGTAAACAACATGCATGTAAACACTCACATGTAAACAAAATGCATCTAAACATCAACAGGTAAACAACATGCATGCAAACAGCAACATGTAAACAACATGCATGTTAACACTAACATGTAAACAAAATGCATCTATACATCAACAGGTAAACAACATGAATGCAAACAGCAACATGTAAACAATATACATGTAAACAAGAGCTCAGAAAATAAAACAGATGGAAAAGTTAAACGTTGGAAGACAAGGAGACCAGAGGTGATAATAATCACTTTAGACCAACTGTGTTCAAGACATGCCAGCCTGTCTTTGTGTGAATAATTGATGTGGTTCTGGCGTGAGCCATTAGTAAAAAAAAGAAAAAAAAGATTGGAGAACAATTGAGCGACAGAAGAGAATCTGGGTCATTTGGACTCGGTTTGCTGAACAACAGAATGCCCAGTAAGTGCCATTCGTATTCAGGCTGAATCCTAATGCACTAGAGGTTATGCTTCTGAAATCAAAAGCAAGCTAAAGACAGATACTTAATATGGATTGTCCTTGATAAGCAATGGATGAAGTAAAATTTCCTAAGTAGTAATGTTTTACCTGAATAATAATGCATTCTCTTAAAATGGAGTTGTCTTACTTTAAGTAACTGTTGCTCTCCATCAGAATCTAATGGTCTTTTTAAGTAGCAGTGAATGTGATAGTGACCTCACTGCCATGGTCAGGCATCTGGGACCAATGTGGAAACTAAGAACATCCGAAATGGAAACCAAAACGCAACGAACCCCGACCAAACAGAACCTCTTCGCCTCAGAACGAAGCAGTCACGATTTTACCGCCTTCTCCTCGCGTGTCTCCATTGAATCCACACAATGACACCTTCCCCCCCGCCCCGCATCACTTCCTGTCGGAACAGTCACCCAGGCCCCCGGGAGAGCAGCGAGACCGTTCCCAGCCCACCGGCCCCTCCGCTATCCCATCATCCATCAGGGGGTCTATTCATAGCCAGCTTTTAATACCCACAGATGTACCAGTCATGTTAGCTGTGATCTATTTTAAAAACCAGAACCCCTTTACGGTGGCCTAATGGATCTCAACAAGGCAGGCAGGGACCCCTGGTCATCCGCCCTAAACCGGCTTCTTTTGGGCTCCTCTGACAGGAAAGCATTTAGGACTGGCTGGGGCGCATGGTGGCACTTGCTAGCTTGTTTTGATGGTGAGCTGTAACATTGTGGACAGCAGTGTAATGGATATGAAGGTTGGTTCTTAAAGCAGACTGTCAGAGAGATTCAATCCTTCGTTCCTATTTGATCTGTTTTCCCTCCCATTTTATTTGAGAAGGGGGGGGGGGGGGGGGGTACAAACCAAAGAAATAAAGCCTGCTATATCGGTTGTATACATACACAACACACCACAGTTATACATATCGCAAAATTCTATATACTGGATACTGTATATATGTCTACAACATGTATTGTTCAACATATCTACAACATACATGCTGATGTTGACACACACACTGGGGTTATATTGTGGTAACACAACTTGTTCCTCAGTTGACTTTCTGCATTATGCTGTCAGACAACCAACCAGAGGAGTGGAGGGTTCTTTACAGTAAAGTTCTCTACAGTAAAGTTCTCTACAGTAAAGTTCTCTACAATACAGTTCTCTACACTACAGTTCTCTACAGTATAGTTCTCTACAGTACAGTTCTCTACACTACAGTTCTCTACAGTATAGTTCTCTACAGTACAGTTCTCTACAATACTATTCTCTACAGTAAAGTTCTCTACAGTAAAGTTCTCTGCAGTAAAGTTCTCTACAGTAAAGTTCTCTACACTACAGTTCTCTACAGTATAGTTCTCTACAGTACAGTTCTCTACAGTAAAGTTCTCTACAGTAAAGTTCTCTACAGTACAGTTCTCTACAGTACAGTTCTCTATAGTACAGTTCTCTACACTACAGTTCTCTACAGTACAGTTCTCTACAGTACAGTTCTCTATAGTACAGTTATCTATAGTACAGTTCTCTATAGTACAGTTCTCTACAGTAAGGTTCTCTACAGTACAGTTCTCTATAGTACAGTTCTCTACACTACAGTTCTCTATAGTACAGTTCTCTACAGTAAAGTTCTCTATAGTACAGTTCTCTATAGTACAGTTCTCTACACTACAGTTCTCTATAGTACAGCTCTCTACAGTAAAGTTCTCTACAGTACAGTTCTCTACAGTACAGTTCTCTGCACTACAGTTTTCTACAGTACAGTTCTCTATAGTACAGTTCTCTATAATACAGTTATCTATGGTAAATGTCTCTATAGTATAGTTCTCAAAAACATAATTCTCTATAGCACAGTTCTTTATTGTACAATTTTCTGCAGTACAGTTCTCTAAAACAGAGTTCTCTACTGTACAGTTCTCTAAATAGAGGTCTCTATAGTATAGTTCTCCACAGAACAGTTCTCTTCAGTAGAGTTCTCTGCAGCACAGTTTTCTATAGAACAGTTCTCTATAGTACAGAATACTGTGCTATTCTGAAACTATAACACTCTCGTCATCATTGTTAGTTTTCGCCCACGTGGATTCTATAGTGCGTCAAAATCTTCATTCTCTTCCTGGTTAATTAATACATCTTCCAGAAATACACCCAGTCTGGACTCTTCTCTTCCCTCCTCTGCTCACCTCCTCTGTCCTTCTCTCCTCCTACCTCGACTCTTCCAAACCTACTCCTCTTTCTCTCTATCCCTTATCCTGTCCTCTCCCATGCTCTTTGCTCCTTTCTCCTCCCCTTTCATCGTCTTTCCTCTTCTCCTCTCTCCTCTCCTCTATCCACCTCTCTCCTCTCCTCTCTCCTCTCTCCTGTCCCCTATACTGCTCTCTCCTCTTTCCTCTCTTCTCTCCTGCATCCTACTCTCTCTTCTCCTCTCGTCTATCCACCTCTCTCCTCTCCTCTCTACTACTCTCTCCTCTCTTTCCTCTCTCCTCTCCTCTATCCTCCTCTCCTCCTCTATCCATCTCTCTCCTCTCCTCTACCCAACTCTCTCCTCTATCCACCTCTCTCCTCTCGTCCACCCAACTCTCTCCTCTCCTCCTCTATCCGTCTCTCTCCTCTCCTCTCCTCTACCTAACTCTCTCCTCTCCTCCTCTATCCTTCTCTCTCTTCTCCTCCACCCAACTCTCTCCTCTCCTCCTCTATCCTTCTCTCTCCTCTCCTCCACCCAACCCTCTCCTCTCCTCCTCTATCCATCTCTCTCCTCTCCTCCTCTATCCGTCTCTCTCCTCTCCTCCACCCAACTCTCTCCTCCTGCACCACAGCATGACAGCTCAGAGAGTCTCGCCAACTCTCCTTGTCCCACTTCCTGGTTCTATGGCCTGCTAAAGGAGCGCGACTGTGAAACTGTTCCTCACCGCCATCTCCACACCGGTGGGCGGGCAAAGTTCCTGAGAGGATGTGATGCCGCCAGCTTGTCAGGGGTGAGGAGGAGGAGGGTGGCAGGGCAGTGGAGGGTGGCAGGGCCTTGGAGGGTGGCAGGGCAGTGGAGGGTGGCAGGGCCTTGGAGGGTGGCAGGGCAGTGGAGGGTGGCAGGGCAGTGGAGGGTGGCAGGGCCTTGGAGGGTGGCAGGGCCGTGGAGGGTGGCAGGGCCGTGGAGGGTGGCAGGGCCTTGGAGGGTGGCAGGGCCGTGGAGGGTGGCAGGGCCTTGGAGGTGCAGCACATTGCCTCACAAAAACGGTCTAATCTTAAGTGCAACATCAAACACACGTGCACACGTGCACACGTGCACACGTGCATGACCAGCACACGTGCATGACCAGCTCCTTCAGAATCGAGACTAGACCCAACCAGAGTAGGATTGTGTCTTTTTCTGTAAAGGGCACAGAGCCATGTATCATCACCAGACTATCTCCTGCCTTACATATACTCCTGCTGACCCTTGCTAAGGTGTTCGCTAAGTGAGAGTTCCTCTTACGGAAAGAAGCATTAGTGGTCGGAGAAAGATGGACATTAGAGCTGTCTGTGGACCCCCTCTGCGAGCCAACTTCTCCTGCCAGAGGACACTCATCACACTGGTCGTCTCTGTGATTGAAATTTGCTGCACCGACATCGTTTTGTCATTGCAAGGCTAAGTGCGCGTGTGTATGCGCGTGCATGCACACTTGCATGAGTGCATTCATGCATATGTGTGTTTGTTTGGATACATGTTTGTGCAGGTTTACAGTTCATGTTGTATCTTATTGCTCTCTTTGCCTTTAGTCAGCATGGGGGTGTTCTTTGTTTGTTGTCTACTTGTTGCGTGTGCATGCGTGTGCATGCGTGTGCATGCGTGTGCATGCGTGTGCATGCGTGTGCATGTGTGTGCATGTGTGTGTGCGTGTGTGCATGCGTGTGTGCATGCGTGTGTGTGTGCATGCGTGTGTGCGCGCGTATGTACGCATGCCCACGTGTGCGCTTCCCTTACTGCCCTGTCCCCACGACTTTTCCTCCAGCAAGGCTGTTGTTGTTTTTGTGTGTGTGTGTGTGTGTGTGTGTGTGTGTGAATGCGTGTATGTGTGTGTGTGTGAATGCTTCTATGTGTGTGAGTGTGTGTGTCTTTGAGGCCTCTCATTAGGAGTTGTCCATGTTCCTCCCTGCTGTTCCAAACCCAGATGGCTGTCTGACAGGTAATCTCCCTGCTCCCCTGGGTAGCCCAAACAAACAGGCCCAGATCAACACTGTGGAGCTCAGGCCCAGTAAACAAGCTGGCCCAGACCAGTGCAGCATTAGCACTTTCTGGAACACTCAATCTCCTCCCGTTCTGCTCTAGAACCACACGGCCCAGTTATGCAAACTGTTTAAGTTGTGTGTGTGTATGTGTGTGTTTGTGTTTGTGTGTGTGTGTGTGTGTGTATGTGTGTATGCGTGTGTGTGTGTGTGTGTGTGTGTGTGTATGTGTGTGTGCGTGTGTATGTGTGTGTGTGTGTGTGTGTGTGTGTGTGTGGATTATGGAGTGAGATTGCTAAACATGTTTTGTCACATCCAGTTTGTTCCTGATAACCCCTTTGATTGTCGTTGCCGCCAGTTAAGTTTCTGGTTTCTGTGGTCGATATTAACCCTGCTTGCAACTGGCTGCTTTGCGGACAGAACACATCAGCAGTTAAAAGTCTCATTTGCAACCAAAGTAAAAATGTCCCTGTTTGGCATTTACAACAGCCCTGCTTATTTGATGGACTGGCACATGGCTCTACGATTGTACCACTCACTCATTCATACATATTCATGCGTTTTTATCAAAGTATTGATGCATTAAACATACTCCTCTCTGAGTGCCCCGTTGAACTGGATGAGAAACATAAAAATGTCACCTGCTCAAAAGTACAGGGTCTCTCAGATTTGGGTGACAGAAGATTTCACTGATGGCATCGAATACAGTCCAGTAGCTCTCAGGTTTCCAAAGCTTCTTGCGAACAAAGTAACAGAGCTTTAAGAAACTGCATTGGCATTTGATGACAAGTCTCCATCACAGGAGGACTTCCGGGAGGGGAAAAAGGTAAAAGCGACTCGCTCCTGCCTCCGCTCATCTGCGATGTGATTCACCTCTCAAGATTTATGGGTATTTTTACATCTTTCTCCACAACACCATCTCACGTCTGAACATCATCACCGATGGTCATCCTCGGTTTCCATGGAAACAAATTAGGAAAAATAAGTGACAAGAGCATGAATTTTTAAACATTGTGTTTTCTGCGTGAAGAAAATAAGTGTGAGTCATTAAATTAAAAATTACTCATGAGGCAAAGGTAATCCTGACAAGAATATTCCTTTCTGTATGAAAGGCAACTTGGAACATCTACACTGCGTCTGAAATATCTTTCATTTATTTTAGGAAAGAGGAAATTATTACGAGTATTAAAACACACGGTAAAAAGTGTACAACAGAGCTGTGTGTTTTCAGTTTTTATCACATGACCCCGAAACATGAACCCAAGCCTTCCCTAAAATGTATTTTTCTCTGTGTGTTATGTTAGCCTTCAGCCTTTAAAGAGTATTTACTGTAACAGACATACAATTGAGATTCATAGTGATTCATAAAAGCATGGCAACTTGACCCTGAAACTACTTTTTCATACTTCTTCGTACATCACAGTTTGTAACGCGAAACAATTTCTAGGTAAAAATCCATGATTGGTGCGACATTCTTTACCTTGGAGAGAGACAAACATTCTGCCGCCTGACGCGAATGAGAGTTCAGTTGTAGTTTTTTGTACGTTGTAGCACAAGTGGTGACTGCGAGGCTGTGCAAAGGATTCTGGGTCAGAACAACCAAAAAAGTGTGTGAATACTGCTTACTGAAATATGTGACTTGGAGTCATTAGGACATCGTACCATGTTTGTAATGTTGGATTCGACATATGAAGTATTTTTCCATGCCAAGTCTTTTTCTGGCATACTTTGGAACATGATGGTAAAAGTTTTGGAACATATGCTTTTGTCAAAACAAGACGTGATTTCTCTTACTTTGCGTGTGCATTCAAATCAAAGCGTGCGTGTAGCCCTTTTTACAAGGCATGTCACAGTTAGCTTCACACATTCCCATAGAACTGCCCCACAACCAACCTAAACCCTCAAGGAAGACACGGAAAAACTCGCTGGTAGAGAGAAAAAAAAGGACTAAACCTTAGGAGGAGCAAGTCAGTAAAGGATCCTCTCCTCCTCCAGAGACGGCTGGTGACAGACAGGTACAGAACACAGGAGAAACATCATCATTTAGCATGAAATTGTTCATTGGTCATTAAGACATCAAAAACTAGCGGTCAACTTGGGCCTGGGATAGTACAAAGTCAGTTCAAACAGCCCCGGGGCTGGTGGGTACGCCGTTGGCACATCAAGTTCTACAAATCAATCAATCCTTTTCCCTTGACATGGCAATGTGCTTGTGTAAGACTTGTCACAACAACAACAACAACAGGTTAGGTAAGTAACATGTTGACCTGATATTTTACTACATCGGCTTCAACCTTCCATGTTGTAATTGTTGAAGTACAAGATTGAAGCAATCTTCTCCCGGTATCAAAAAGCTTTTCTCGTAGCGTTAGCGGAAATTAAGTTAACCAGCCCGAAGGCTTATTTCAGTAGTGTTTTGTTACTGTCTATGTTGTCTTTACAAGGCTGTGGAGGGTTTTTTTTCCATTACCAAAAAGTGCTGAAATCCTTTCGCACATCTCTTTGAATGGCTGCAGTCACATTCGTACGTCATGCTTATTTATAGTGCGTGATACATTTTTCTCAGAAGCTCTGGAGACTTGAAGGTAGCACTTAAACGCAGGGTTGGCAATGTTGTTGAGAAACGCGTGTTGCCATATTTCGTTTAATTAACCATAAGATATTGATCGCAACCCACAAGTCCAGGGGTTTGCAATGAAATTGATCTTACATCTTTGGGCGTTACACTACAACATCAACAATACCACAATCACAACCAATCGTTTCGTTACGACCGAACTTAATGATTGGACGGCATATGGACTGAATGCCGTGATTGGACGGATTACTTGACACATGTTTTAGGAAGTGTTCAGGCCTCCTCAACTTTGTAGAACACTCTGGAAACAAACAGGACTTTACATAACAGGTAAACACACTCTGTTAAAGCAATGAAAAATCCCCGCAGGCGTTTAAATGGGTTTCATTTGTTAAAAGTAAATCTTTAAAAAGCACAGAATGGAGGCAGGATTTAGCTCACTGTAGCAAGATGCTAACCAAGTGTTTTTTTTTTCTTTCGCTTGGATTATATCGTCTGTTTCTCCCAGATTTAAATAACCCAATGATTAATAATGGTCAGGTGTTTGAACTGGGGATCTGAGTTCGTATCTATGACAACCCTGAAATCACAAAAAAAAGTGAATTCAAAATCAACAAATTCGGTGATGTTTAAATTTCAATATGAAGTATTCAGACCATTTGTAAATACAAATGTTATGTCACTGATTTGCTGCCATAGAAAGGTTTTTTTTTCTTACATAACCTGTGTCTTTTCTCATCTAATCAGTTGCAAACAAGTGGTCAACAATAAGTTCTTTGTGATTCAACCATCAACCTTCATAGCAGTTTCCCCTGCTTCTTATCAACATAAATGGCATGAGTCACGTGACTCCGTTGCGTAATAAAATAACCTGTATTTTGTGTGTGCATTAGGCTGATGCATGGAGTTGTGGTTTCATGGGGACAGTCACCTACTGTAATCTTTCCCTTGTTCCTTCACTCTGGCTATTTTGAGAGACAAACTGCTCTGATGGTCCAAAGTGGTGGCAATTTAATCCAACCAAACACATATTTATCCAAACCAAGAAATACATTAATGAAAACAAACATTTCAGCGATTGTCCTGTTGGTAATCAGTTTGTGTTTTGGACCAGGATGTGTGTTTGCAAAAACATAAACAAAAGCCAGTATTTGACCTCAAGTACTCGAGTCTTTGAAGCCAGAACATCTACAGCAGGGGTGTCAAATCTTGGTCTTCGAGGGCCGCTGTCCTGAAGGTTTTAGACGTTTCCCTGCTCCTGATTCAAATGAATGGGTTGTTATCAAGTTCTATGGGGCGGTGGAGGGTGGCAGGGCGGTGGAGGATGGCAGGGCCTTAGAGGGTGGCAGGGCGGTGGAGGGTGGCAGGGTGGTGGAGGGTGGCAGGGTGGTGGAGGGTGGCAGGGCGGTGGAGGGTGGCAGGGCCTTAGAGGGTGGCAGGGTTGTGGAGGGTGGCAGGGCCTCTCTGGGGTGTTGTGGAGGGTGGCAGGGCCTCTCTGGGGTGTTGTGGAGGGTGGCAGGGCCTCTCTGGGGTGTTGTGGAGGGTGGCAGGGCCTCTCTGGGGTGTTGTGGAGGGTGGCAGGGCCTCTCTGGGGTGTTGTGGAGGGTGGCAGGGCCTTAGAGGGTGGCAGGGCGGTGGAGGGTGGCAGGGCCTTAGAGGGTGGCAGGGCGGTGGAGGGTGGCAGGGCGGTGGAGGGTGGCAGGGCGGTGTAGGGTGGCAGGGCGGTGGAGGGTGGCAGGGCGGTGGAGGGTGGCAGGCGGTGGAGGGTGGCAGGGCCTTAGAGAGTGGCAAGGTTGTGGAGGGTGGCAGGGCCTCTCTGGGGTGTTGTGGAGGGTGGCAGGGCCATGGTGGGTGGCAGGGTGGTGGAGGGTGGCAGGCGGTGGAGGGTGGCAGGGCCTTAGAGAGTGGCAGGGCCGTGGAGGGTGGCAGGGCCTTGGAGGGTGGCAGGGTTGTGGAGGGTGGCAGGGCCTTAGAGAGTGGCAGGGCCGTGGAGGGTGGCAGGGCTGTGGAGGGTGGCAGGGCCTTAGAGAGTGGCAAGGTTGTGGAGGGTGGCAGGGTGGTGGAGGGTGGCAGGGTGGTGGAGGGTGGCAGGGCCTCTCTGGGGTGTTGTGGAGGGTGGCAGGGCCTCTCTGGGGTGTTGTGGAGGGTGGCAGGGCCTCTCTGGGGTGTTGTGGAGGGTGGCAGGGCCTCTCTGGGGTGTTGTGGAGGGTGGCAGGGCCTCTCTGGGGTGTTGTGGAGGGTGGCAGGGTAGTGGAGGGTGGCAGGGCCGTGGAGGGTGGCAGGGCCGTGGAGGGTGGCAGGGCCTTAGAGGGTGGCAGGGCGGTGGAGGGTGGCTAGGGTAGTTGGAGGGGATGGCATAGGGTATGGGATGGGTGTGGCAAGGGCGGTGGAGACCGTGGCGGGCGGTTGTTCGAGGATTGTGGGCAGCGGCGGTGGAGGTGTGTGCAGGAGCGGTTGTGGAGGGTGGCAGGGTAGTGGAGGTGTCTTGGTCTCTGTTGTAAAGACCGTTCGCTATAGTTAAGCACATTTTCTGCTTTGGGTATGTGAGCTTATTTGCCTGAATTCTAATTTTTTTTAAACTTTTTATCTGAATAGATTCTGACTACCCTCTTTCCTGCTTCCCTTAACTGTAGACGACATCCATTATTGTTATAATTAGATTATACTACATTTAGCAGACCTTTATCTGCAGCAACAGACGAACAGCGTAAACAAAGTCCAGCAGAACATCAAGAATGATGAGAGTGTTGTTCTACAGTATTAATAAAGAGAGCGAAAAGAACAGCTTGAACATTGTGAGTGAAGCCTGTTCCAACCATATACAGTGAAATGTAATATCCACACATAATAAGCCCTGTATTTTGTTGTGTAAATATAGGTGCGGCTGTGTAGATTGGTGAAGAGTCATGCATAGTGTCGGAAGGAAGAACAGAGGTACCTTCAAAACCTCCACGAGTCTCAGAGGAATCAACTTCAACATCCAGCTCTGCAATTTCCGACTCTCTCTTCCGCTGCTCATCCAAACAAGTCTTCGTTTCCTTCAAGAGCCTTGAGCAGAGGAGAAGCAATCCCTCCGACGATCCTCAAAGGGAAACTTGAAGGGAGAAAAGTACCGGAAGTGAATGAATCAAGTGCTCTGCTTCTGTGTGGAGGGAGATAGGAAGGAGAGGGAAAGGGCTCAGCAATCAGACTACAGCAAGCCACTGTGTCTTCAGCAGTGTAGACTGCAAGTCACTGTCTTCAGTAGTGTAGACACCAAGTCACTGTGTTTTCAGTAGTGTAGACTGCAAGTCACTGTCTTCAGTAGTGTAGACTGCAAGTCACTGTGTCTTCAGTAGTGTAGACTGCAAGTCACTGTCTTCAGCAGTGTAGACTGCAAGTCACTGTGTCTTCAGTAGTGTAGACTGCAAGTCACTGTCTTCAACAGTGTAGACACCAAGTCACTGTGTCTTCAGCAGTATAGACACCAAGCCACTGTGTCTTCAGCAGTGTAGACTGCAAGCCACTGTGTCTTCAGTAGTGTAGACTGCAAGTCACTGTGTCTTCAGTAGTGTAGACACCAAGTCACTGTGTCTTCAGTAGTGTAGACTGCAAGTCACTGTCTTCAGTAGTGTAGACTGCAAGTCACTGTCTTCAACAGTGTAGACACCAAGTCACTGTGTCTTCAGTAGTGTAGACACCAAGTCACTGTGTATTCAGTAGTGTAGACTGCAAGTCACTGTGTCTTCAGCAGTATAGACACCAAGTCACTGTGTATTCAGTAGTGTAGACTGCAAGCCACTGTGTCTTCAGTAGTGTAGACACCAAGTCACTGTGTCTTCAGTAGTGTAGACTGCAAGTCACTGTGTCTTCAGTAGTGTAGACTGCAAGCCACTGTGTCTTCAGTAGTGTAGACTGCAAGTCACTGTGTCTTCAGCAGTATAGACACCAAGCCACTGTGTCTTCAGTAGTGTAGACTGCAAGCCACTGTGTCTTCAGTAGTGTAGACTGCAAGTCACTGTCTTCAGTAGTGTAGACTGCAACTCACTGTGTCTTCAGTAGTGTAGACTGCAACTCACTGTGTCTTCAGTAGTGTAGACTGCAAGCCACTGTGTCTTCAGTAGTGTAGACACCAAGCCACTGTGTCTTCAGTAGTGTAGACACCAAGCCACTGTCTGCAGTAGTGTAGACTGCAAGCCATTGTGTCTTCAGCAGTATAGACACCAAGCTACTGTCTGCAGTAGTGTAGACTGCAAGCCACTGTGTCTTCAGTAGTGTAGACACCAAGTCACTGTGTCTTCAGCAGTGTAGACTGCAAGTCACTGTGTCTTCAGTAGTGTAGACTGCAAGTCACTGTCTTCAGCAGTGTAGACTGCAAGTCACTGTGTCTTCAACAGTGTAGACACCAAGTCACTGTGTCTTCAGTAGTGTAGACATCAAGCCACCGTTCTCAGGCTGTAACTTCCATATCTGAAGACATTTAACAAGCCTGTTGTCAGGCAGTAACAGCTCTCAGACTCCGTAAGAAACACTCTGTAGGAACGCAGTTCACATGGCCTGTGGAGGACACAGGATTGATTGAAGGTTTGGAACCGTTGTCGGATCAGTACTCTACTGTGAAATGTTCAAAAGGTTCTATGGACAAGGTTCCCCAGGGGTTCTGCGGACTAAGGTGTTCCAAGACCTCACTACAGAGACCTGGGTTCGAATCTGGTCCTTTGCCACATTATGTCTACCTCTCTCTCTCTCTCTCTCTCTCTCTCTCTCTGTCTCTCTCTCTCTGTCTCTCTCTCTGTCTCTATCTCTGTTTCTTCTCTCTCTTTCTCTGTCTCTCTCTCTCTTTCTGTCTCTCTCTCACTCTCTCTCTATGTCTCACTCTCTCTCTGTCTCACTCTCTCTTACTCTCTCTCACTCTCTCTGTCTCCCTATCTCACTCTCTCTCTCTCTCTCTCTCTCCCTCTCTCCCTGTCTCTCTCCCACATTTCCTGCCCCTTCTAAACAACCTGTCAAACTAATAACAAAGGACAAAGTATCATGAATCCGTCGCGGAAATATTCCACTGACGGCTCACCTGGGGGGAGCAACCAATATCTCTGCGTAAGGCCTTCAGGCCTCATGAAGTCGCAAGTTTCAGGAAACAGATCATCGCGTATACTCATGCCGACACTCAAACAGGTGTGAGGTGATTCATGTCCCGTGTGAGAGACCAAACAAAAGCACCAAAAAAAAAGTCACAAAGAAACGAACGTGTGTGAATGTTTCTTTGGAGTTGAAGGAGATGCTTTTTTAAGCCTTATGCGTCTGTAATAAATAGATGCAGAAGTCTATTTTCAGGACTTGTTTAATGGTTACAACCCACAGAACTAGCACAACTCGGGCTTCATAACAGGACATGACACCTTAAAATTACACCTCACAGACAGAGAAGGAGGCTGTGCTCAATTCTCACCACACAGAACCTCTTTCTTTTAATACCTACTGGATGTGTCCTACAATCAAACATCCCCTCTCTTTGCCTCTCCTCCTCTCCCACCTCACCCATCTCTCTCCTATCTCTCCCCACCCCTCTCCTCTCTTCCTCACCCTTCTCCTTCCACCTCTCCACTCCTCCCACCTTACCTCACCCCTCTCCTCTCTTCCTCACCCTTCTCCCGTCTCTCTTCTTCTCACCCCTCTCCTCTCTCTCCCCACCCCTCTCCTCTCCTCCTCACCCTTCTCCTCCCACCTCTCCACTCCTCCCACCTTACCTCCCACCTTACGTCCCACCTCACCCCTCTGCTCTCTCTCCCCACACCTCTCTTCCTCACCCTGCTCCTCACCCCTCTCCTCTCTTCCCATCTCCTTCCCTCTCCATCTGAGGGTGCAGGATTATACCCTGAAATAGAATTAGCCTCAGGATGTCAACAAGTTTCATTTATTGTACTTATTATTCTCTTCCTGGTAAACTTGTGTGTGTGTGTGTGTGTGTGTGTGTTTTGTAAAGATTGAGGGACGAGGATCAGGGTTTAACCACACACTGACAACACTTCCAGTGGCTTTAGACCCAGTCTGCGGGAGAGTGATTTCCAATCAACTCAACAACACGTCTGTCGTTGCTTGCTTCCTCCTATCTGTTTACATCTCTCCCTTAGGTTTTTTTGTTGTTATTGTTTTTCACCGCTAGGGAAAAATGAAAACACTTCTAATTGAGCTCTGAATAACACATCCTCGCTGCTAGACGTTGTCCAGACTGAACCGTGACGAAGGACGAGCTCACAGGACCCGCGAACGACGTTGAGGCTGAGCGGCAGGGAGTCGGAGATTAAATTATCGCTGACACCCACGCTTCCACAGGCCTGGGCGCTGGCTGCCCATCATCGCACGCAGCCCACTCGCGTGACGTCATCCTTCTCTCCGTCCTCCGTGGCATCTGACTGGCAGGCTGGTCGGCGCCCTAACTCAGACTGCCAGAGCCTTGGCAGGCAACAGCAAGGTCCAGAGGATGCATCCAGACCACAGGCAAGGCATTGTGGGAACGCCACGGCGGTTGGCTGCAAATCAAGCGGTTCGAACGTCACGACAAGTTGTTTAGCTTTTAATGATTCAGTAGCGACTCGAAAGCAATGCATACTTGACTCTACAGGGGCCTTCAGCCTGTGGTTTTTGGCTGAGCAAGGTTCGCTGTAGCGCACGAGGCCCACTTATCAGAAAGAAGAAGAAGAAAAAAACACTTCACAGTCAGCCGGAGTTCACAGACAAGCGGTCTGGTCTGTCAGAGGTGGAGATGGTGTCGATGGACATTTGATCAGGTGCAGGTGACAAGCAAACTCATGCATAAGTGAGGCCCAGGTTCACTTGAACAGATGCCGAGCTTTCGAACAGCCTCTGGGTTATTGTTCTGAACCGAACTTCCATCAAAACAAAGCAAACATCCGAGCGATCAATCATCTCTATCTCTAATACTCAAGAAGATACACACTCAAGCACGTGCCAGAGAGAGAGGGGGGGGGGCGAGAGAGGTTGAGAGAAAGAGATGGAAAGAGAGAGATGGAGCAAGAGAGAGAGAGGAAGAGAGAGATGGGGAGAGAGAGAGTGAGAGCGAGAAATGGAGAGAAAGAGGGGGGGGACAAGAGAGATGGAGAGAGAGAGAGAGAGAGAGAGAGAGGGCAAGAGAGAGAGAGAGAGAGAAAGAGAGAGAGAGAGGGCAAGAGAGAGAGAGAGAGAGAGAGAGAGTTGTGCTTCTGATTGTTTTCAGTGGAAGATGAACAGTAGGATTGACTCTAATCTCTCTCATCCCTTTGACTTCTCTCACAGCTGGTCCTTTTGTCTCAGTTCCATCATCCAGTCTCTCCAGAATGCAAATTCACCCTTTTTTTACAGTTGATACTGCTATCTGATCAGCTGCTTGATGTGTGTAGTCAGATAGCCTTGGTCTCAAGTCAACAATGACTTCACAGAACTTGCAGTCAGCTGGGTGTCTTTTAGCACAACGCACAAATCACATTGCACTGAATCATTGAATCATGTTTGGTTTTGTATTGTATATTTTCAATGTGAATTAATATTTAAAATATTTATATGTTCACCGTATCCACCGTCTAGCCGTAGTAAAATTCTTTGTTTGTGCGAACTCGCCTGGGACAACAAAACTGATTTTGACTTTCCTGTCAAAATGCTTTTTGGACCAGATTCCAAGATGGCAAGTTTTTTGTTTTTGATAGCCCTAAAGAGCAGGAAACCATCCAAAAAAAAGTATTTGTTCTGAAAGAAACAAGTTGAAGTGAGTGAAACGCCAGCCACCTTTTACTGAAATTACCTCAGTATTAGTAGCCTTTTGTGGAGTAAAATTACAGGTCGTGGTGTTGGAATCAAAATCCTGTAATGAGTTGATGCATCAGTCTCCTGCTTTTACCTTCCTTGTTCGTGACTTGAGTTTCTACAGGAGAACCTCCATGTCTAGTAATGGAGATGTTTACTTCCGTTTCGTGACCACGACTCAACTATGGAATGACGTTACTTTTCCGGTGCTGGGTTTAGTCATATCCACAAACGCAGCTTGTGTCCATTAGCTTGCTGTCAAGCCAGGAGCTCAAACCACTGTTAAACGTTCACTGAAAAGGTTTGAGGTTATGGAACTGCTTTGTTAGAAGTTTATTTTTATAACCTTGGGTGCAAGGACCCAATCCCAAATAGCAGGCTGGTTGAGTGCCCTGTTTAAAACACTCTATATGGCGAATACCCAGTCTGGATTTATCAGCATGGCTCAGTTAATCATC
>BROE01000011.1:12279493-12284493 GCA_036571765.1 Plecoglossus altivelis | reverse complement strand
CTGACCTACGGCTGGCTGACCTACGATTGGCTGACCTACGATTCGCTGACCTACGATTCGCTGACCTACGATTGGTTGACCTACGATTGGCTGACCTATGGTTGCTACGATAGCATCAAGCAGACTAAGAGCAACAAGTCTTAGAGAAGGAGACTTGTGAGACAAAAGGAAGACAGCCATGACAATGCTAAATGAAGGAAGGCTTCACTATCATGCGATTCTAACAGATGTAGTCGGGAACAAGTTGGTCCTTTGTGGATTCTCACATGAATATGTATGTATTAAACCAACAAATCAATGTGATTTGACTGTGACTGGGTGTCGGCAATGAGTAAGAGACAAATAGGAGTCATGAGACATGTTGTAGTCATAAGGATGACAAGAGCTTGTCAGGGGAAGAAAAATCTGGAAGGGGGAGAAAAAAAAAAAAAGATTTTCGATTGAATACATTTTCAAGCATTTGAATGTTCTGGCGTCTGTGTCCTGCCTCCCACCTCTTGCCTAGCATGGCCGCGATGATACACTCGTCTCCACCTCCTTGGCCTTTCGCACCCGCATACGCACTGCTCCCCAAATGTCACCCAAGGCCTCTCCCCAGCTGTGAAATGTCACATCTTGATAAAAACGAGGGCAAAGCTGGATGTTTCAGGGACAGGGTGGAGGAGAGAGAGTGGCGGAGAGAGGGTGACGGAGAGAGAGTGGGGGAGAGAGGGTGGGGGAGAGAGAGTGGGGGAGAGAGGGTGGGGGAGAGAGGGTGGGGGAGAGGGTGGCGGAGAGAGGGTGGGGGAGAGAGGGTGGGGGAGAGGGTGGGGTAGAGAGGTTGGGGGAGAGGGTGGGGGGGGGTGGAGCTTGAAGGTTGACCTTACAGTCTTCACATCTAGCCCAGGGTTGGTAGATGGCATGTGAATCACATACCTCTCAATGCTGGTGTTCCCTACAAAATAACCTTTGTACGGAATTGCCGGCCTTCATCTGTGAGTGCTTCCTGTTTTGTGTCATACCTGTGACGTGAATCACTTAATCTTCCCCATCAGTGTTTCAGACACTCATAGAGTACTCCTATGGCATCACATTTACATTTCCCTCCTAAAGGAACGTAAAATCATTGTTGGAAACAGTTATTGCAAGGGTCACCAACTCTAGTCATGGTCCAACATCCCTGTAGGTTTTCACTACAACAGCACAAAACATAGCCTCATTCACCTCATCATCCGGGTACTTAGAATGATTAATAAAGGATTATCTTATCTTATCTTATTAGTGGAATTTAGGCGTGCTAAATTGAGGTTGAAGGGAAAAAAGCGTGGATAATATTGCTGTCTGGGACCGGAGTCGATGATCCCTGACTGACTGAACGCATCAAACTATCACACCGACACATTTCAGTCACGTCAATTTCAGCACAACTACAGCCGAACGAGAGGGAGACTGACTCGTTCCCGCTAAAGGTGCAAGGTGAAAATGTGCCATGGAGCTGGAAGTGTTATTTCGTCCAAGAGTTGGCCTGCGATCTCCGGCGTGATATACCCATCTTTCAGGTCTGTGATCCAAGAGTTCGATTCAGCAATGGTGGCTTGTCTTAGAATTCATCAAGATCGCCACGTCCTACGAGATCATCCTGAACGACAACAGTCTCAGGATTCGATGAGCAACACGCTGCATGCCAGGCATAAAAAAGAAAGGAGTAAAAAAGGAATGAATTATTAACAAAATCAGATTTTTTCTTGAAGTACGTAGCATATCCGAGTATATCCTGATGGAGTATTCATGTTCAAATTTGGGTGTCTTCGCAGTGCGGAGGAGCAGAGCAGGCCTGCGTGACTAAAAGGCTGTTGATGGAGGGGTGACTAAAACAAACGGCTGCGTATGCAACATAAGAATCCCCCTCCTGGAGCCAGATGGTCGTGGGCGACGATAGGTTTGTCCTCACAACGCGGAGCTCTTCGGTGAAACACCCCGTCCAGGATCTCGGCCGTGGGAGCCTTCGCACGCCCGGGGCTCACCTGCGTAGGTGTGCAGTCCGGCGCGCCGCTGCTCCCACGGCGGGGAAAGGCCTCCGCGTCGCCATGACGACCGCGAGCACCTGCGTCAAGATGACATTTCGGAAAATGATAATAAAAACCACACAATCCCGGAACTCCCTAAAGCAATAACTAGACGTAACGTAATAACAAGAAACGTTGCCTTTTCATTTTTGCGGAGGGGGGTTTTAAACCGTTGAAACCTCGTCTGTTACCTTTCCCAAAACCCCTTTCAATGATTGACAGCATGGTTCACCTTTCACAAGTGCAAAATCCTCAGAGAGCTGTCTCTCTCTTTTTCTCTCGAGTTCACATCAAGCTTGCATTCCACTTCATCTCTCTTCACGCTCCTCCAAAGACACCGCGTCTTCTGAGGAGACCGTACGCTCGCATGAGGGAACCACGAAGTGAGTATTTTGTTGTCTGGATGCCAACAGACCCTCATGTACCCATCATCTCCGCTGTGCAGCTCTCTATCTCCTGCTATCGTGCGTCAACGTCCTGGAGAGGTTCGGGGCCATTCGCTGTCCCCTTAGAGATATCTCCACTCAGACGACTCGTCGACCAGGTGACAATGGATCCTCAAGCAGACAGTAGGTGGATGAAGGAGGCCTTTGATGGTTCAGCTGTTCAGTGACCAGGCCATGATCCATTACGTCCTGCTAATTAATCCAGCTCTGAAGAGGTGGCTTCCTAAGGATAAAGCGCTAATAGCGTTTAGCATAACTAGCGCCGATGCTAACGTTACGGTCACCCGCCTCCCTCCCGGTCTTCACCCACATCGGGCTTTCAGCTCCGGGCATCCTGACCTAGGAGCGGGGCCTCCAACCAAGCCATCCACCGGATAGAGAAAAAAAACAAGCTTTTCACCGTTGAGGTTGAACTCACAAGCGTCAGTTCGGTCTCAGTTTTGCCAGATACGTCCCCTACACCCTTTATTTCACAGCACGAAGGAGTTCGCTGAAGTATTGGCAGGGATCATTTTTTTGTCTTCAAATATTGGTGTGTGTGTGTGTGTGAGTGTGAGAGAGAGAGCAAGAGCGAGTGAGTTTGTGTGTGAGAGCGTGTGTCAGTGTATGTGTGTGTCTGAGGCCCCCTAAATCTATGCCCATGCTATTGATACTACGGATGAGAGAGCTAGACAAACATACCACGGCTTCACTAACTAACCGACAGGTTTGCCGAAGGCTCGCATCTATTTCTGACTCATCTAGTCTTCCCAGGTGTTGGGAGGAGGGGTCAAAGTTAAAGGTCAAAGGTCACACGGAAGGTGTCGGACAGGACCAATCATTCGACGACTGACTGACCTCCTGGCTAGAAACACACAGATCACAGAACGCTACGTCCTTTTGACTTCTATCAACATGGCTGTGAACCACCCACCCGATGACTTCTCTTCATCATTAACAGCCAACAGGCTTCACTCCACACTCCAGCCTAACACACAGGACAGTAATGAAGATTGTCATTGCAGTTTCCTCCCACAAACTTGGCCTTGACCGTCAAACTCATCAAACGCTGAGCGAGAGGATCAGAAAGGCTGGTCTAATTTAGGGGAGCTTGTAGATAACTATCTAACAGGACAGTGTCAAGCAAACTTGTCTGTCTTGTTGAAGGTTTTCCTTGCCGTGGATCCGCTTGTGGCAGCAACATTTTGGAGTTTCATGGTTAATAAGTCCACTTGTTCTCGCGGACAGCAAGGTCTATTAACTTCAAAGCATTCTCCTTATTCCTCCTAGTGTGAGACCAAAACGAAAGTTTTGATTTCGATCTAATCTTCACACCGACAGATTGGGTTTCAGCCAATTGTAGGTGACGTTGAGCACTGTGGCTAGCTGAGGCTAACTGAAGCTAGCTGTGAACCACCCACCCGCCCACTTCAGCTAGCTGAGGCTACTAGCTGAGGCTACTAGCTGAAGCTACTAGCTGAAGCTACTAGCTGAAGCAGTTAGCTGAAGCAGCTAACTGAAGCTGCTAGCCGAAGCTACTAGCTGAAGCTAATACTCCACAACTGACCACAAACTCAGCTTCCTGTTGTTCTCACTCTCCGGCCACTTCCTGTCACTCCTCCCACGCCCCCTTCCAGGGTTGCCAACGACGACACGGTCAGTCTGAACAAGAGGAAGAACAAGCCGTCCGGTGAGAACACAAGGACCGTTGGATTAAAGCCATTCCCCTGATGGCTAACAGCAAATTGCATGTGTGGAAAGTAGAAACTGAAGAGCGAGAATTGAAGGAGTGTCTTTCCAACCGTATTTTGCCGGTTCAAGTCAAAGAACAAATCCGTTTTTTTTTTACCTCGTCACAGAGTAACTGCAGCTCTGCCCCCGATCGCGGCGAACTAAGAGTTCCACAACGCAACAAGAAAGTTTCAACTGGCTCAAGGCAAACGGACAACAATTATTGCAATATTTCAATGAGAACGAGATCTCTGTTGAGGTTCATCAGTATCAGAATCAGAAATACTTTATTTATCCCCGAGGGAAAACTCTTTCGCTACAGCGGTTCACTGTCACATCCATGCACACAGGAATACAAGAATAAAAGAAGCAAATACATATACTAAAATACCTTAAAATACAATACTGATCAGATACTAGAATACTATATAATACAATACTTGTCAGGCATATATACATTAATAATTTAAGTATGCCTAGGTATAAAGTATCCCTAAATATACTTCCAGTGGGTTTTAATGATCAAGTGGTAACGGCTGGAAATCTCCCATACAGATCATGGCTCTTGGTCCTGATTAGAGATATATTATTAGAACTGTACATTTTACAATCTTTCGCAATTTTCTCTAGGGGGAAGGGATTAGGGGGAAGGGGTTAGGGGGGAGGGGTTAGGGGGATGGGGTTAGGGGGGAGGGGTTAGGGGGGAGGTGTTAGGGGGGAGGGGTTAGGGTTAGGGGGGGGAGGGGTTAGGGGGGGAGGGGAAGGGAGGTAAGGAGTGGATAGTCGTCTAAGCAATGCC
>BROE01000011.1:12220609-12278109 GCA_036571765.1 Plecoglossus altivelis | reverse complement strand
GTTAGCAAAATCAAGGCATTTCATAAGATGTCATCTGCAGCCGGACTGTAATTGACTGGACTGCGAAGCTTCTGACAGGAAAAGGAAGTGGAAGAACAGCTGAATAAGGGTGATGAGAAGAAGGGCATCTGTGGGGAGACTGACTAAAGTCCGGAGGGGGAAAAAAAAGACATTTTCACCAAATATTGGGCAGTAACCATCTCATTTCTGACATGTTCCGGCATTTTCCGCAAGAGCAACAAGAAAAACAGAGAGAGAGGGAGAGAGACACAGAGAGAGAGACAGAGACAGAGAGAGAGAGGGAGAGAGAGACAGACAGACAGACAGACAGACAGAGAGAGAGAGAGGGAGAGAGAGAGAGAGAGACAGACAGACAGAGAGAGAGAGAGAGAGAGAGAGAGAGAGAGAGAGAGAGAGAGGGACGGGGGCAAAGACAAGAGCTCCTGGCTGATAATAAAGATGGGATGAGACACAGTCCCAGGGAGAAGGCAGAAGGATGACCACACACAGGCTGTGAGATGATGAGGTCCCCGTGCTAGTTTCTGACATGTTCTAGCATTTTCCGCAAGTGAAGTGAAGTGAAGTGACGTATTGGCAAGTATGGTTACCCATACTCGAAATTTACCTCTGCATTTAACACATTTAAGTGGGCAACCGCACGCACACACAGTGAACATACACCCGGAGCGACAAGAACACATTAGTGGGGGACTCAAATGGAATGACAGAATTATCAACTACATAAGAATCGTAAAACCAACAGACATAACATAATTTATGAAAAGAAGAACATTTATAAAAGAAGAACAAATCGTTGTTGAGATTTTTATGACGTCCGGACGCTAAAGGGCCTTTGGTTTCAACATCGTTTTCTACCACGTTTTCTGTATACCAGTAGTCCCGTATACCAGTAGTGCTGTATACTAGTAGTGCTGTATACCAGTAGTCCCGTATACCAGTAGTGCTGTATACTAGTAGTGCTGTATACCAGTAGTGCTGTATACCAGTAGTGCTGTATACTAGTAGTGCTGTATACCAGTAGTGCTGTATACCAGTAGTGCTGTATACCAGTAGTCCCGTATACCAGTAGTGCTGTATACTAGTAGTGCTGTATACCAGTAGTGCTGTATACTAGTAGTGCTGTATACCAGTAGTGCTGTATACCAGTAGTGCTGTATACTAGTAGTGCTGTATACCAGTAGTGCTGTATACCAGTAGTGCTGTATACTAGTAGTGCTGTATACTAGTAGTGCTGTATACCAGTAGTGCTGTATACCAGTAGTCCCGTGTACCAGTAGTGCTGTATACTAGTAGTGCTGTATACCAGTAGTGCTGTATACCAGTATTGCTGTATACCAGTAGTGCTGTATACCAGTAGTGCTGTATACTAGTAGTGCTGTATACTAGTAGTGCTGTATACTAGTAGTGCTGTATACTAGTAGTGCTGTATACTAGTAGTGCTGTATACTAGTAGTGCTGTATACTAGTAGTGCTGTATACTAGTAGTGCTGTATACTAGTAGTGCTGTATACTAGTAGTGCTGTATACTAGTAGTGCTGTATACTAGTAGTGCTGTATACTAGTAGTGCTGTATACTAGTAGTGCTGTATACTAGTAGTGCTGTATACTAGTAGTGCTGTATACTAGTAGTGCTGTATACTAGTAGTGCTGTATACCAGTAGTTCCGTATACCAGTAGTGCTGTATACCAGTAGTTCCGTATACCAGTAGTGCTGTATACCAGTATTGCTGTATACCAGTAGTGCTGTATTCCAGTAGTGCTGTATACTAGTAGTGCTGTATACCAGTAGTTCCGTATACCAGTAGTGCTGTATACCAATAGTGCTGTATACTAGTAGTGCTGTATACTAGTAGTGCTGTATACTAGTAGTGCTGTATACTAGTAGTGCTGTATACTAGTAGTGCTGTATACTAGTAGTGCTGTATACTAGTAGTGCTGTATACTAGTAGTGCTGTATACTAGTAGTGCTGTATACTAGTAGTGCTGTATACTAGTAGTGCTGTATACTAGTAGTGCTGTATACTAGTAGTGCTGTATACTAGTAGTGCTGTATACTAGTAGTGCTGTATACCAGTAGTCCCGTATACCAGTAGTGCTGTATACTAGTAGTGCTGTATACCAGTAGTGCTGTATACCAGTAGTGCTGTATACTAGTAGTGCTGTATACCAGTAGTGCTGTATACCAGTATTGCTGTATACCAGTAGTGCTGTATACTAGTAGTGCTGTATACCAGTAGTGCTGTATACCAGTAGTGCCGTATACCAGTAGTGCTGTATACTAGTAGTGCTGTATACCAGTAGTTCCGTATACCAGTAGTGCTGTATACCAGTAGTCCCGTATACCAATAGTGCTGTATACCAGTAGTGCTGTATACTAGTAGTGCTGTATACCAGTAGTTCCGTATACTAGTAGTGCTGTATACCAGTAGTGCTGTATACCAGTAGTGCTGTATACTAGTAGTGCTGTATACCAGTAGTCCCGTATACCAGTAGTGCTGTATACTAGTAGTGCTGTATACCAATAGTGCTGTATACCAGTAGTGCTGTATACTAGTAGTGCTGTATACCAGTAGTTCCGTATACCAGTAGTGCTGTATACCAGTAGTGCTGTATACTAGTAGTGCTGTGTACCAGTAGTCCCGTATACCAGTAGTGCTGTATACTAGTAGTGCTGTATACTAATAGTGCTGTATACCAGTAGTGCTGTATACTAGTAGTGCTGTATACCAGTAGTGCTGTATACCAGTAGTGCTGTATACCAGTAGTGCCGTATACCAGTAGTGCTGTATACCAATAGTGCTGTATACCAGTAGTGCTGTATACCAGTAGTGCTGTATACCAGTAGTGCTGTATACTAGTAGTGCTGTATACCAGTAGTGCTGTATACCAATAGTGCTTTATACCAGTAGTGCTGTATACCAGTAGTGCTGTATACCAGTAGTGCTGTATACCAGTAGTGCCGTATACCAGTAGTGCTGTATACCAGTAGTGCTGTATACCAGTAGTGCTGTATACTAGTAATGCCTTCTACCAGTAGTGCTGTATACCAGTAGTGCTGTATACCAGTAGTGCTGTATACTAGTAATGCCTTCTACCAGTAGTACTGTATACTAGTAGTGCTGTATACCAGTAGTGCTGTATACTAGTAGTGCTGTATACTAGTAGTGCTGTATACCAGTAGTGCTATATACCAGTAGTGCTGTATACCAGTAGTGCTGTATACCAGTAGTGCTGTATACTAGTAGTGCTGTATGCCAGTAGTGCTGTATACCAGTAATGCCTTCTACCAGTAGTGCTACTTCTAGTGCTTGAAGGATGTTCCTGAAACAACATATATTAAGTTTACTTTAGTCAGAATACATAAAAACACAGCTCACAGACTTGACCTACCCCCAGCCCCCCCCCCCTCGACACAGCATAAACAAATAAACAAACAAACAAGTGTCCCTTCATGTGTCTAGACGAGGCAATAGCTGAGAAAGGATGAGAGCCAAGCGCTCTAGGCTGCAACGGTTCTTTGATGCGGTGTGCGTTATGTGTGTGTGTCTGTGTGTGTGTGTGTTTGTGTGTGTGTGTGTGTCTGTGTGTGTGTGGGTGTGTGTTGTGCGTATGTGTCTGTGTGTATGTGTCTGTGTGAATGTGTCTGTGTATGTGTCTGTGTGTTGTGTCTGTGTGTATGTGTCTGTGTGTGTATGTGTCTGTGTGTGTCTGTGTGTTGTGTGTTGTGTGTATGTGTCTGTGTGTGCATGTGTACGTATTTTTATGTGAGAGAGAGAGAGTGAGTGTGTAAGAGTGTCTGTGTGTGTCTGTGTGTGGGAGAGAGTGTAAGAGTGTCTGTGAGTGTGCGTGTGTGTGTTAGTGTGTGCGCGCGTGTGTGTGTGTGTGAGTGTGTTAGTGTGTGTATGTGTGTGTGTGTGTAAAGGACATTAAATGTCTGTATCATGCCCCTCACTTCCGGTGTCACTCACTGGCCTGTCCTCTGCCTTTGTCTCACTTTGTATGTGTGTGTGTGTGTGTGTGTGTGTGTGTGTGTGTGTGTGTGTGTGTGTGTGTGTGAGTGTTATTATGCGTGGGTCTACGTAAGGTTGCAAAGAGACATAAACACACACACACACACAAGTGTGTTTCAGTAGACAGTCTGGAGTGACACAGCTAATGTATTCCACCATCATTTCATTAATTAGCTGTCCAATCTGCCTTGCTATTGTGCCACTGGCTGGATGAGAACAAAGATCTGCCCTCGTCTCTGTCTCCCTCTCTCTCTCTCTCCCTCTCTCTCTTTCTCTCCCCCCGTTGTATCTTTATCTCTCCCTCCCTCTCCCCCCTCGCTATCTTTCCCTCCCTCCCTCCATCCTTCTCTCTCTCTCTCTCTCCCTCTCTCTCTCCTTCTCTTCCCCCTCTGTCTCCCTCTCTCCTACTCCCTTTCCCTTTTTCGCTCTCTCTCCCCCTTTGTCTGTCTCTCCCCCTCTGTCTGTCTCTCCCCCTCTCATTCCCCCATTTGTCTCTTTCTCTCTCTCCCTCCCTCTCTCCCCCTTGCCGTCTTTCCCTCCCTGCCTCCCTCCCTCTCTCTCTCTCTCTCTCTCTCTCTCTCCTCTCCCCTTCTCTTCCCCCTCTGTCTCCCTTTTTCCCACTGCCTCTCCCTTTTTTCGCTCTCTCCCCTTCCCTCTTTCTCCCCCTTTGTCTCTCTCTCCCCCTCTGTCTCTCTATCTTTCTTTTAATCTGCCCCCGCCACTTCCATCTCCATGTGACACATCACACAACAAGAGTCCATGAGATCAATTAGCAGATGCGTTAACACCAGGAGTGGGTCTGGGCGGGCCCCAACAGCCAACAGGACACTTCACATTACAAACATCTGACAGGGCATGACTCAGAGGCAGGCCTGAACAGGCAGCCCACTGACCGGGGGTGGAATAGGAGGAGGTGGGGGAGGAGGAGGTGGGGGAGGATGTGGGGAAGGAGGAAGAGGAGGTGGAAGAGGAGGAGGAGGGAGAGGTGGGCATGGTGTAGGTAGGTGTGGAGGAGGTGGGGGAGGACATGGGGAAGGAGGAAGAGGAGGAGGAGGAGGAAGAGGAGGAAGGAGAGAAAGAGGAAGAGGAGGACGTGGGGAAGGAGGAAGAGTAGGAGGAGGTGGAAGAGGAGGAGGAGTGAGAGGTGCAGGAGGAAGAGGAGAAGGAGGAAGAGGAGGACGTGGGGAAGGAGGAAGAGGAGGAGGGAGAGGTGGGCATGGTGGAGGTGGGGGAGGAGGTGGGAGAGGAGGAAGAGGCGGAGGAAGAGGGGAATGAGGAGGGAGGGGAGAAAGAGGAGGAGGAGGGAGAGGTGGGAAGGTGGAGGTGGGGGAGGAAGAGGAGGAAGAGGAGGTGGAGAAGGAGAAGGAAGCAGCAGACAGCTAGAGCAGCTTGAGAGACATCAGGGCACCAGTTCAAAGGGTCAAAGGTCAGAGGTGAGCTGATACCCTGCGGCGGTCGAACATCACAAATAGACCAACAAAAAATGGTGTTTGTCTGCCACTGCTTTGGAAAACCATAATCCTTTCTGTGATCTCCTTCAAGAAAACCAAAGTACTGAAGTTCTGAGTGTCTTTCTTCTTAGAGTCTTATCTCATTTGTAAACCAGCACAACCTCACAGCATCTCTCCAGGTCAGAGCACAAACACAATGCCTGCTATTTCCGATCACGCAGGACACGCTACAGGCTGTGGTTTAAAAGTTAGGCTTAATCTTACAACACACAATGCAACGTGTTTATCAATCACCAGAGCCAGGTTGCATAAACGAAGCATGTGTCATAAGCTGTGCGTCAGTATGGAGGATTTACACTAAGCAGAACTCTTGGTGTCGTATGCACCTGTATGCACACACAGGGCTAGCATGACGGGACTGCACATATGAAACCGATCATGCTTACAATGGCAAGGACGGCAAATTTTGGTTTCCTTTTTGTTATTAGTTATTGGGGGGGGGGGGTGGATATCGGAGAATGGAGAGAGAGAGAGAGAGAGAGAGAGAGAGAGAGAGAGAGAGAAAAGAGCCCTTCTTCTCACTGTACAACTGCAGCAGAACACATGGGCTTCCTGGAAGCCCAAATATGGGCAGGCGGCGATGAGGTGAGCAGTGTGAGTCATCTTCTGGCCACCCACATATGAGAGGAAAGAGAGAGAGGGACAAAGAGACATGGAGAGAGAGGGGGAGAGACCTAGAGAGAGACAGAGAGAGAGAGAGAGACACACACACAGACACAAAGAGAGACAGAGAGAGAGAGACACACACACAGACACAGAGACACTGAGAGAGACAGACAGAGAGAGACAGACAAAGGGAGGCAGATAGAGACATAGATACAGAGAGACAGACTGAGAGACGCAGAGACATGCCAGAAGAGAGACAGGCAGACAGAGAAGGTGACCGTAAATGACAGCAGAGCAGAAAGAAGTTTCACAGTTGCAGACATTGTTTGACACGTCAAGGCATCAAGGCAGGGTCCTGCACGCCTGCAGAGAGATCACTGACATGACGAGAGATCACTGACATGACAAGGGAGATCACTGACATGACGAGAGATCACTGACATGACGAGAGATCACTGACATGACGAGAGATCACTGACATGACGAGGATCACTGACATGACGAGAGATCACTGACATGACAAGGGAGATCACTGACATGACGAGGGAGATCACTGACATGACGAGGGAGGCAGTGAAACACGTCTTATTTCAGCATAAGCTCAGCAGGCAGGGAGGAGGACTGAGCAGTAGAACTCTGTTAAGATCAGGAGCCCAGCAGGGTGTCGCAAGCCACAGCAGCTGATTGGCTCTTTGTTTGTGGCAGAGTTGGGATGAGACGCGCAGGGCGGGCAGGACTGAACATGGACGCAGCATGTCTGGGGGGGGTTTGACCAGTCACTGACGTATGCTTCCAGAAGAGAGGGAATGTGGGGTGTGTGCACGCGCGTGTGTTTGTGTGTGCACGCGTGTGAGTGCAAGTGCATGTGTGTGTGTGTGTGTGTGCACGTGCATGTGTTTGTGCGTGTGTGCATGTGCGTGTGCGTGTTTGCACGTGCATGTGTGTGTGTGTGTGTGTGTGTGTGCACGTGCATGTGTGTGTGTGTGTGCACGTGCATGTGTGTGTGTGTGTGTGTGTGCATGTGCATGTGTGTGTATGTGTGTGTGCACGTGCGTGTGTGTGTGTGTGTGTGTGGAGGGCAGAAGTCCTCATACTTGTATCACAAAAGATACTAAATATCTTCAGCGAGGAATGTAAACAAAGCAGGGAAACAATTAAAATCATGGTGGGGAGGAGGGAGTCTGGGGGGGGGGGATCGGAAACTGTCTGAAAAGGTACGGAAGTAATTTCCTACTATCGCCATGGTCCCCGCCGTGAGGGAAATCACTTCCTCCTCTCCTCAGTTACAGCATATCGACTGAAGAACCAATAATTTATTCTATAACAGGTCTCTGACTCTGCAACGTGTTTATGAATGTTCTTCCGATCCGTAATTGATCCTCGACACCCAGGTACTTTTCCAGGAGTGAGTCAGCGGTGGTTTTTGTGAAGAGCTGGATCCTCCAACACCATCTTGTTGTTGTTGCTGTTCTGGTGAACAGCAGGGTTGATCTCTTGCAGATCAGAGTGGAGTTTAGTGACCCTGGCAGAGCCTGAGGCTTCCTGCCATGAGGCACTGCTTCTAGAACACACACACACACATGCACACACATACACACGCAGACACACTCACACACATATACACGCATACACACGCAGACACACACACACACATACACACACGCGCGCACACACACACGCATACTCACACACACACACACACACACATACACACACACACACACACACACACATACACACATGCGCACACACACACACACGCATACTCACACACACACACGCACGCACACATACACATACACGCACGCATACACGCACACAAATACACACTCACACACATGCACATGCGCATACACACATACACGCACTCACTCCCACGCGCACACACATACACAGGTACATCCAGACACTCTCCATACAAGCACACACACAGACTCTCTCTCTAAGTCACGCACACACATGGACACACACACACACACACACACACACACAAACACACACTCTCTCTCTCTACAAACACACCCAGACACGCACGCAGAGACACTCTCAAAGTCACGCACACACATACACACACACACACACACTCAAAAACACACACACTCTCTCTCTCTCTCTCTCTCTCTCTCTGTCTCTGTCTCTCTGTCTCTGTCTCTGCCTCCCTCTCTCTCTCTCTCTGTCTATCTCTCTCTCTCTCTCTCTCTCTCTCTCTCTCTCTCTCTCTCTCTCTCTCTGCATAGGAGCATCTTCAGTTCAGTAGTTCACAGTGCCAGCTGATGAGCAGCATGTAAAGAACATCTGTTGGAGACTCATCGCCTGTCAGTGGTACTAAAGAACCACACAGTCTAAAGTGCCCATGTTCTCTTCAGACTCAATCAGAATCAGTTTTATTCGCTATGCAAGATATACAAGCACAACATTTACTGTGGCAGGAAAGTGCAAACATAGAACATATATGGAACATAATAAAGGTATATTAAAAAATAAGAAATATTATAAAATACAAATGAGATCAAAAGTAGGCTCTAGCTGTACAACAGTTGTTTTTTTGTCTCTAAGAAGCAGGAGACAGATGAAGAATTATGACTGGTTGTTTTTCTGTTGAAGGCCATTGGCTCTTGATGTTTTTCTATTGAAGGTGATTGGCTGTTGATGTTTTTCTATTGAAGGTGATTGGCTCGCACTTGAAGCCACGTGACACGCCATGGCTTTAAACCAACAATGTGTTAATCTACTACTCTCAAACGTTCTACAACCAAGCACACTAAATATCAAAAGAAAACTTTCTAAATAACCATTCACTTCACACTTTTTGAAATGGAAAGGATGAAATACATTGCATACATAAGAGAGGCATTGGGGAACGAGATGCTGGCAACCAGCTCAACTTGTCTGTTGCTATGATATAAGCTCAGGGAAGCCAATGCAGCATGTCAGAGCTACAAGAAAGGCAATTTCTTTCTGCGATTCAAACGATGACTCTGTAGTGTCTCTGAGTGTAAACAGTCTCGCTTCTGAGGTTGTGTAACCAACATCAACACAGACGTTCCCCTGCTTCCACTAACAAAGAAGACCAGGCTTCTTTCGAGCTGGAGGGATGACAAAATCAAAAACCATTTTAATGGTGAGAGTACCGAGCATCTCACTCCTTCCCTCTTCGGTCCATCACCCACTTCAGCTCTTCATCCACCTCCCGCCATCCTTGCCCCTTCGTACTAACACCTCCTCTCACATCTCAATCACACCCCACACACAAAGCCTACATGTAAAGTGCAACGTACATCTCGTCCCTCCCTCATCCTTACTCATCGCACGCTCCCTCTTCCTCACTTTCGACTACCCCTCGCGGCTGAGCGTCCCTCAGCATCTCCCCACCACTCCCCTACTCTACCCTCCACCTGACCTCCTCAACTCATCATCTCTCCGTACCTCCTCCCCCAAACAGGCCAGCAACGCAGCCTCCCTCACCTCTCATCGCCGCGCACACCCTCCTCCCCTCTTTCGCACACGTCGCGTCCACTCCCGGGTCGCCTGCCATCCTCTCCACTCATACTCCTCTCTTCCATCTCTCCCCTCCTACCCTCCCTCCTCTCTCCGCCCTGGCACCTCCCTCCCCCCTCAAACCCACCCTCCCATCCTCCACTCTCTCTCCCTCCCCTTGTCTCTCTGGCCAGCGGTCGATCGCAGCTCGCTGTCTGCAGACGCAGACAGACACATGGACGATGTCGCAGAGGACCGTGTCCATGCTTCGGATGTGAATGAGGATGATGATGATGAAGAGCATGGACTGGTGGGGACTAATGGGGCTGCAGTTCTAAGCTCCTTGTCATCCCAGCAGGTTTGGGGTAGAGCCTGTATCCTTCCTGCCCAGACTGGACCCCCTCTTCGCCAGGCGGAGGGGGAGGAGGAGGGAGGAGGAGGGAGGAGGGGGAGGAGGGAGGGGGAAGACTGTGAGCAGACACACAGCTGCCGCCTCTTGTCCTCCTCGATGAAAGGATGTGCATGACCGAGAGGAGGGGAGCGAGGGAGGAGGAGGGGAGTGAAGGAGGAAGAGGAGAGAGAGAGAGAGGAGGAGGGGAGGGAGGGAGAGTGAGAGGAGGAGGGGAGAAAGGGAGGAGGGGAGAGGGAGGACGAGAGAAGAGAGGTTGGCAGGAGGGGAGAGAGGAAGGTGGGTGCCACAAAGGGTGAGGAGAAGGTGAGGAGACAGCGAGGAGGGTGGTGGGAGAGAGAGGAGGAGAGAGAGTGCAGAAAAAAGGTGGAGAGAGATAGAGAGAACAAAAGGAGAGGGCAAACAACAGAACGAGGTGCAGAGAGAGAGAGACAGAGAGACAGAGAGAGAGAGACAGAGAGACAGAGAGACAGAGAGAGAGAGAGAGAGAGAGAGAGAGAGAGAGAGAGAGAGAGAGAGAGAGAGAGACAGAGATAAACAGAGAGAGAGTGAGAGACAGAGATAAACAGAGAGAGAGAGACAGACACAGACAGACAGACAGACAGACAGGCAGACAGACTGGCAGACAGACTGGCAGATAGGCAGGCAGACAGAGAGAGACAGAGAGAGGACTGAGAGGGAGACAGAGAGAGAGAGGCATAAGTAGAGAGAGAGGACAGACAGACAGACAGAGACAGAGACAGAGACAGAGAGAGAGAGGCATAAGTAGAGAGAGAGGACAAAAGGAGGACAAGGAAAATAGAAAGGAAATGAGCGACGGGGTAGAGAAGGAAAACCACTGCAGCCGACAGGTTGATAATGACACGAGGAAGATGAGAGAGAGATGAGCAGGAGTGGAGAAGGGAGACGTTCTGTCTGTGAGTCTCAGGTCAGCTATAATAGGTGTCTGAACATAACACAGACCAGCAAACTGGAACCTGTTTTTGGTTTGCTTGTCTTCTGATAGGTTTTAGTCTCTTTTAGCCATCATGACACGTTTTACTAAACTGCTCCATGGTATTTCAAACAAGGTTATTTGTCAGCCTTGAGGGCAATAGCTTAGTGGATGATCATGTGACTGAAGTCATGTGACTAAAGTTGGTGAGGTGTTTCAGCGTGAGGTCAAGACAACCATACTAGGGTTAGTGTTAGTTCTAGTTAGTTAGGACTAGTGTTAGTGTTAGGGTTAGTTCTGATGTTAGGGTTAGTTCTAGATTAGGGTTAGTTCTAGGTTATGGTTAGTTCTAGATCAGGGTTAGTTCTAGGTTATGGTTAGTTCTAGATCAGGGTTAGTTCTAGGTTAGGGTTAGTTCTAGGTTGGGGTTAGTTCTAGGTTAGGGTTAGTTCTAGGTTAGGGTTATGAGTAGTGTTAGTGTTAGGGTTAGTTCTAGGTTAGGGTTAGTTCTAGGTTGGGGTTAGTTCTAGGTTAGGGTTAGTTCTAGGTTAGGGTTAGTTCTAGGTTAGGGTTATGAGTAGTGTTAGTGTTAGGGTTAGTTCTAGGTTGGGGTTAGTTCTAGGTTAGGGTTAGTTCTAGGTTGGGGTTAGTTCTGGGTTTGGGGTTAGTTCTAGGTTAGGGTTAGTTCTAGGTTGGGGTTAGTTCTAGGTTAGGGTTAGTTCTAGGTTGGGGTTAGTTCTAGGTTGGGGTTAGTTCTAGGTTAGGGTTAGTTCTAGTTGTAAGGTTATGGTTAGTTGTAGGTTATGGTTAGGGTTGACCCTTGTCACTCCTTCCTCAGAACACCTGGTTCATCTTCCTCATCTTCTCCCAGTCCCCAGTTACAAGTAGCCACTGGGTGGCCACACACAATGGATGACCAGCTAGTTGACTTAGCTGGTTAGCTGGTTAGCTGGTTAGCCGACCGGTCAGTTGACTACACATGAGGGTTTAAGGACAAGGGATGTTCTGGAATGTTTGTCCATTTGCTGAAGCCATTTGGACATTGTTTATTGTTTACCTTGCTTTGCTGTTTATATATATATATGTTCAATGTTTGCACTTCCCTGCCACAGTAAATTCTGTGCTTGTGTATCTTGCATGGCGAATAAAAACCTATTCTGATTCTGATTCTGATGTACAGTTAGACATCCAGGTTTAGCTCTCAGTCAGGTGAGCATTATGACCGTGTGACACGGGTGAGCCATCAGTCGGCGTAAGATCGTAACTGTTGACATAACCATTTTAACAACATGTGCACCATCAGCAGTGCTGTGGTTTGCAGACGGATGTTCTCCATAACTGCAGTGCTTCACTGTTCCATCTTGTCCACGCATCCTGCTGAGTGTATCTCCAGTTTCAGCTTGCTCAACAACACATGGCTACTGTCATCATTGGAATATGTGAAAGAGCGCCCTCTAGAGGCCAGACGAACACACAGCATCTCCTGGCAGCCAAGGCGGCACAGCAACGACCTAGGCTCAGGTAACGACAGCAGAGAAAGAGCAGAAGTGGAGTTATTTTTTTAAACAGGAGATTGACACGAACGTTGACCGAACGCAATTTAAACTTAACTGTCGTCGGAATAACAAACGAACAAAGGTACTTGCAGGAGCTGCAGGAGAACATGTCACCGCTGATCAAAAACACAAATTCGCGGAGACGAGAAAAACCAAAACACACAGCTTGCTCTTCACAGCCGTGCATGATGGGTAAGGCTCCCTCCGCATCACGATCATGCAGGGTTTTCCTGGGACTCCACATGACTTATTCAAACAGAAATAGCCCAATGGAGGATGGCGCCCTGCGTAGGCCGCCATGTGGAGGCGCTCGCTACAGCTCACCGGTGATTCCTCCTCTTAAACATCTCCTCTTCAAGCTCAGCGCCTGCGTGGACGCCTCCGTGTGGAGCTACCTGCCCGCCCCCGCACACCTGGCTCTCCCAGAGAAGGACACTACCTGAGTGAGAGGCAACCAGTTCAGCCTCACTGGAAACGCTGGACGCTGATTGGTCGATTACGGCGTCCGGCCTCGGACAGCTCAAGAGAGGGTTTTTTTTGGTTGGGGCCCTTTCTGTTCAGTCTACCTCAGCATGCAAGCACTGTTCAGTCTACCTCAGCATGCAAGCTCTGTTCAGTTGGTCTACCTCAGCATGCAAGCACTGTTCAGTTGGTCTACCTCAGCATGCAAGCACTGTTCAGTCTACCTCAGCATGCAAGCTCTGTTCGGTTGGTCTACCTTAGCATGCAAGCTCTGTTCAGTTGGTCTACCTCAGCATGCAAGCTCTGTTCAGTCTACCTCAGCACGCAAGCTCTGTTCAGTTGGTCTACCTCAGCATGCAAGCTCTGTTCAGTCTACCTCAGCATGCAAGCTCTGTTCAGTTTGTCTACCTCAGCATGCAAGCTGTGTTCAGTTGGTCTACCTCAGCACGCAAGCTCTGTTCAGTTGGTCTACCTCAGCATGCAAGCTGTGTTCAGTTGGTCTACCTCAGCACGCAAGCACTGTTTAGTTGGTCTACTTCAGCACGCAAGCACTGTTCGGTCTACCTCAGCATGCAAGCACTGTTCGGTTGGTCTACCTCAGCATGCAAGCACTGTTCGGTCTACCTCAGCATCCAAGCACTGTTCGGTTGGTCTACCTCAGCACGCAAGCTCTGTTCAGTTGGTCTACCTCAGCATGCAAGCACTGTTCGGTCTACCTCAGCATGCAAGCACTGTTTGGTTGGTCTACCTCAGCATGCAAGCACTGTTCGGTTGGTCTACCTCAGCACGCAAGCACTGTTCGGTTGGTCTACCTCAGCATGCAAGCTGTGTTCAGTCTACCTCAGCATGCAAGCACTGTTCAGTTGGTCTACCTCAGCATGCAAGCACTGTTCAGTTGGTCTACCTCAGCACGCAAGCTCTGTTCGGTTGGTCTACCTCAGCATGCAAGCACTGTTCGGTTGGCCTACCTCAGCATGCAAGCTGTGTTCAGTTCGGTTTACCTCAGCACACAAGTCTGGTTCGTTCAGTCTACCATAACACAAAACAAGCCTTGTTTGTTCAGTCTCAGCGCACAAACACTGTCCCTGAGTATACCCCCCTCCCCCTTCCCCTCACCCCCATCCCTGCTTTTTGAAAAGTGCTCAAGCTGACATTTCAGTTCGGTGTTTGTTTCATACTGGGGAGTGGCTGTGTTTGTTTGTTTAACTGGCGCTTTTACCCAACAAAAACTGTGCGAGATTCATGACACAAAGTATCCAGTGCGATCCAGTACTGCTACCACTGCGTCCAGCGTTCGGTTCAAACCCAACCGGAACGTGAACAGGTGCACGCACTGAACACACGAGTTTACATCGTACCCTACATCGCCCTCCTGCAAGCCCCGGGCATACACCTCAGGGCGAACAGCAGGGCTGCTTCCAGAACGTTCCCTCTGTCGACAGCAGGGTGACAACCACGCTCACAGATGCCTCCCTCATCAACAGGATCGGAGCTCCTCGCTCTTCCCGCGCCATCTCCGCCCGTAGGATATCCTGAGCATCTGTGGGCTTCCCTGCATCTCAGTCCTCCTCCAGCGCAGCTCTCTCCTAATAATATGAGTCCGTATATGAATCTATATGTATTGAGTCTAATATGAGGCTGTATGTAGTCTAAACAGGGTTCAAATTATGGGGGAGCTAAGGAGAGCTGGGCTCCCCTGAAAAGGACCTGGGCTCCCCTGAAAAGGACCTGGGCTCCCCTGAAAAGGACCTGGGCTCCCCTGAAAAGGACCTGGGCTCCCCTGAAAGCCTACTTTGAGACATTTAGGGGGAGTTCTAAAACACTGTCCATTTTTTGTGTCGCATATAGATTTAGATTTTCGGAAAATAGGGCTCCCCCGAAAGCCATTTTGTCGTTCGAACCCCGAGTCTAACGGTCTGTATTTACAGGGAACAGTGCAATGTGACCATGTTACAGTGTGTTGCTCAGAATATACGTTCATGAGCTGATAAATATCCTGTTCATGTCAACGACAGCTTCCTGTAAGCGCACTAACCCATCTGATCTGATGAGGTCATGTCATACATTGTGCCCCCCCTGCGACAACAAGCACCCACATACTACACTATTATGAGGCCGATATGACAAATGATTAAAAAAGAGTAGGCACACTGGGGGAAACTGTGATATCATAATCAAAGTTTAAATGTGTCTCATTTGTGTCATATTGATATGATTCACAGGAAATTAGAAGCGCCACGTGTCCACGTGTAAAACAAGGAGTTCAGGTGTAACGTGAGTGTCATTGGCTGACTTCTTCGTTTGTTTCAAGGGGATTCCAGAAACGTCTCGTATGACATCGTTTCCACATGGATGTAGTGGGTTCAAAATGGTCCCGTACTGTGCTCTGACGCCTCTCACTTATTTGTTGTCTTGGGTACACTACCGTGTCACCGCGAGAACCCATTTGAAGAGAATTTACTCACGGGATTGAGACATACACTGTTTTACATAATGTTGAGTCATGTCATATTAGGTATTGGCCCAAACACATACGCCTCTTTTGAGTTATGTTGTAGGCAGGTCTAGAGATGCCAAGAAATCCACCGACCTAAACTCCCTCCGCGTCTGTTTTCTATCTCCCTAAATCTGACGAGGCGCGCGCCAAGCGAGGACCGAGGGCCGCCCACATCTCATGAGAGAGGGAGGAGAGGGGGCCGGTGCCGCGCGCCCGAGCGCGTGTTTTCCCTCCGCTTCCGCATTACCGCATTGTTTTGGTCCGAGTCCTATTACTTTCAACAGATGTGGAGGACTTGTTCAGAAAGGTTGTTGCCATGTCAGCAACAGTGATGATGAGCTTGCGTGCCCTTAGTTTCTTTGAGTTTACGCGAAACCGTTTAAATTAGCATAAAGACAATCCAAATTCACTATTAACAAAAAAAAAGGATCAGTCGGTCAGTCAATTAACAAAAGCCCTGTAAACACGTTGTGCTTTGTAACTGTAAAAATGTACAATGGACAATTATACTTCACACAATTTTAATCTATATTTTGTGTGCAAACGCATGTTCGGGAAATGATGTGGGTACATGTAAATTAAACTGTTTATGTCACAAGCCCTTTTGCAAAACAAGCTTACAGCCGCTGCTACGCTTGTATGCCACAGGCTTGCAGAATGATGTCCAGTAGACCGTTCCTCTTTCCGGTGCCATATTCTAGCACGGTAGAAGTCTACGTAGTTCGGCGCTTGCATCGTCTTTCTCCTCCCTCACTCCCTCCCTCCCTCACTCCCTCCCTCCCTCGTTCACATTATTCACACGCACACACTTCTCCCCCGCGCCCCCTCCCGCTCCCTCCGTCTTCTCGAAGTCTCATTCACTCCAGCGTGTGATCCACGCACAGACTCCGACTCAAAGCAGGCGGGGCGGGGTTTGGATAAATACCTTCCCGAGGAGGCCTCACTCCACACTGAGACAGGATCCACTTGCAGTGCAAAGCCACAAGCAAGAAGACTCCGAAGCCGGGAGTGAAAGTACCAACATATTGGAGCGGACAGGAAAGACAAGATCAAATATCTTTTTTTTGATTTCGAGACTGCTCGCGCTCCAATACAATCAATTCGACATAACGGCTGTAACCAGTTTAAACTGGATACGGCGATCAAGACACGTTGGTAGTAAACTCTTTGGAGTTTGGTCAGAGTCATTTTTATTTTATATTGCTTGTGGAAAGTGGACATTGCGCTGAAAGCTAGGATCGATCCGACTCAGTCGGGTCTGGAACTTTGGCGTTACAATTTCAGTAACTGAAGAAGTTGTTGCCTCGAGCCGTGAACATTTGAAGACTTCGAAAGTTGCTTCCTGAATCAAGCTCGAGGACATTTGGACCATTGGATGGAGAAACACCAACCGGAACTTTAAAGAACGCATTTCAAGGTAAGTCTTTCATTTCTCGTGCACATATCTTGTCCGGATTTACAAGCTGTCTAGTACTTGTTCGTGTGCTTTTGGTCTACGTGCTTCAACGTGATGGGTGAACTCTTCTTTGCTCCAGTATGTGCATTCCGGTCTATGTTTTGACTGTTGCAAGCGAATGCTGCTGATATTCGCCACGTATATTTCTAGAATACTTTAACTGTGTTTAAATAACTTGTTATTGACCGGCGTGATTTAAAGAGCATTTGTCATGTGTCTGCCGTCTGCGTATATCAATGCTTCTGCTACTGCTTAATTTCAATGAGTTGATTTAACGACATTTTCTGCCTGTGTCGCTTTAACGGAGTTTGTCGCTGTCCACGGTGCTGAAATCACTCCGTTGCTTCTCTGCACGCTTGCAAGGAACATAGCTGCTGAAACGTGTTGCTATTTGACCGATTCTCTCCCACCTTTAGACAAACCACACCGCTGTTTCGTTTCAACATGAACGTACTTACACAAAGCTGCATTGCATCAACCTCATAACGAGTTTTGTTTTAAAAAAAACATAGATTTTTTTTGCACATTGCCAGCATGTTATTTTATATTGGAGGAATAATTCATTCAAACATCTTTGGACAACTTTGCATTGATTTGGGTAATATATGGTTGTTCCGTTCAAGTTTATGCACGTGCATCTCAGTTCTGCAGCTCCGGTGTTTCGTGGTGTTCTAAGTTCCCATCTGGGTTTGACTGAGAACGTCAAACTTAGACAAGATCGGATCGTCGCACGGGAAAGCATGAACTTGCTTTACTGTCTCCTGCACGCGCAAAAGAACTCGTACCATCATGCATTTTCATTAGATCGTTTTACAACTTTTCATGTTGAACGTTTTGCGTCTTTTGGATATGCAGACATATTCAGCTTCTTCGATCACTTTCTATCTGACTGTTCTGTGAAATGCTTCGCAAGAAAAACTGAAATAACTGCAGATGATAATGTTGTTTTGTGACAGATAGACCAAGCATGCATCTAGATGCATTGATAACTTTCTTGTTCTATCATCTACAAACTTCTTCCAAGCGTCATATCGATGCACAGAATCCAGTAGAGAAAGTGCATTAGAAAGCGCGCACGCACACACACACACACATTGTTGTCACAGCAACCAGATGGTCTCAGTTGAACGTGCGTCGAAGTAGCGGAGGTTTCGGATGGATATGAAAAGACAAACTCAGACTCTGCCAAATCATTTTGAGAGGGCGTGGGAATGGACTTCTCCCTCGTGCCTGCAGCCGCTTGGTTCTAAACCACCTGGCGCGAGGCGTGTAGTCGTAAAATGACATTCTTGTTTTCTCCAAATTGTTTTGCTTTGTTTTGTTTCGCTGTCACGTGAATTGTCTCCTAAATGGCCGCAGGTGAATTGGACAGGGTGCCTTGGTGCATGTGCGTCTCCCCTCACGTGGCAGGGAATTGAAAAGGGTAGTCTTAGCAATTTGGGCAGAATTGAACAGAAGGGCTCCACTTGGTTTTGTGAGCGGAGGTCAGCAGAAAGTGAGCAATCTTGCAAATAGAAGCAGAAAGGAGGACAGGAAGTTGAGATGACCTCTCCTCTCTCCCCCCCTCTCTCTCCCTCCCCTCTCTCCCCCCTCTCCCTCTCTCTCTCTCACTCCACTCTCTCCCCCTCTCTCTCCCCCTCCCCTCTCTCCCTCTCACTCCTCGCTCCCTCTCTCTCCGTCTCTCCCTATCTCCCCCTTTCTCCCTCCCTGCCTCTCTCCCTCTCTCTCGTGCACTCTTCCAAACACACACAGCCCCCTGAGGCTTTTCACACAGATGGTTACATTGCAGTTTATTGTTTGCTCCTAGCTTTCACCCACTCCCCCCAGCCTCTGTCCACACACTGACCAAGCCGGCAGGATGCAGTGTAATCTCCTACTTCCTGTCCTGCCGCTCGTCCACCTGCGTGCCACCGCAGCTGGAGACCCTAGGGGCTCCTCTTCCGTCTCTGTGACAGGTCTACACAGTCTCAGAGACTCAGAGACACAGTGTCTTAGAGACACAGTCTCTCAGAGACACAGTCACTTAGAGACACAGTCTCTCAGAGACACAGTCACTTAGAGACACAGTCTCTTAGAGACACAGTCACTTAGAGACACAGTCTCTTAGAGACACAGTCTCTTAGAGACACAGTCTCTCAGAGACACAGTCTCTCAGAGACACAGTCTCTCAGAGACACAGTCTCTTAGAGACACAGTCTCTTAGAGACACAGTCTCTTAGAGACACAGTCTCTTAGAGACACAGTCTCTTAGAGACACAGTCACTTAGAGACACAGTCTCTTAGAGACACAGTCACTTAGAGACACAGTCTCAGAGACACAGTGTAGCGGCATGGATTCCCTCTCAGCCCTTCTGCTTGCATTAGTCATGCTCTCTCCTGCCTCTCCTGCTATGCAACACCGCTGTCAGTGAATCATCATGAGACAAGAGTGCCTGTTCATTGTTTGTAGAGGTTAGTCAGCGCTTGTCAGCAGATGCTTTCGGTGGACGGTGGGGGTTAGATTCACTGCAGGAGAGATGTGGGAGGGATTTTTACCTGGGCGGTGTAGATTGGGCTACCTGTGTTATGCATAGCAGTCCTATCATCCTTTTCTGCAACGATAAGTACCACTTCAGTACTGTGTGCGCGGTAGTAGAAACACTGAGAGCAGTGCAGAGGTCATTGAGATCTGCTTTGCTTCTGCTTTTTTTTTAAACCCAAAATGTGCAACAAAACATAAAATAAATAACAGCTGTTTCCATAACGACCAACTGCCTGCCTGCCCGCCCGCCTTTCCTGCCTTTGCAGAAATGTTGTTGACGACAGCGAGAGGGTTAGAGAGACCGAAAAGAAAATGTAAGTGGGGAAGCAGGCGGTACAGAAGAGAGGAGAAAGAGAGAGAAGAAGTCGGGTGGGAGGGGAGCGAGAGCAAGGAAAGGAGGGGGGGGAGTGAGAGAGACGCCATTCCAGGCATTACTTAGAATCCATTCCATGAGCTTCCGTTGTCCCCGACGAAGAGAGAGAGGGAGAGACGCTCGCCCACACACAGCAGAGGTCTACCATGCCTCCGGGTGCAGGTGCAAAGGCAGTCCAGTAGGAACCCACATCCAGGATAATGACAAGTTATCTAGTCGAAGGCGCATTCAAAAGATAATGTGCAACTACATTGTGCAACTACAGCCAGTGCAGATCCTCATGTAACTTCCCACCAGCCTCCTCTCTCCCTCCAAACTAAACGTAACGAACTCCATGCCTCACGCCTCGCTTCGTATCGACGCAGTCGCGCCTGATCGATGAAACCGCGTCAAGTTGCGGGTTTTTCATTCTGACGTTGGTCGTCTACGCACCTGATGTGCGTGGGAAGGGCGATCTGCGTGCGAAACGTGTTGCCGAGCAACAGTGTTTTCTTTGCTGCCGGTTGAAGGAAACCCCTGCCTGAGACACCTTAGTGAGACGGGCCCTGCAAGCTCGTCACCATGACTACTGTGAAGATGCACCTGCAGTGGACAGGGAGACCAGAGAGGAGAGAGAGATGGGGGGAGAGAGAGAGAGAGACAGGGGAGAGAGACAGGAGAGAGAGACAGACAGAAACAAGCCATAGGGGAGAAACATCCCAGGAATGCTGCCCAAGCAGTATATCAATGCATCCTCACAGACCGTCCGTTCCCCCCTGCAGGAACCAAAGCCCCCTTCTAACCTCCTTCATCTGGGACAGAGCATCTCTGATGGGGGGGGGGGGGGGGGTTGTCCTGGTACGTGTGCGTGTGTCTGTCACAGGTTAAGCTTCTCTCCTGTCTGAACAGGTGCACACGCCACGCCTACACTGCAGTGACCCCTCCCTCCCTCCCCCCCTCCCTCCGTCTACCCTCATCCGTCCCTCCTTACAGCAGCCCTTTACTCACCTGCCCCTATCATCAGATGACCCTCTCAGCTTTAATCACATCCCTCCTCTCTCCCGGAGGGAGGAAAACAGCACCGGTTGCTCGTAGCAACCCTTCCACTGGCGTCATTGTGACGCACTGCCTTGGCGGCACATTCGGGCGTGTGGGCGTAAACAGCGAGAGCACTGAGAAACAGGCCTGCTGTGAAGCACTTTAATTGCAGAGCCGCAGTAATTATGCTCGTGGACCCTGGACATTCTGATCGCTAGATATGCAGAGAAACCCACTGCTATGATAATGACACACACAGTGACATATTTCAGCTGTTTCAACAGTACTTAATCGCATGATGCCTTTGATGATGAAGCGAAATGTGTAGCGCCCTGTTGGTTGTGCAAAGCGCAGAATCTCTCTCTGCGCAGTCTAAAGTAGATGTTGTTTTTGCATGTTAAGTGAACATTTATTTACCCCCTCCCCACCTTCCTATTTTCTGACAGAAAGATTACTGCTACAGACATGTCTGTCTGCCTATAAGTCTGAAGTCTTGAAGCCCTCAACCAAAACACCTGCAGACAAATCTCTCCAAACAAGAGGAACACACAAAAAAGAATAAGAAATCGCCAATCAACTTGAATTCAAAAATAAAGAAGGCTCCTCCCCTCTTAAATCGAGCCAATGGCGCGATCTCCGTGTTCGGGCTACTTCGTGGCCCTGGTTCCCCTGATCCTTCTGGCCCTGGGCTGGTCGTCTGCCACCCCCTCCGGTCCCGCCTCAGCCACTTGCGCCACCCTGGAGCAAAGCCGCTTCTTCGGGGTGTTCAACTCCACCACGGCCCTCCCCTCCACGCCCTGCTCCTGGACCCTGCAGAACCCCGACCCTCGCCGCTACACCGTCTACATGAAGATCACCAAGCCCGCCGACTCCTGCCTGCCTCGCCAGATCAAGACCTTCCAGTTCGACTCTTTCATCGAGACTTCCCGCACCTACCTGGGAATGGAGAGCTTCGACGAGGTGGTCCGGCTTTGCGACGCCTCCACCACGGTCACCTACCTGGAGTCCACCAAGCAGTTCCTGCAGCTCCGTAAGGTCACGCCCAGGAACGTTCCCGAGTTGGCGGAGAGAGAGGGCAACGGAGAGTTCAAGACTGAGTTCCTGGTGGTGGGCAAGAGGAACCCAAGCATGCCTGCCTGCCAGATGCTCTGCCAGTGGCTTGAGAAGTGCCTGTCCACCAGCACCCATGACAACCCCTGCGGGATCATGAACACCCCCTGCCAATGCTGGGAGGCCCCACAGAGGAGGCCTGGAGGCTGCTTCAGAGCCGGCATCTGGGTGGAGAAGTGCATGCCGGTGCCCAGAGACAACGGACGCGATGCCGAGATCATCAGTAAGTAGCGATTCGTGCGTCTGGTTTGTCTCTGCTTGTCTAAGTCACGTCTCCCAGAACCTACGGGACTGACTGACCCAATGTCCAGCTCATCCCAGCTTCAATAAACTCCCCCCAGGTGTCTTAACACTCACACACACCCCCCTGCCTCAGGTAAGGAGCCAGACTAGCAGTGGGTGGGTGAAAAGCACAGAGGGCGTGCACTCTGCAGACACTGAATCATAAAGACTAAATGAAGCAGTTAAGGAATCACTGCGTCTCACTTTCAGCACCAAGTCCAAATGCAAGCTTCCCAGCACACAGTCTTACAGTCTCCATTTTGTGCCTGAAAGGCTGTGGGACGCGCACGCACGCACGCAGTCGCACACACACAAAGCCCAGTCAGCTGGCACAGGAAGGAAAAGCAAAGCCTGTGCTCGCGGTAGCCATGGCAACGCGCCAGCCTCCACGACAGAGAGCATCCTGTGCCCTGCGTGAAACAAACATCCACCCTGTCTTCCCATCAGGAGACTTGTGTGGAGGGAGGGCTCAGTGCCCACCTCACCCACCTCGCCCTCCTCACCCTCCTTCTCCCTCCTTGGCCCCCCTTCGCCCTCCTTTGCCCCCCTTCGCCCTCCTTTGCCCTCCTGTGCCCCTCTCCCATAAGCCTCTAAACATGAAGTTTAACAGAAAGCTTTGAATGAAACTTCTTATTGCCCTCCCCTTCCGGACAAAAACAGGTTATGAGTTAAGGTTGTTCCAATTAGCAATGAACACACTGCTGCTGAAAACACAGCAGCCTCACCCCACCCTCCAGACAAGTGTGTGTGTGTGTGTGTGTCTGTGTGTGTCTGTGTGTGTCTGTGTGTGTCTGTGTGTGTCTGTGTGTGTCTGTGTGTGTGTGTACGCATGGTCACGGGTGTCATCCTAATCGTCCTCTCTCCTCCACAGAGGGTTGGAGCGGCTGGGCTCGCTGGTCAGAGTGTAGCCAGGAGTGCGGTGGTGGAGTCCAGGTACGCAGCAGGTCCTGCCAGCCAGCGGATGACGTGTGCGAAGGCGTGGTCGAGGAGGGTCGGGCCTGCAACCCCCAGCCCTGCATTGGTGAGCACGCCTGCAACTACGATCGGATCGGCTTCTCCGATTAGCCGATTTGGGACAGAATTGGGATTTGGACTTTAGCTTATTGGTCGATTGGTGCTTTTTCCCCGCAGGCAAAGTGCGCACCCAGAGCCAATCCCTGCGCTCCAACGCTGGACTGAAGAGAGATAACGTGGAGAACCCCAACACCGGTGTCGTAGCCACACAAACCGGTAAGTTCTCCTCCTGCTCCAAGCCAGACCACCAGCCTGTGCACGCCTGTCTATTCACCAGGGGTTACCCAGAATGCAACAGGTGCACGGATGCACAGATCCAGAATTTAATCTTAAGAGGAATAAAACATAAAGACTAGTTGGGGTTCTGACCCACACCCACTGTAACCCTTGACCCTTGACCCCTGCAGTGGAGGCAGTGGCTGACGAATGGTCACCTTGGAGTACGTGCTCCGTCACCTGCGGGGAAGGTTGGCAGAGTCGCACTCGCTTCTGCGTCACATCCTCTTACAGCACCCAGTGTACCGGGCCACTCCGAGAGAACCGCCCCTGCAACAACACGGCCGTCTGCCCCGGTGAGTGTGTGTGTGTGTGTGTGTGTGTGTGAGTGTGTGTGTATGTGTGAGTGAGCACATGGGTTTGGATGAGCAAGTGTGTTTGTGTGTTTGTGAGTGCGCTTGAGTTTGTGCGGGTGTGCATTTGAGCACGTGTGTGTGGGGGGGTGTTTGTTTGTGTGTGTGTGTGTGTGTATGTATGTGTGTGTTTATCTGTGTGTGTGTTTGTGTGTGGGTGGGTGAGTAGGATGGTAGGTCGGGGTGAGAGCGAATGCGTCACACATACGGTGTCTCATCACTCGAGAGCTTACGAATGGTGGCAACAGCATGCATTCACTCCACCTAGTGGCCAACAGTGTGAATTGTCTGCTTCAGATGTGATCGGTCATTCAAAAGGTTCTGGCTGAGTGTCTGGTTCCAGGTGTTAACTCAATGGACTCTCTCCACCTCCCTCTTCTCTTCTCCTCTCTCTCCCTCTCTCTTCCTATATCTCCCTCTCTCTCCCTCTCCCTTCCTCTCTCTTCCCCTCTCTCCCTCTCCCTTCCTCTCTCCCCCTCTCTCTCCCTCTCCCTTCCTCTCTCTCATCCTCTCAGTGGATGGAGCTTGGGATGAGTGGTCTCCATGGAGCCTGTGCTCATCCACCTGCGGACGAGGGTTCCGCGATCGTTCCCGCACCTGCAAGCTGCCCCAGAACGGAGGAGAACCATGCAGGGGCCCGGCCAAACAGACTAAGTTCTGCAACATCGCAGTCTGCCCAGGTCAGTCGCCCTCACCTTCCCCAGCCAATCACCTAGCTCGTTAACCAATCGACCACTTCACTCCAATCGACCAATCATATCGGAAGTTTAAAAAAAAACGCGTTGAGAACACAGAGAACAAGCTTGCGAGTAAAGTGTAATGTACAGGCGATTTATATTGGCCTGAACCTTCTACCCACATGTTAACAATAACAGGATATAAAGTCAAGGTCTTCCAAGTGCTCTCCCTTTTCTGACTCACACCCTGGCACACCACTTCACAGAATCCACCAGGTTCATTATGATCAGACGGCAGATGAGTGTGTTTAGACGCAGGTGTGACGCAGTCCACAGGACAAATGCCTGAGTGTTTTAGTCACCGGCTGCAGAAGAGGTGATTCACTGTCCTCATGGTCACTCACACATGCCGGAACATCGGTTCTCCTTTCACAGAACACAGCCGCCCACAGAACAGCGCGCTGTAGCTGCGAAGGAGAATGCGTCACTCCTGTGCTCACACTCTCTCAGAATGCCCGGGCACTTACTGTAGAACGCTCATACAATTAGAATGCTCGTGCACTTGGAACGATTATGAACTTGGAATACTCGTGCACTTAGAATGCTCATGCAATTAGAACGCTCGTGCACTTGGAACGATCATGAACTTAGAATACTCGTGCACTTAGAATGCTCATGCAAATAGAACGCTCGTGCACTTAGAACGCTCGAACGCATGTGTTTCTTAGAAGAGTGAAGAGAAAACCGTTTTCAAATTCCTAGCTTTCTTAGGTTGGGAAGGAGATATTTATTCCATCTGTTCCCTTGTTCTCGTCATCTCCTCTGCTGGGGTCTGGCAGGAACATGCAGTTCTGCTGTGCGGCCACCAGGTGCCACTCTTCACCCAGGAAGACGTCAACCCAATCTAGCTGACGTTACTTGACAAAAAATATTGACTTGAGAACGATTACCCAGTTCACCTAAACTTGAAGGTCCTCCTAGAATATCTATGATTTTGCATTCATAACATAATTAGTAGGAGTAACTGCTTCATAATTTCATTCTCTTATTTCGAGAGCAGTGTCATAATGATTGCAATTGATTTTCTTTTCTTTTTTTTTTACAAAGGGCTTTGACCTTTTGACTAAATGAAGGCAACTGAAATATATAATGATCTGTTCGGTCAGTTCCCTCCATTGTACTCCACCCCACCCCCCTCCTCAAATCAATTTTCCTCTGCCTGGGAAGAGACATAGGTAAGAATAGGGCTTAGTGGCGCATTAAAAGTGAAGTGTTGCACTGAATTAGGTCTCCCATCCATTTCCATTATCACAGGACTCTGCAGGAATATAAAAAGCGGTTCCCGGTGGCCTGGATGGGCTGAAGGGCTTCGTAATGAGGTGGAACTCTGGGAGCGATAGAACACAACGCGTTTCCAGAAACTTCTAATTATCCCTAAAGTTCCGAGTTGGGTGACATTAGAAAAATAGGCCCCATCATCTATTTTTATCTCCATTTTTTATATTCCCAATCGACTCTGGAAGCGCAGAATAAGTTCTGTTGCCCTCCTGCTCACTTAAATACCTCAGACTTAATGAGGCTTTTACCCCAAATAGAAACAGTTGGAATCTGGGACAGCTGCGTTTTAGGGAGTTGTCGTCTGACAACCGGTGCTTGAAGGACGAGACTCTCTTCTGCTCGTTCAGCGACACAAGTGGAGCACGTAAAAAGCCGTGACACGACCCCTGTGACCCCGCCAGTGACCTAACGCCCCTGCGTCTCTCTTCCTCCCCCTAGTGGACGGATCCTGGAACGAGTGGTCTGGCTGGACCGCGTGTTCTGCGTCTTGCTCTAACGGAACCATGCAGAGAACCCGAGAGTGCAACGGACCTTCCTATGGCGGCTCTGAGTGCCGCGGAGACTGGCTGGAGACCTCTAACTGCTTCCTGAAAGACTGCCCAGGTAAACACCCCCCCCCACACACACACACACACACACACACACCTGTCTCCCAACCACCTCCACAACATCCCACGTGAAACACTACCCCAAGGCGTAGTGGGTTTGCATGTTTGATAACCATGCCCTCCCCTCCCCCCCCCCCCCCCCCTCCTCCTCCTCTCCCCGCAGTCGACGGTCGTTGGTTGTCATGGAGCTCTTGGGGAAGTTGCAGCAGGACGTGCGGTGGTGGGAACCAGCAGAGGCGCAGGTCCTGCGAGGGCCCCTTCTTCGGAGGGGAACCCTGCCCAGGAGACAACGGAGAGATGAGGCGCTGCAACGAGAAACGATGCCCAGGTCAGAGAGGCCGAACGCAGGCCGACAAACCACCAAGGCTGGGCGCACAACTTGCTGACCTCCGCTAATGCCCCCCCGCCCCCCCCCCACTGACTAACGTTCTCCGTATTCCTCTCTGCAGAACCCCACGAGATTTGCCCCGAGGAGAACAATGGTGACGTCATCTGGAAGAAAACTGCTGCCGGAGACCTGGCTGCTGTCAACTGTCCCTTTGGATCCACAGGTAGGATCACACATGCTTACCAAGACACAGAACACCAGGTGTGTGTGTGTGTGTGTGTGTGCGTGTGTCTGTGTCTGTGTCTGTGTGTGTGTGTGTGTGTGTGTGTGTGTGTGTCTGTGTGTGTGTGTGTGTGTAGGGCCTAACGTCTGACTCTCTGTCATCTCCTCTCAGGCTTGGTCCTCCGCAGATGCACCTTGGATGCCATCGGTCTGGCCTTCTGGGAAAACCCCAGCCATGTCAAGTGCGTTTCCAAGGACTACCAGGACATCTACGTGCTGGTGAGTTTGACGATTCAAACCATCTCGTCTCCCTTCCTGAACATTGTAGACTAGAGTCATTCGACCGGCGAGGAGGAGAAGTGTTGTTTGGATTGTTCTTAGACGGCCACGCGGTTAATCAATGGTACCTAGATGATCCGAGTGGCCAGTTCCTGACCTTTCGTCCTCCCCCCTTCCTCTCTCCTTCCTCCCCCCTTCCCTCTCCTCCTGCAGGCCCAGGACCAAGTCTCCAAGTCGCAGACGGGGCTGATGGGAGATGGAGTTTCCGAGGTGATCTCCCGGCTCAAAGCCACGTCTGACGAAGGCACCAAGTACAGCGGAGACCTGCTAGCCACGGTGGAGGTTCTGAAGAACACCACCGAGCTGTACAAAGGATCCAGATCCAGCCTGAACAACGCAGACGTGCAGGTCAGTCATCTCTCCATCTCTCCATCTCTCCCTGTCACCTTTCCTGCTTGAAGCAGCGATGCTTGAAAAGAAGCTTGCTAGGGTTGCTATTACGTAGGCGCTTGATTGCAATGTAGATGCATCTGGTGTGGTGCGCTTAACACTTTCGCGCATAACAGGAATAATAATAACGTCTATATGAGGTCGCACCTAACACCTTCTCTTCCATTTGATCCCGTGTAGAACTACGCCCAGATTATTAGCAACTTGCTGAAGGAAGAACACCGTGGTAAATGGGAGGAGGCGCAACTGGTAAGTGTCAAACTCACACAGCTTGCTGTTAGCATGGGAGGCAATGTGTGTGTGTAATCATCATGTTCCTGTTATCTACAGAGGGCATGACTGATGAGAGAGAGAGGGAGAGAGGGAGAGCAGGGGAGAGAGAGAGGGGGAGAGCATAGACCGAGAGCAGAGAAACTTTTCTTGTTAAGTATCTGTGAGATTGAGAGCAAGTGTGAGAAAAAGGGGGGGTGGGGTGGAGATTTGATTGGTGTTGTCTCATTATCACCAGCGTCACCCCCCTCCTTCCTCCCTTCAACCCCCCCCCCCCCTAGAGAAACATCATCTAACCCACCTCCAACTTTTGGTTAGAAACTTATGGAGCCTAGCATGAGGGAGTGTGCATCTGGCCTTTGCTCACAGCCACACATGATGTGGACCCATGTGAGGAGCGTATCTTACACGTGCACAATGTCTCGGGTGGAACATTGTGAGCAAGCGAGGCAGGAACCTTGAAGTTCTCGCCTGCAGAAACCTTCTCCCACAGCCGAGGTTAAGAGATACTTCCTTTGTGATCTGCCCTTCGCCACGTTTTTGCAACAGACGCTCGCATCTCCGCTTTCGCTAGTGGTACTCGAGAGAGAAAGAAGCGCGCCTTATTTCAAGACGAGCCTCAAGGTGTAACACAAACGAGGGCTGCCTAGTGACTCAGCCAGTCAGAACGAGGGTCTTTATCGAGAGGGAAAAACGTGTTTTAATTTCAGTGGGAGGCGCCTGGTAAGTTAGCTTAGCAAGGCGGGCGAGAGTTAGCGGAGCCGCCGTGCGAAAGGAAAAGAAGAAGCAATCAAGGGAGAATCGCAAACGCCCACGTGCTAATCTGCACGTCTCGAAGCCAGCCCACAATCCGCAGACACTCTGAAAGGGACAAGGACTGTAACACGCAGATGTCCACGCCTAGCGCCCACATAGCTGCCGTTCTGCGTCAGAGAGACGCAAGCGACCCCTCCCCTTCCCTCAGCGAAGCAAGAATCAGAGTAGGAATCCACTTGTCCATGTATGGACTTGAGGAAGTTCAATGGCTTCAGTTAGTAGTGATTCATAGTGGAGACTGAAAGGATTTTTTTTTACAGTTCTGCAGCATGTAGATATGAATTGTGTACTGCACATGTGATCTGACAAGTTTGCAAGTGTGCAAGCTTACAGGAGTGTTAGAGCCATTAAACATTCTTCTCACTGCTCACCTTTGAATTAAATCAAGCCTCTCTATCTCCCTCTCTCTTTCTCTCCCTCCCTCTCTCTCTCCCTCTCTCTCCCTCTCCCTCTCTATCTCTCCCTCCCTCTCTATCTCTCCCTCCCTCTCTCCCTCTCCCTCTCCCTCTCTCCCTCTCTCTCTCTCTCCTTCTCTCCCTCTCTGTCTCTCTCTCTCTCTTCCTCAGATGGGACTCAACGTGAAGGAGTTCCTGCGTCTGGTTGAGGACTTTGTGGACATGATTGGCATGCAGATGAAGGACTTCCAGGACATATACGAAGTCACCGAGAATCTAGGTGAGGCGTCCGAGCCACTCAGCTGCTCAGCCTCGTGTCAGAGGACGGGGAAGACGAACCCCGTCCTCTGACACGAGAGTACATCCATCATAATCACCCCCGCCGAACGGAAGTCCATCCAGACAGCAGAACACACGTTTCCCTGCAGTCGTCTTGACAGTGCCATTAGCTATCTCTTATTACCCTGGCCATCTTCAAAATGGGACTTGACCACGGCACCTGGATTTAGGTTATTAAGATAAATGGGAGTTTGTATCGGAGCGGAGGAGGGGACTGATGCACATATTGGTTTTTACATAAGCTCTCTAGTCCGCCCTGATCCAACTGTAAACTGACACATTTGTTACTGGCTGTGGTCAGAGTTTCTCGTTGACGCGTTCCTCTGGCTCGCGGAGGGCGATGTTTTCACACAGGAATCAGCCAGTCCTCCCATTGAAGGCCCGCGTGACGCAGGCGTCTGTGGTGTTGTTGGCCGCTAGATGTGTTAGCCAGACTCTTAGCCCACAGACGGCTTCACGCCCAACAGACACAACCCAGGCGGCAGAGTTACGAAGTCTCGTGGATAGTTATTCTGAGGTGCCTTTTTAACACCCTCTCTCTCTCTCTCTCTCTCTCCCTCTCCCTCCCTCATTCCTCCTCTCTCTCTCTCTGCCTCCATCCCTCCCTTCATCTCTCCCTCTCTCTCTCTCTCCCTCCATCCCTCCACCCCCCTCTCTCCCTCTCTCTCTCTCTGCCTCCATCCCTCCCTCCATCCCTCTCCCTCTCCCTCCCCCATTCCTCCTCTCCAGTGCTGAGCATCCAGAAGCGACCCACTGCTGTGGCCTCAGATTTCACCTTCCCAGTTCAAGGCTGGAGGGGCATGATGGACTGGGTCAGAACTTCAGAGGAAAAGATCACCGTTTCCCGCAACGCTCTGTCCATCGACCAGCCTGGTGAGGAGAACACACACACACACTTCACACTTCACACACACACACACACAGCCTCCAGATCAACATCCTATGTTCTACCAAGGTCCCGGCTAAACAGTTGACTGATGGTGCGTTTGTTTCGTTGCAGAAGGCACCACTGCATTCGTGACCGGCATCGTCCTGTACAGAAACCTTGGCTCCATCTTGGCTTTCCACAGGTATGGTTATCCACGGAGAAGGTTCAGGATGTAGAATTAACTCTACTTCCTGTTTAAACTCCTTGGGAGGTCCTGTTCTCCACTGCAACGAGAGAAGACTCAATAGATCCAATCTCACTAACTGTGTAAAGCCCAACTGTTTAGAATTCTGCAGAGGGCACCAGATCTGACTGTAGCTATGAATCAAGTCTGAATTGCACCTCATGTGTTTTTCCGAGCTTCTGTCTGACCATGTTGGACCCTCCTCTTCTGTCTCCACAGCAACAGCACTGTCCTCAACTCTAAGGTCGTCTCTGTGATAGTAAAGCCCACCCCTACCCTCCTGTCCTCCCCGGTAGAAATCGACTTCCCCCACCTTCACAACGTAAGTACCCCAGTGGAGAGACCTTCAAACGACCTTAGAAACGCAACCCCATCTCGCTCACCTCCTCCCTCACCTCCCCCATCCTCCCTCACCCAGCCTTCCTCACCTCACCCCTCCTCACCTCCCTTCTCCTCCTTCACCCCTCACCCTTCTCCTCCCTTCCTCTCCCCTCTCCCCTCTCCTCCTCCACCCAGCTTCGCTACATTAGTTGACATTTCGACCACAGTGGCGGCCTGACATTTGCAGTGCCACCACCACGTAGTTCTTTTCCCAACGGAAAATTTAAACGATGGAAGGCATCGTCACGGCGACAGGGGGTTCTTTTATTTTAGTCCCCCTGGCGATAACGGCAGACGTTTTTTTTGCCCGTTCTCACCCCTCCTCTCCCTCTCTCTCTCTCTTTCCAGGGAACCGTCAACGAGACCTGCATCTCCTGGGACGAGAGCGAAACGTAAGTCGTTTAGCATTTCTTTAGCATATAGAAAGAGTTTCCTGGTCGGTTTAAACGACCTGTGATCCGTCTCAGCAGTTAAGTCAAAGGACCTTAAGTTGTTGGTGTGTTTTTACCATGGAGACACTCAGACTCAGGCATCTGTCAGTGACCAGTCGGTACCAAGTGATCACAGCGATCATGCCTGTCTTCAGCGACAGCTAGGACAGGGTCTCTGCCGTGCGTGTTGATGTCATTCCCGTGGTCCCTTCCACCCTCCCCAACCCCGCCCCAGACTCCACACAAGGCAACTCCACCCCCCACAGCTCATTGCCCCCTCCCCCTTCCCTTCCCCTCCCACCTTCACCTTTGAAATAATTTCACAGGTGGGACATTTGCATTTAGATAGATTTGTACACTTGTGGTGCAGAGATAAGCGTTAGTGTATTCCTTCCGTTCTGATACCCAAACAGACGTTCACCGCCAGACCACAGACAACCAAGAGAGAGAAGGAGAGAAAGAAAGAAAGAAAGAAAGAGAGGGAGAGATTGGAAGAAGAGGAAATGTAATTAACTCATGCTTTCTGGAGGAAGGCTGACATGCCTCCAGACAAACTAGATAAATTCTGGCCAGCAGATTTGATTAATGTCTGGATAGAGAGAGATAGGGTGGGGGTGAGGGGGTGGGGGTGGGTGGAAAGACAGTGGGGGAGAGAGAAAGAAGGAGAGAGAGAAAGAAGGAGAGAGGGAAAGAGGGAGAAGGAGAGAGGGAGAAGGAGAGAGGGAGAAGGAGAGAGGGAGAGAGAGGGAGAGAGAGGGAGAGAGAGAGGGAGAGAGAAAGGGAGAGAGAAAGGGAGAGAGAAAGGGAGAGAGAAAGGGAGAGAGAAAGGGAGAGAGAGGCAAGCCAGCCAGACAGGGTTCCCTGGCAGGAGCTTGTGGGCCAGCATCTCTGGGCTGCTACTCTGGCTGTATGTGGCTGCACCATCACAGGGTGGGGGTGGGGGGAGCACCTGCACCCTGGCCCTCACTGGCCCTCAGCATGCAGTTACAACCTAGCTGGAAGGTAGCCTACCTCCCCACCCCCATCCCCTGGCCTCCCAAGTGCCCCCAGGCTGGTCACTTCCTGTGGAGGAGAGAGAGTGTGTTAACCATCTCACACGATGGCTGTCTCGGTTCTGTATCCCTGATCTGAAACACGCCAACACCTTTCCCTGCCCTGCTGAGCGCCATGTCACCTTCCCTTACATGAGATCCAGCGCAAGAGCGAGAACCTCACATAGCTACAGCGAGGTGATCAGGGCGGTTTGATTCGGCACAGCAGACAACCCTGGGTTTCACACAGACACAGACGAGATATAAAATGGAGGGTCGTGAATGGGATGGTTGCCATGCCATCTATAGAAACAGAGTTTCCATCTTTTGAGGGTGATAGACATATCTACTCCTGGTTGGAGCAGTGTAGTCTACTAGTGTATTTCTCACATTAACGGTAAATACCTTTTTGATATGGAATGAATATATGAATTATATATGAATGAATTCCGCTGCAATTGCAATTAACATACCGACCTGAATCACCTGCAATTCATCATTATGTGTATTTTTAGTTAAAGACGGGCTGTGCTTTTTTGTAACGTTCAAAGATAAATGTTTGTGATGGAAAAGAGATGTTGAGATGTTTTTTTCTTTTTTTTTTCCTCGTAAGAATGTTCCTCCTTTCGTAACCCGCTGTTCGTCTCCTCTCTCCCCTCCACAGCTCCTCTCTGCTTGGGTCTTGGACAGCTCGAAGCTGCAGAGCGGTTGCTGTCGATTCATTCAGAACCAAATGCGTGTGTGACAACCTTTCTACCTTCGCCATTTTATCGCGGATCAATCCCGATTCGGTAAGTGTCGTTTAATACTACCTCGTTTAAAAAAAAAAATGCGAATGTTCGTTTGGTGCAGTTGTGATGTAAAATGTAAACGTAGCCGTTGGCTTCAATTCATTTTCTTTCGTGCTACCCATACAGTCTTTGTCTTTGTGTGTAGGAGCCATCAACAGAGACTTATAGCATATTCCGATGATTTAACGTTGAAGCGAATAACGGTGCAACATGTAGAAATGAATTGAGTCGCTAATAACAAAGTCGATCTGACTGTTTTTATACGCGAAATTGTTTTCCGTTTTTCAAATGCATGCTAATGCGATTATGCTCTTTGATAAAATTGTCAATTAAATGAAGACTATTCACCCAATTACGAAACAAGCTGAACACTGCATAACAATGTTTCAGTTCAAATATAGTGAAAAGTAGATGTCAGTTAATTCAATAAAAATCATGTTGAACGTTGATCTATTTGGAATTTGGTTTCAATCCCAATATTCTTTATTCTTTAATCTTTATTCGATACGTTTTTGCATTGCATAACTTGCAACATAAATTGTCCACAGGCTACTTTGTAGATTCTGTTAATACGCATAGCGGGTTTTTTCTTGCTCAAAGCGACGTGTAATTTTCTACAGTTAAAGACATTTTGCCTCGGATCCGGTTTTCTGTCCTGTTGCCCTGGCAACGGCTTCTGCAGCGCAAACTTGGTCTATGTCATTTTTAGTTTTTAGTTGTTGTTGTATTTAGTATACCGAGGAAAGGATAGACCCCCCCCACCACCACCTCCCCCTTCTCCGTACCCCCACCTCCTCCCCCCCCACCTTCGGCCTCCGGCAGTTTTTCTGCTACAGAGTTTTACTGCAACGATGAAAATACAACGACAATCAACAGATGGCCCCTGATCATTCAGACATATGTACGTGTCTCTCACATATACTGGGTAATCAGTTCGTATAATTACCATCCCTACTAGTTGCAGGCTGCGGTAGGCTAACTAGGAACAGGGATGGGCACTTTGCAGGCCTGTCAAGACTAGCTTTCCGTCTGGCCGCCTGTTTTTTTTTTTTTTTTCTTGCTGCAGCTTTCGATGCTGTGCAAGCTTGGTCCCCAGACCTGTTGTTGTCATTGTTGATATTAGTCTGTCCGATGCTGGCAGCCAGAAGGAGAAACAGCGACCCCTGTATGTGTGAAAGGGGAACTGCACCCCTCCAACCCCACACCCGCTTAACAGCAGACAGCCTGCTGCGCCAATCATTCCGTCTACCAATAACTCGGAATTCTTCCTTGATGTCCCCTCCCTCCCCTTCGCCCACCACCTCCCTCTCCCTCCCTCCCCCTCCCTGCCTCCCTCCATCCCCCCACCCGTACTAAACCAACCCTACAGCCACATCCAGCGTCTCTCTTGAGAAGCCACAACTAAACCGGCCAATGAGAGGTGAAGATAGCCGTCTGCATGTGCTGTGATGGATCCTCTTAGCTCCTCCCGTCTCCCCTCAGCCTTTGATGTGTGCTGAAGACATTTTCAATACTGTTCGCCTGCCTGCTGTATTAGAAACATCAGCAGGAGGAGAGAGAGGAGAGAGAGAGCGAAGGAAGAGAGAGAGAATGGAGGGAGAGAGGAGAGAGATGGGGGAGAGACAGAAAGGAGGGAGGGAGAGACGAGAGGAGAGAGAAAGAGAGGAGAAAAAGAAAAGAGGGAGGGAGAGAGGAGAGAGAAAACAGACACTGCAGTGTTCCAGCTTCAATATGGTCTGCTTTCTGGACCAATAGGAACACAGCTTGGACACACAGTCCAACAGGACCAAACCACCAGATTGGTCTGGCAGGTGCCCTTGACCAATGGCCTCCTATTAAAATACTGCACTGGGTAATCAATATCGAGCAGAAATCAAAATGAATACTGATTAAACCCCTTAGTGGAATTCACCCCCACCCCACCTTATGCTATCTCCCTGATTCTTCCTCCTATTAATGGGAGCATGGCAACATTTCAAGGGCACAAGCGGCATATATTTCTCATATTTAGGTCAGGCTTTGGGGCCGAGTTTGACTTGGTTGCCCGGCGGCGAAAGACATCCACCCAGAGAGAGAGAGAGAGAGAGAGAGAGAGACCAAGGGAGGGAGAGAGAGAGACCAAGGGAGGGAGAGAGAGAGACAGAGAGGGAGAGACAAAGAGACAGAGAGAGAGACAAAGAGACAGAGAGAGAGAGACAAAGAGACAGAGAGAGAGAGGCAAAGAGACAGAGAGGGAGAGACAAAGAGGGAGAGAGAGAGAGAGAGAGACAAAGAGACAGAGAGGGAGAGAGAGACACAGAGAGACAAAGAGACAGAGAGAGAGAGACAAAGAGACAGAGAGAGAGACACAAAGAGACAGAGAGAGAGACAAAGAGACAGAGAGAGAGAGACAAAGAGACAGAGAGAGAGAGACAAAGAGACAGAGAGAGAGAGAGACAAAGAGAGGGAGAGAGAGACACAGAGAGACAAAGAGACAGAGAGGGAGAGAGAGAGACAGAGAGAGAGACAGAGAGAGAGACAGAGAGAGAGAGAGAGACAGAGAGAGATGGATAGTAAACCTCAAGCGGGGCTTTTCCTCCTGCTCGTTTCAGGGAAGCATGGAGACTGAGAAGCCAGCTCATCTCAGCACTGTCCAACAGCTGTTTCAGGGGCCCTCTGATGTCGTTGGATAGATTTCCCCGACAAATTTGCCGTGCTAATTTAGCATTTGGCTGCCGCGGGCCTGAGCGCGCCAGCTGTGCTTTGATATCGGGCAGGTCTGTGTGGAGAGCAGATTGCCAGAGAGTCCCAGCCTCCGAAGCACTGACTTCAGATTCATGATGGTCTCCTTGGATACCGTCGGCAACGCCGAACGCCGTGGTCTCGGCTTGTATTTGGAATGCCACGGACATGGAATTTTATGGGCTTATCGTTAAAAAAAACAACATATATATATATATTTATGTATATTTGAACGAAGGCCAAAGCTGTTCCAACATGCTGACTGGACATCCTCAGACTTGATTGCGTTCAAGGCATCTAGCTCCCCCCTCAGCAACAGCCAGCTACTTAGCCTGTCTTCACCTCTTCATGTGTGGCCCATTCCTCCTCGCCCTCATTTAATTACACTCCCTCTCCAACTGAGCGTCTTCTCCACCCCTACACCTCCCGCTCATCTCTTCTACAGAGGTGCAGATTAATCCTAGTTTGGTCAATGAACTCAGCCCCCCTCTGAAGCTATCCAAGGGCGAAGGGTTTCAATCGGGCGGTGAACTCGGACGCCTAAGCTGGGCATGGCTGGGCGGAGTCTCTCTCCTGAGAGGCCCCGCCCACCTGGCCCTGGAGAGAAACCTCCAGCAGGGACAGCATGGCGTCCCCTGTGCCCGATGGGGAGGATCCATTCACGGGTCTGTGGAGGGCAGGAGAGGCAGGACGACACTGTCAATGGCATGACTGAGGTGATAAGCTGTTGCTGGAACATGGAGAGGCAGGGAGAGGGAGAGGGAGGGAGAGGTAAATTAATGCACAGGTGATAACAACCCACCTGTTCTCTCCCGTGGATCGAGATGCAAACCTGCTGATTTGAAAACACTCTCACAGGAAAGGTGCCAGAAAGCAGCTCAGTATCTGGATATCCCATCGCAAGAAAAAAAAAAAAAAAAGCAAGAAAAATTGTTAAATGGCCGCAGACATGTCAAAAAATAGATGGCAGCCACGTCGAAACACCCGTGGGATGGCACTCTCTCTCTCTCTCTCTCCCTCTCTCCCTCTCTCTCTCTCTCCCTCTCTCCCTCTCTCTCTCTCTCCCTCTCTCGCTCGCTCTCTCGCTCCATCTCTCCCTCGCTCCCTCTCTCCCTCGCTCCCTCTCTCCCTCGCTCTCTCGCTCCCTCTCTCCATCTACCCGTTGATTGGAGGAGATGTATGTTCCCCATCCTTCGCGCCTCATTGGCCGGTTCAAAAGCTCAATGGGGAAACGCAGTGACCTCGGCAGCATCTGACAGAGCCGCGCTCCATCTTTTTGACACGTTCACCTTGGGTCACCTTGCCTCAGCTATGGCCTACTTGTGCCATTCAGTTCTTTGCCCACAGGGAGCTGTCTGCTGTTCCAGATAGCAACACACTCACACCATGCAGTGATGTGTACATGTTTGTGTCTATATTTGCTTCTCCCCTGCCCTTTTGCCAGTGAGTTAGCTGGTGGCTGATCTAACCAGCGTGTGTTTGTCTCCCCTCTTTCTCTCTCTCTCTCCCTCTCCCTTTCTCTCTCCCTCTCTCTCTCTCTCTCTCTCTCCCTCCCTCTCTCTCTCTCTCTCTCTCTCTCTCTCCAGATGATGGATAAGTCTCTGCTGCCGTCTGTCACCCTGATCGTAGGTTGTGGGGTCTCCTCCCTCACCCTGCTCCTCCTCATCATCATCTATGTCTCCGTCTGGAAGTAAGTGCCACCCCTAACTCCACCCCTAACTCTACCACTAACCCTAAACCTAACCTCAGGTCGCTTTGCATGATTTAGATTGCCTCCTCCTCGTCTCCTCCCTAACCTCTGTTTCTCTCTCTTCCTCCCTCTGCTTCCCTCCAGGTACATTCGCTCCGAGCGCTCCGTGATCCTCATCAACTTCTGCCTCTCCATCATTTGCTCCAACGCCCTCATTCTGATTGGACAAACCCAAGCTCGCAACAAGGTAAGGCTTTGCTTGCGAACCCGGTCGATGCTCTCCTGCGGAGCTTTGACTTACTTGTTTTAGGATTTTGAAGAGTGATTTGGAGCTCTACTTACACAATACTCTCTCCCTCTCTCTCTCTCTCTCTCTCTCTACCTCTCTTTCTCTCTCTCTCTACCTCTACCTCTCTACCTCTCCCTCTACCTCTCTCGCTCTCCCTCTTGCAGGTGGTGTGCACGCTGGTGGCAGCCCTCCTTCATTTCTTCTTTCTGTCCTCGTTCTGCTGGGTTCTGACGGAAGCTTGGCAGTCCTACATGGCTGTCACGGGCCGTCTGCGCAACCGCATCATCCGCAAGCGTTTCCTGTGTCTCGGCTGGGGTAAGAGCTCTTCCAGACCTCCTCCCAGACTTCCTCCCAGTCCACCTGCCGGTCCTGTGGTCTCAACGCCAGTTGTTGATGGCTCAGCCAATCCTAACTCTCCGTCTGTCTCGCTTGTCTGTTCCTCAGGTCTTCCTGCTCTGGTCGTGGCTGTTTCTGTGGGGTTCACCAAGGCAAAGGGATATGGCACCGTCAACTAGTAAGTTTGAACTTCTATCCTCTCTCTGTCTCTCTCTATGTCTCTCTCTATGTCTCTCTCTATGTCTCTCTCTCTCTCTCTCTATGTCTCTCTCTCTGTCTGTCTGTCTCTCTCTCTCTCTCTCTCTCTCTCTCTCTCTGTCTCTCTTTCTCTCTCTCTCCCTATCTCTCTCTCTCTCTCTCTCTCTCTCTATGTCTCTCTCTCTCTCTTTATGTCTCTCTCTCTGTCTCTCTCTCTATGTCTCCCTCTCTCTATGTCTCTCTCTCAGTGTCTGCTCTCCCAGCACAGATATTAATGGTTTCCTGCTCTGTGTTCCCCAGTTGCTGGCTGTCCCTGGAGGGTGGACTTCTCTACTCCTTCGTCGGACCCGCTGCCGCTGTTGTCCTGGTACGTACCTCTCTCCAACCTCTCTGGTGTTCACCCCTGAGCCACCACCCACGAACACAGCCAGCACAGTCTTCCTCAAAGGCCTCTGTATTGTCTAATCCCCCTGCTTTTCTCTCTATGTGTATGTTGGGAACAGGTGAACATGGTGATTGGTATTCTGGTGTTCAACAAGCTGGTGTCCAAAGATGGCATTACGGACGTGAAGCTGAAGGAGAGAGCAGGGTAAGTTTTGAATCCATGGCATCCTCTTCCTGCTCCAACCCTTATCACACAGTCTCAGTGGCATTACGGCCATGTTGATGAAGCCCTGGTATGTCGGCTTCCACTATCAAACCCCATGCCAAGAAAACCCTGTGAACAAGTTATATTGAACATGGCAAAGGTGTTTGAAGTCTGGTTCGCCGTCGACAGTACAGCGTGAACACTATCTAACCTGCAGTTCCCTTCCTGTCCTGCAGGGCGTCGCTGTGGAGCTCCTGCGTGGTTCTGCCTCTGCTCGCCCTCACCTGGATGTCGGCCGTGCTGGCTATCACCGACCGTCGCTCCGCCCTCTTTCAGATCCTGTTCGCCGTGTTCGATTCGCTGGAAGGTTTCATCATCGTCATGGTGCACTGCATCCTGCGGCGGGAAGTTCAGGAAGCGGTGAAGTGTCGGGTCGTCGACCGTAAAGATGACGGCAACGGCGACTCCGGCAGCTCCCTCCAAAACGGACAGACTCAAATGGTGGTGAGTGAACTTTTCAAGGTCGTCTGATTCGCCTGCGGTGTTTGTCTGGTGCAAATGAGAAAGACGTCCTTTTTTCTCGCAGGTGGAATATGCGCATGTATTATAGTCTAATAAAACCCGACTCTCCTGTTCTCTTTTCGCAGTCTGATTTCGAGAAGGATGCTGATTCCAGCAGACCAGGTGAGCGTCTAACTCGAACCCTTTTTCCATTAAGGATAGAAAGCAATTTTCTAAGACAAGGACATTAAAATTCACCCACTAGTGGAAGTGCCACGTACCATTTTCATTTGGCTTTTCTCTCAGCCCAAAGTGACTTAGACGCAGGCAATCTACCTTTTCCAAGCACTTTCTAACCTAAGTGCTTCTCTTTCTTTCCCTCCCCTACCCCCAGGAGGCATGATGAGTACCTCAGAGGAGAAAATGGCCCCGCCCCAACTTCCTCTACCAATGAGCTCCAATTTCCACACCCTTCCTGCCCACACCACCAAAGCCCACATGCAGGCGGTGCCTGAATACTCCAGCCACACCCTCACCCTGAAGCGAGAGAAGACCCGGCTGGGCGGCATGGACCCGTCTTGCGGCAAACCGGTGTACGTGTGCGACGGCGAGCTCTTTCAGCAGCTCGACGCCAGTCTGGCCCGCGGTCAAGCCGAAGGCAGCGCCCCCGATGGCAGCGGCTACGTGCTCATGCCCAACACCACGTCCACCCTGCGCTCCAAGCCCAAAGACGACCCGTCCAAGTACAACATCAGCGTGGACCAGCTTCCCCAGACCAGACTGGTGCACCTTAGCGGGCCTTTTGCAGAACCACAGGCCGCCTTCGGTCTGAAGAGCCTGCCTGCTGATCGGGTCAGCGTGTCGTACTCCGAGAGGGACTCTCCCGTCCAGAACCTGCACAACATGTCCAGCGAGTCCCACATCACCCACAGCAGCCTGGGAGACACGTTCGATTCCATGAACTCCATGATGTCCAAGAGTGAGACCATCTCCACGCTGTCTATGAGTTCTCTGGAGGTGAGGATGGGGGAGACGTCTTGGGGGAGGAGGAGGAGGGGAGACACTTGTGGGGATGGAAGATATAAGTAATTCACAACTGTCGTATCTGTACACTCAGGAGAATGTTGGAAAGATTTCGATTGAAACTAACAAAATATTTTTCTTCTTCATTTTCACAGAGGCAGAAATCTCGTTATGCTGAACTGGACTTTGAGGTGTGTATTATGTGCGAGATAGCATGTTAGCCTAGCAAATCTTGAAATATAATAACATTCATAACACGCAAGATATAAAAAAGGCCTGACTGACAATGGTATCTTTGCTTTTTGCCTCCTGTAGAAGATCATGCACACAAGGAAACGCCACCAGAACATGTTCCAGGATCTGAACAGGAAGTTGCATCACGCTGAGAAAGACAGAGAGTCCCCAGCTTCTGACAGCAAGGTAAACAGAAGCCCCGCCTCCTTTTTCATCCAAACTAACTCTGTTCGTTTTTTTCATCCAAACTAACTGTTTCCGTTGGATCGTTTAAATAACGTCTTTATCTTCTCCCTCCCTCTTACAGTCAGTGAGATGGAGTGTGTCCTCTGGCGGAAGTGACAAAACAAACCACAGCGTGAGTGTTTACCCCTAGTATTTACCCATCACACATCACACGCTCACCTGCGTTTCCTAGCACCTCTTCACACAACAATCGGATGTTTTTGGTCGTTGACTCACCACCTGGTCCCCTTCCCCTCCTCTCTTAACAGGACAAGCAACAGCCAACCATGGAGAGACCATGGGAGAGTATTCAGAGAACCCAGCACTCGCCTCCATCCTGGGTGAAGAGGGACCTGGAGCCTTTGGCAGCATCGCCCCTGCAGATCCAGGCAGGGGAGTGGGAGAAAGCAGCCACTTCTATCCCTCTGGTGGGTCAGGACATCATCGACCTGCAGACGGAGGTCTAAGTCCTTTTCTTCACCTCGGTCGCCTGTTCGTTTGGGGGATGAGAACGTATCCACGTGGAGGGATGATGTCGAGGAAGTCTGGCCAAAGCGTTGAGCGAAGACGATGGAAGAGCGAGATGTTTAGGACCCAGAAACCAGGATTTTCCAACCCTCAGAACGAGGAGATAAAAAAGGAGGTAGCTGACCTGGTGGGCTTCATGACTCGTCAGCGTTGACTTTTGAAACACCAGCGAAGCCACGCGCGGAAACGGGTCATGAGAACAGTCGGTCGGAACCCCCGGTGGATTCCAGCGGAGAAGGATTGGTTCTGGATCCCAGTTAGGGTTCGTTTGGGTTTTTTTGCGATTCCGTTCGAGAGGTTTTCTCCCGTTCTCTTCCATCCCAGGCTTGGGAGTTGTGTTTTAGCGGCAACGCTTTCAATCTCTCCGATCCCCTTCGAAGAAAAACAAAAAACAAACCCAGTGGACTCTCCTCGTCCAGAGGACCAGTCCAGCCCTGACTGGCTGCGGACGGAAGACAGCCCAGAAACCCCTTCCAAGGCAGGATGTTGCAGCGCCCATCTCACTTCCTGAGACAAGACTCCGCCCTCGGGCCGTCCGACCTGGGGGGGTCTGGCCCTCCGACCTGGGGGGGTCTGGCCCTCCGTCCTGGGGGGGTTTGGCTCGGTAGTGACCTCACGGTTTCCACAGTCGGATGCAGGCTCCTCTGTTTAAGTGTTTGTGGTTGTGTTGCTTTGCACTGGAACTGCTTGTGAAGAGAGAGGCTGAACTGTTTGTTGGACACTCAACAGAGCCTATACTGGAGACAAGGCTTGACCATGCGTACTAATAGAGCTGAACATTATTATTATTATTATTATTATTATTGACGCCATTTATCAGTATCATCGGTATGATTGTGATTATGTGTATTTTGTTTTTAAGTTTTCAAGCGTTCTGAGAATTAATCTGTTGTTCATCTCACCCAACTTTGTTAGTCATTCGAAGTTTTTTTTTGTTTTTTTTTTTGTTTTGAGTACTGTTGCTGAGATATCATAAGGTTTCAAAATAATGGGTAGAATATCGAATGGTAATCCCTCAAGCTTCGGATCAGACGTCAGGATGATGGTGGTCATGGTGACGGAAGCTCGTTCGTGACTTTCCTTCCTTGCCACATCACAGGCCCCAGGGACAAACCTAAGCCTCTTTTTCAAAGGAGGAGCAGTGCATTCTGGGAACTCGCCGTTTGACATGTGACAGGGAACAGGGGCGGTCGCAGACCTTTAGACCCGCCCCTGTTTCCCACCCGGCAGAACGCAGGCTCCTTACTGTCGTCAAGAGAAAAACGAAGAAAAAAGGAAAGGATCCCATTGGACCGTTTAATCATCTTTAACATCGTCATGTTTCCATTCCTCCGGCCTTGCGGAACTCCAGATCCCAGAACGAAGCGAGGAGCCACCTGCCCTCTTAAATGACTTCCGCGGTGCCAGCGATACTTTAAAGACTTCAACACATCTTTGTGTTTTAATAACCATCAAGTGTGAAACGGTGCAATATGATGGCCGCTTGATGCTCAAGCAAGACTGATTACCGAGATTTCAGGCACATTTTTTTCTTACAAATGTTTTGAAGAATTTTATAAGATGTTCCTCATACTTACAGATCATATAGATACTTTATGAGAATACTGTACAACGCATCTTTATTAGAGATTGAGGAAATTAATTCCATAAAGAATTGACTGAATGCTGAGTGAAAGTGCAAGACTCCAAATGTGGAGCTCTGTGATAGATTATTAATCCTTAATTCTAAAAGCAGACGTAGACAAATACTAGCCTATGTATATCTCTAAACTGTGCTTTGGGATATCTGTTTGTACTCAACGCAGCTCTCCGCTGTAGAGTAACTTAACCTCATGTCCTCTGTAACTGTGTTTTTGATAACCTTGTCAGTATTACATGACAGTATGTACCAATAATCCCCTTTTCCCTGCCCTCATCCATCACAGAGTTAATTGTATCAAATCCTATTTGTATCTTCCTCTACCTTTTTCTGTTCTATTTACATTTTCAGTTGACCTTATTGTGAATGTACAGTTTTCAGAGCACAAGATGAATGTGTCCAATTTCTAATTAAAAATACAAAACATATATATTACACAATGAGAGTTGTCCTGTTTTTGGTCGACTTGGTACAGATTGTTTTTTACAAACTCCTAGATTTGGTTTAGTTTATACACCCTTTTAGAAACATTACAGTAAGGTAAAGATGGATCTTTCTCTATTGCAAAGAACCACATCTGACTATCAGTAAGTCGCAGTAACAGTGGAATATATTACAGAAAGAACAAAGCACAATCGATGCTCTTTACTTGTAAAGCCTGTCATATTTAAGCCCCCAGGCGCCATTTGGTTCCTCTAAATATAGAACCGGGGCAAAAAGGCAGTCTTGGAAAAGAAATGATAAACGGACTACTTTCGCTGGCTCTGTTTTAAAGGAAACGTTCGTTTCGCTCTGAAAGGATCAAACCATTAGAAGAAGAACTGCAGTCAATGTGAGCAGAGTTTTACAAATACAAAATAGAGGAAATAGAGGCAACAAACAAGTGTAATAAAGCGAAACAGGATCTCATGACAAAACCTGCATCCAAACTAAAACTCATCTAAACGTCTGCAGTGCTTGTCAGTTGACAGACCCAAACATTGCTCATATCTGAGTCCATTATCTCATTGAATTTCAGTTAAGCCATCTGAAGCTGCAAGGCACTAGAAGGGGAGAGATGAGCTGGGTCTGGCGGCTGAGCAGAGCTCATTATGTGAGGTCGTTTAGAGAGCAACCAAGCTGGGTGTGGTCCCTGTGGAGGTGGGAGGGGGATGGGGCAACCAAGCTGGGTGTGGTCCCTGTGGAGGTGGGAGGGGGATGGGGGGTTCAGGGGGGCCGGTGGGACTGGGTGCAGACGCGGTCTAACTGCTGGAGATGGGGCCATACACACAACAGACAGACAGATAGACAGACGGGCAGGTAGGCAGGTACACAGGCAGGCAGGTAGGCAGACAGGCAGGTAGGTAGACAGGCAGACAGGCAGACAACAGGGAGACAGACAGACAGACACGCACAGACAGGAAGGTAAGCAGGCAGGCAGGCAGGCAGGCAGGCAGGCAGGCAGACAGGCAGGTAGGTAGGTAGACAGGCAGGCAGGCAGGCAGGCAGGCAGGCAGGCAGGCAGGCAGGCAGGCTCTCTCCTACATTTCATGCCATTCTTCACTTTCTTTCGCTGTGCAGCAGAAGTGCCTTAAAAATATATTAAAGCAAAGAAAGTGTAGCTGAAAGTCGGAGACTGTAAAAGGCCATATCTAACACATCTACCAGCAGTATAGGGGTTGGTGCTGAAGAATGGCTTGTTTTGTAATGACACAGTGAAAAAAGTGTACAATCTCAGCTGCAACTCTTAGCTTGGCTCAGCTGCAGCAACAACACTGTGACACTGCACTGACCCACAGACATTGAGACGTTTTCACTGGCTTCACCCGTAAGACTAGACCCCGTCTCTGGACTCTGCACCAGCATTGAAATCTTGGCTCTCTCTCCGTGAGGCTGGAACGCAACAACGTCAACAACAACAACGTCAACAACAACGACGTCAACAACAACAACGTCAACAACAACATCAACAACAACAACGTCGACAACAACAACGACAACATGAGCGTAGGGATCCGCGGCTCCGCCCTGATGATGTGGACAACGCTGACAGGGTCCTGATGACCACCCTCCTGTGCCGGGTTTCGGATGACCTGCCCTCGTGCCATCCAGCCATCAATTAGCACCTGGCGTGCTGGGACAATGCGACGCCAAGCGGAGCTTAATTGAAGAGCGTTGCCGTGGAAACTGCGGATGCAGAGCGGGAGATGGCATCGAAGGGAGGGAGGGTGAAAATGAAGGAGGGAGTAGGGAGAAGAAAGAGAGGAGGATGGAGGGAAAGAGAGAGGAGAGAGAAGAGAAGAGACAGAGGAGAGAGGATGGGGAAGGGAAAGGGAGAGAAGGAGAGAGAGAAGAGAGAAGAGAGGATGGCGAAGGGAAAGTGAGAGAAGGAGAAGAGGGGGAGGGAAGGAGAGAGTTTAGAGGAGCAGAAAGAGATAAGAGGAGAGCAGGGAGAAGGGAGCCATTGCCTATGGCTACTGGGTGGGTGGGGAGGGGGTAGGAAGAGGGAACAGGCAGGGTGAGCGGGGGAGGGGGGGGAGGGAATAGCCGGAGGAGAAGGGTGGGCTCAGATAGGGCAGACTGACAAGAACTCACTGGGATCATTTCTCCAGGCCGCTGGACTCCTGCTGGTGAATGTTGGCACTAATGATGTCATGGAACTGTCAAGTGTAACACAGGTATGGAGGGCTTAAACAGTGTGTGTTTGTTTTCCTTTCCAGGTGCTCCCGTCTGTAGTCTCTTCTGAGGGACACGCTTAAGGCTCAAGCAGGGGAGAGACAAATCGAGGCACCAACACCGATAGGACCATGCAGTAGGTACCTTCATCTTCTGCAGTACTTACACACGCACTGTTTCTGTGTCGCTTCCGGTGAAAGTGCCTCTGCCAAATGAGTGAGAAGCACACAAAATGAGGCAGTTTGAACGAACATATGTCTGAAGGTTATTTGCAGCCATTTTGTTTTGTTTTTCCTGTTGAGAAGAATCTTTGCAGACTGAGTCTGTTATATGATGCAGAAATGTGGCTATGTTCATTCTGCAGACACAGCATCTGTTTTTCATGCCAATGCTGCATGAATGTAAATTAAGTATTCAAAGGTGCAGATAGGTACCGGAGGGGTGGGGGGGGGGAACTGTTAAAAAAAAATCACCATGTCAGTGTTTTTAATACTGGCATTTTCCGTTGGCACGTGCAAAACGTGAGTACATCTTTGACATCCAGAAAAATCCAAATGAAATGTTGTTATGTTCCTATCATTTTTTTCCTCTGTAATATTCTGATCTGCATCGATGTCATGCTATCATTCTCAACCCCTGGCTGTGCGTGGTGTGACCCGCTGCGTTTGTTAAAGGTCACGTAAACGGCGGGCACAACAAACAAACAAGCAATCAACCGGGAAAGAGTGACGACATTCGGCACACTCAGACACCGGTTTGATTGGCCTGTCCCGCCGTTTCCGCCTCCAGGAGCGTGCAGCTTTCTATTGAAATTATCCGCTTGTCTGGTGGACACAAGAGAAAAAGAGTGCGTGAATGTATGACACATCCGACGTCTGGACGTAAATGGAGCGTTTCCGACGGTGGAATTACTGTTAAATACCAATGTATGTCTGAAGCAATCAGAGAACAATTACTCCATCAACTAGTCAGATGGAGGGGTGGGGTCTGTAATGGATTGGCTTGAAAGAGGTTGCGGTTCACTGTTATCTGAACACGTAGCAACACGTATGCTAACCTATAACATTCATTCCGATTATTCTGAATGCTCGGCAATGAAGGAAGAAAAAAAAAAGTACAAAAGACGTAAATTGAACCATGGAAAAAAACGCCTCCTACATGATACCTTTACCTCTCTGAATGATAAATGTCAATGGCGTCGGAATACAGCTGCGCTTGTGCGTCATAAGCAAATGCCAATAGTCTCTTGAGCAGAGTTCCCTGCAGTGGTCGGTCTCCCGGTTCAGTCACAGGCCCGTGTTTGCCCGGCAGGGAGTTTGTACCGGGGGCGGCTAATGACCGTCCAGAGCTGTGATGTAGTGGTCTTAATGGAAAAGCTCATGTAGAAACGATTCAATCGCAGTCTGAACGAAAATGCCAGAAAAAGTAAAGTGAGGAACCTATTCACTGAATGAACAGACAAAGAGAAGTTATGCAGTGGTCGGTAGTCGAGGTTTTTTTGTGTATGCGCGCGCGCGTGTGTGACACACTTTAGCCACAGAAAATCCACACAATTCGTGTAAACTCCATTAATTGTGCAACCACAATTAAATACATTCGCTCCTTTTTTGTCTGGTGTAATTGGGTTCCTATGGATGCACACATAGTCCAGGACCTCTCCCGCCGCAACATCCCCATGGCAACAGAGAGAGAGAGAGAGGGCAAGCAGTGAGCTCATTGATGCCGTTACCGCCAGACGGAGAACGCGACAGATAGCGGACCGAGAAAGAAAGTGACCGCCTCTTAGTTTAGGGGTTATCATGAGCGCAACGCGAGATGGCGTCATCATCACCGTTGTCATTAAAAGGTCATCGTCATCGCGACCTTTGACCGTGTTATCACCGAGTGCGACATTGAGATTGAAATGAAGGATCATTTTGGACGTCCAATTCCGACTGCACTTTTTGCTGTAAATGTTTCAGAGGGGAAAGGGGTCTAGCCGTATTAATCTAGCTAACATCGTCTCTTACGAAGGTAGCAACAGAATGGAGGTGGGCTTATAGAACGCCATAGGATTTGCTTCGATCCAAATCCACTTTCTGCACGGGAAAAACATTGTTTCCCTTAATGAGGAGACATCATGCCAGGAAAAGTTATGTAATGCTGTCACAGGTGGAGAATTCTCTATAGCCAGGACGATAAATACTTTTGAAGGTTCCCTGCGGAAAGTGGACCGCAATGTTACAAAACCATGCAGCCGAAGGCTTTCTCATTCAAATGAGATTTAACATAATGAGAAAAGCCCCGCGGTATAATTGAAAAATGGGACTGAATCAATGCATTTCATACGATTTACTGGCCAAAGGAAGTAACACATTATCTAACCAACAAGAGCAAATCTTCCATACGAGGAAGCCGGCCTCAAATTGAAAGCTCTATGTGACCTTACTTTGTCTTTGCTCAGATGTGAGCTGTTGCCAGGATACTATTTCCTATGGCAACACTTGAGCTGGCGAGGTGAGCAAAGTGTAGACGCAGGTAACTGGCTGTTCAGTTTCCTGCACCGGAAGCCCATTCATGTGCAGACACAGAAAATAAGATTTAGTGCGATCGTCAACAGTTTAAACTATTGTTTTCTGTGTCAAAGAGTTTTCATCATGAATTGCAAACCATCTGTAGACCTTCCAGCATTGTGCTGCTTTGTGTTGTTTGTCCTGAATTAATTGAGCCATTATTATTTATTTGATCAATTCTATCGTGTTTCCTTAGAAAGCAGATTCAAAAACAAATCATTGTGCTACTCTGAACCTTTCTAATGGATTCGGCTCTTAGTTATGATTGTGCAAACAAATACAATAAATAAGCACTTAGGCTGTCATAAAACACTTCATGTTGATTGTACACTGACGAGCAAAACAATCTAGAGCTGACACACATATTCTCTACATTTTTCCTCTGTGATTGGTTTGATACCAAACACTTGCATCATGCAAATCATATCTTTGTTCTAATTTGTCGATGGCAAAGTCTTATCTTAAACGTCAGGTCCTAGTTTGATCATGCATATCACATACACCTTTAGACATCCCTTTCATAGAGTAAAATGAAATACGCACACGTAAAATGTATTGCAGATCATACCGAATAAAGGCATTGCATCATTCGTTTGACGATATGCAAATGTAACCTCGGTTTTTGACTACTTAGACACACAACTCACTCTAACCCTGAGATTATTTAACATGCAGATTGCTCATAGAAACATGAAATCACTTCTATGCAACAATGTCTTGAATGCAACTGATCAAGTAGGTTTGCTGTTTGCAGAAAGCCAGTAGGATTTTAAATGTCTTTTTGTATGAAATTGTGTTGAGTCACACTGCCATCCTGTGGTTGTTTGCTAAAACTGCAGTTTAGTAGCATTTCTATACCTCACCTTGAGATGGAGTAGCTTGTCAACTGTTGCTTTAGACGAACAACATATTTACAGATAGGAAACAAAAAAAGTTTGAAATGTAAAAACTTACAAATGTACTTTTTGTTAACTGAAATACATCAGTAATAGACATGAAGAAAATGTAAACTAAACACACCAATGTAAACTAAAGACAATGTTTCTATGGTTCGGATAAGTGATCATCTTGGGGGTTTTTTTGTATATGATTCTCACATGGATTCTTTTCTTTTCACTACTTCACCTCAACATTTCTCTTCAATTCAACCCTCAGGAAGAAGCAGCTATACAACCAGACGTTCTTGTTCAAAAAGCTGTAGGCGTTGGTTCCTTTCACCATGATTACAAGTGTCATACAAACTTCCCCCGTGTCTTTTCTGTTGCTTCCCACAAACATTTGTCGGTTTCAGATCAGAGACGCCATTGAGGAGGTCACCGTGGTGACACACTTGTTGTCAACCTTCACCTCCTTAACACCACGGATGATTTAGAAAGAGTCTGTCCCAGATTGAGTCATTTTGCTCTTCTCTTCCATGAGCTTTGTCATCCAGTGATTGGGTTCCTTTTGAGTGCTTCCCTGACTCATCCGATACCCACCCACCCACCCTCCCACCCTCTCTTTCTCTCTCTCAAGACCATACGTGGATTGAGGTCATGTTGTTGTCCCACCCCCCCACCCCCCGCCTCTCTCTCTCCCTCTCCCTCTCTCTCTCTCTCTCTCTCTCTCTCTCTCTGTGTCTATGTCTCTCTGTCATTTAGTACAATACCGCAGTGTCGTTTCCTGTCCAGTTCTGAATGAGCCTTCATTGCTATCTTACTCAGAGGAAATGACTTGGCCTTTTTGTAACCTATTGGATTGTGAAAGCACTTTAAATAATATCCACCGCCAGGTGGGTTTAGCATAAAAAGCATAAATGACAAACGTGTAAAGTTTGATATCAGTTCACATTTTACAGGGTTGTTTATTATAATGTTGAGAACTAATTGTCAATTATCTGGCACAACTGATTCTGGTTGCATGATTAAACTTTACAAGTTATCATCAACGATCTCTTCAAATACCCTATGTAAACCTAGCGCTGGTTGCTCTCAAATTCTCAAAATGGTGAGACCCTTTCCAATAGCGTAGGGACATAAGCAGAGGGCAGTAGAGAGTTCCCAAACGGAATATAAAGGGCCAATTTCCGCTTTTGGGGACGCAGTCAAGAAATTAGATCCCACTGCGCCCAGTCGCTTGATAATTTGGAAGAAAAACCATGGCGAGGTTTCTATCGCGATCCATTTTCAGAAGCTATGTTAACCAGCTCAGGATGTCGTCCGACCAGGTAGTGTTTTATGAGTGTTGACGGAGGCAGGCCGTGGACACGCAAGAAATCTAAAGTTTGAATGAAACTCAATGCTAGCTCAACATGGGCTAGCTGCGGCCATGGGGGTCATTCTATTGTCCATCTGCTTGTCTACAGATTAGCCGTTGATGCTAAATTTAGCGCTTGTGCTACTGATAACGATCCTCGAATGATCAACAAAAAGAAATAATGTACATCAACAAAGTTAAGGGTGCAGCCTGTGCAGTGGAAAAACGTCAAATATATGTATTTGTATTTTTCTTGTCATAGGTCGGCGACCTGGGACAAGGAGCCGGAAAGGGTGGAGGAGGAGGGGGTTCTATCAGGTCGGCCGGTGGGGCCTTTGGAAGAAAGGCAGCTGCCGAAGAGGAACGTTATTTTTGGCAAGTCCACCTAGTTTTAAATAATGGAAGGGTCCCTATCCTGCACGGTTTCAACACACATATTTGAAGTGAAATTTCCCATGGATACAGCAAGCTACCACACTAGCTGCGTAGATGCAATGGCGTGCGCATGTGTGGTTTAAACATTGGAATCCAGAGTAATCCACTAGCTAAAGTTCTCCAGTTTTGTGAACTGAATGTAGTGAATTGGCCTTACTGTCAACAGACCATAATGGCAACAGTTTTAATAGGGGCTCAAGATACTTGTAAAACTTGTTAACCCGGAAATTTAGATTTTTGTTCAACCTTACATTTGACCTCCATATGACCTTGCTTTCCCCCCCCACCCCGTTTATTTTTTAATCTTTCAATTCCTAGGGAAAAAAGCCAGGAGCAACTGGCGGCGCTCCATCAACACCATGAAGAGGAAATAGTCCACCATAAGAAGGAGATCGAACGACTGCAGAAAGAGATTGACCGCCACAAGGGGAAGATCAAGAAACTGGCCCATCCTTGAGCTCCGTTTAATCTAAACAAGTCTTATCACAAATCAATATGCTGGATTTGGATAGTTTATAGCTTTTATTTATGAATAAATGCTTGTGGATTTTCCGTAGGAGGTCTCTTGTGAATTTTTTTTTTTTTTGGTGGGATTGAGAATACTAAATCCTTTCTGAAAGACGATTGGTCCTACAAGCTAGTATTTTGGGAAGGGAGGTGGGATACCGTTAGGGCGTGACTGCATTCTCATTTCTATAAATTCAAGACAAGCGTTAACTAACTTGAGAATGCAAACGAGTATTTCTGATATTGCACTGTATAGGATCTATCTTAGACATTTAACTGTAGCAACGATAATTGAGATAACTGCCGCTGTGTCTGAGTGCCCCAAATTGAAACCGTTTTTCTGTCCGTAGGAATGAAACGATTGGAGTACAAAATGTCAATCAAGTTTAAGCCTCATTGATTGGTCGGGGAGTATGTTACGCAGGGCACGGGGGCGTGTACATCTGAAACTGGGTTCGTTGCCAAGCGGTGGCGTTGTGTGAGCGACTGGGCCGTCTCGAGATCTGTCTCGTGGGTAGACCAAAACATATTATTAATATTAGTAGTTTTGGATCAAACTCATAGGTTCATTGTCGCCAAAGATTAACGCCACTGGTAATTTACCGGAATAGATAGGTAAGCTTTTGAAAACTACCTTATGCTTATCCGTTTGGGCGCGTGCTTTATTGGAATTCTAAGAGGTGTCTGCACACACAAGGCCGGAGCCCACGATTAGCTAACTAGCTGTGATATTTTTCATAATTTTACTCATTTCTCCGTTTTCCCACCTGTGCAATTTTTTACGCATTTGTCATGGCTGCAACCTTGGCGTAGTCTCCTTGATTTCTGTATTCTGTCTCTTTTTCTATTGCCTGCTAGCTAAGTAATCTGATGTTAGCTCTTTTAGCAGACTAGCTACATGCGAAGGGGGCGGGACGGTGCCGTCCAGGCAAGAGAAAGAAAAACGTGAAGTCAATGAAACACCGCTAGAAATCTAGTTATCAATCATCTTTGCATTTAACGAGCTGTTGCTACATTCTGACCATTGCACCTGTCAATCCGTTTACCGGGCATGCATTTAATACCAGCACTAGTTGCATTCAATTTTGTGAGGGTCTTGGTTAAGAGTCCGTGAATGAATGTAATTTGGACTGACGGGCTGGCTAGCTTAGAACTTTCCGTAAAAAGATGTAGTGCTGTGTTGGTTAATAGCTCAAACCTTGTTCCAGTTTATTACTTGTCTTCGGATTACTTTATCACTAGCCTACAACGTAACAGTTGAACTGTGAATGAACTCGAAATCATCTCATCGCTTTTTTTTTTTTTTCATTTCTTTTTTTTTTTTTCTTGTTTATTCAAAGGAGAATGGCAGCCGCCGAGGTGAACGGAGGTTCTGCCCCGGTAAGAGAGGAGGAAGAGCCGATGGACATCAGTACCACCCATACTGAGAACTACCAGACGCTCCTAGACGCTGGGCTGCCGCAGAAAGTGTCAGAGAGCCTCGACAACATCTTCCAGACAGGTGCGGGGGCGGACCGCGCGTTTGATCATACAAACTCCAGTGTTGGATAAACATACTGAAGCTGCGCGGGAGAACAGAGTTAAGAGAAGCGGGTTGCGAGTGCGGGACCGGGTTGAGTTTGACCGTAGCATGTTTCGTTTCGTTTAGGCTTGGTGGCGTATGCGGATCTGGACGAGAGGGCGATCGATGCCCTGAGGGAATTCAACGAGGAAGGAGCTCTGTCCGTCCTGTTGCAGTTTAAAGAGAGCGACCTGTCTCATGTGCAGGTGAGGACACGTGTTAGTGTTGCCACGTGCCTGTTAGCACAGATATTGTTATTGTTGCTACGTGCCTGTTAGCACAGATATTGTTATTGTTGCCACGTGCCTGTTAGCACAGATATTGTTATTGTTGCTACGTGCCTGTTAGCACAGATATTGTTATTGCTGCCATGTGCTTGTTATATACAGTGTCTTGACTCTAACCACCGAAATACTGATAGTAAATACCTACTTTAGATCAGTGGTCTTCTGTTGCTATGGATACAAGCATCTGCTGGAGTTAAAACGTAAAGTGTTGTAGTGGACTTCATCAGACTAGTTTAAAGGTGTTTGTTTCGATCTCAAACGTACGTGCGACGTCACGTGACGTCACGTGACGCCCGTTTCCCACAGAACAAAAGCGCGTTCCTATGCGGCGTCATGAAAACGTACCGACAGAGAGAGAAGCAAGGAAGCAAAGTACAGGAATCCACCAAGGGACCCGACGAGTCTAAAATAAAGGTGCGTAGACGTTGTGTTGTGAGGCCTCTCTGTGAGGGGTGACACCTGGCCAGGTGTGGGGGTGTTGATGTACACACCTGGCCAGGTGTGGTGGTGCTGATGTACACACCTGGTCAGGTGTGGGGGTGCTGATGTACACACCTGGTCAGGTGTGGTGGTGTTGATGTACACACCTGGCCAGGTGTGGTAGGGCTGATGTACACACCTGGCCAGCTGTGGTGGTGTTGATGTACACACCTGTCCAGTGTGGGGGTGTTGATGTACACTCCTGGCCAGGTGTGGGGGTGTTGATGTACACATCTGGCCAGGTGTGGGGGTGCTGATGTACACACCTGGTCAGGTGTGGTGGTGCTGATGTACACACCTGGCCAGCTGTGGTGGTGTTGATGTACACACCTGACCAGCTGTGGTGGTGTTGATGTACAACACACCTGACCAGGTGTGGTAGGGCTGATGTACACACCTGGCCAGCTGTGGTGGTATTGATGTACACACCTGACCAGGTGTGGTAGGGCTGATGTACACACCTGGTCAGCTGTGGGGGTGTTGATGTACACACCTGGTCAGGTGAGAGGGTGTTGATGTACACACCTGTCCAGTGTGGTAGGGCTGATGTACGCACCTGGTCAGGTGAGGGGGTGTTGACGTGGTGTCTCTCCCCAGGCCCTGCTGGAGAGGACGGGGTACACTCTGGACGTGACCACGGGACAGAGGAAGTACGGCGGACCGCCGCCTGAGGACGTCTTCAAAGGAACGCAACCGGGAATCGGAACGGAGGTAAGATGCTTTTGTCTCCTGATCGCCCCTCGCTGCCTCGCTGCTCTTCCAGGATGGATCCAACGTTTTGCAAGTCACCTCGGATGAGATGTGGATTTTCTATCGCAACAACAAACGTTTAAAAAATCAGCGTATTTATTGTAAGAGTAATGGATTTCACATGCCAGGCCAACTGAAGATTTTTCGCCTAAATCTTTCCTCTGTGGCGATACTGTTGGAAAAAACACCATGCAGATTTTTTTTTATCAGGCATATCTTAAGGGCAGACCCACTGGCCTCTACCCTCTCTGCGTTACCATGCATAGGACCCCTAACCGGGTCCAGCCACGTCCTAGTGGACCCCTGACTGCTTTGGCTGCTTCCTCCTCCAGGTGTTTGTGGGGAAGATCCCCAGAGACCTGTACGAAGACGAGCTGGTGCCGCTGTTTGAGAAGGCGGGGCCTATCTGGGACCTGAGGCTGATGATGGATCCTCTGTCTGGCCAGAACCGTGGCTACGCTTTCATCACCTTCTGCAGCAAGGATGCTGCCCAGGAGGCTGTCAAACTGGTGAGGGTGGCGTGGGGGTCAGAGGGCGGGGAGAGAGGGTTTTTGGAGGGGGGGGGGGGGGGGGGGGGGGGGGGGGGGGGGGGGGGATGGAGGGAGGGGGGGAGAGGAGAAGATGGAGGCGGGAGGATGGAGGAAGGGTGGACGGGAGAGGGTGGACGGAGAGGTGGACGGGAGAGGGCGGAATAGGGTGGGGTAGAGGAGGGTGGGATGGAGAGAGAGGGTGGGATGGAGAGGGGAGAGAGGGTGGGATGGAGAGTGAGAGTATTTGTTGGATCGTGGTAATGGTATAATTGAGTGATGGAACACAGGAATATAGAACATAGACATGTGTGATCATAGAGCAGGAGATGCTGGTGTAGCTCATGTGAAGAAGAGAAGGTTTTCAGTGTTCAGTGTGTGATTTGTTGTCTCCAGTGCGACAACTACGAGATCCGGGCTGGGAAGTACCTCGGAGTGTGTATATCTGTGGCGAACAATCGTTTGTTCGTGGGCTCGATCCCAAAAAACAAGACCAGAGACAGCATACTAGAGGACTTGGGAAAGTCACAGGTTAGTCGGAACTTCCGGTTCACGAGCGTTCCGTCTAGTCACAGACATTCTTCCAGGTAAAGCACAGCTCAGAGCTCCATCAGATTACTCTTCATAAGGATCGCACAAACAGAGAAACAAGACCATACGTGGATTAAGGTCCTGTTGTTGTGCTGATCTTCCTCTGCCCGTCTCTCTCTCTGCATCTCCTCTCCAGAGGTGTCTTCAGGAAGTGATTCTGTACCATCAGCCGGACGACAAGAAAAAAACCGGGTTTCTGCTTCCTGGAGTACGAGGACCAAAGTCAGCTGCTCAGGGAGAGGGTGGACGGGAGAGGGTGGACGGGAGAGGGTGGACGGGAGAGGGCGGAATAGGGTGGGGTAGAGGAGAGGGTGGGGATGGAGAGGGGAGAGAGGGTGGGGATGGAGAGGGGAGAGAGGGTGGGGATGGAGAGTGAGAGTATTTGGTTGGATCGTGGTAATGGGTATAATTGAGTGATGGAACACAGGAATGATAGAACATAGACATGGTGTGATCATAGAGCAGGAGATGCTGGGTGTAGCTCAGTGTGAAGAAGAGAAGGTTTTCAGTGTTCATGTGTGATGTTGTTTGTCTCCAGTGCGACAACTACGAGATCCGGGCTGGGAAGTACCTCGGAGTGTGTATATCTGTGGCGAACAATCGTTTGTTCGTGGGCTCGATCCCAAAAAACAAGACCAGAGACAGCATACTAGAGGACTTTGGGAAAGTCACAGGTTAGTCGGAACTTCCGGTTCACGAGCGTTCCGTCTAGTCACAGACATTCTTCCAGGTAAAGCACAGCTCAGAGCTCCATCAGATTACTCTTCATAAGGATCGCACCAAACAGAGAAACAAGACCATACGTGGATTAAGGTCCTGTTGTTGTGCTGATCTTCCTCTGCCCGTCTCTCTCTCTGCATCTCTCTCTCCAGAGGGTCTTCAGGAAGTGATTCTGTACCATCAGCCGGACGACAAGAAGAAGAACCGGGGTTTCTGCTTCCTGGAGTACGAGGACCACAAGTCAGCTGCTCAGGCCCGGCGGCGCCTGATGAGCGGGAAGGTGAAGGTGTGGGGGAACCCCGTCACCGTGGAGTGGGCCGACCCTGTCGCAGAGCCCGACCCGGAGATCATGGCCAAGGTCAGACTCACTACATGTTTCTCCATCTGTCTTTTCCCTCGGTCTGTTTCTTGGTCTCTCTTTTATTTCCATGTCCCTCACTCTCTTTCAATTCTCAATAAATCTATGTCTCTCTGACGCTCTCTCTGTGTGTCTCTCTCAGTGTCTCTCTCTCAGTCTTTGTCTGTCTGCCTCTGTCTGTCTCTCTCCGTCTCTCTGTCTGTCTGCCTCTCTCTGTCTGTCTCTCTCCCTCCATCCGTACTTCTGTGTGATGAATGTGTAGTGTATCATTGTGTGTGTGTGCAGGTGAAGGTGCTGTTTGTGAGGAAGCTAGCTACCCCAGTCACAGAGGAACTTCTAGAGAAAACCTTCTCTCAGTTTGGAAAACTGGAGCGAGTCAAGAAGCTGAAAGACTACGCCTTCGTTCACTTCGAGGAGAGGGACGCGGCTGTGAAGGTGGGTCCCATCCACATGCACCCTCCCCCCCAACGCACCCTCCCCCCCCACGCACCCTCCCCCCCCACGCACCCTCCCCCC
>BROE01000011.1:12192188-12220122 GCA_036571765.1 Plecoglossus altivelis | reverse complement strand
CCCCCCCCACACGCACTTTATCCAGCCTCTGCCGCCTCGCATCACTGCTGTCACGTTGCCATGACGCCGTTTTCCGCTGTTTTCCTCGTCCAGGCGATGGACGAGATGAACGGGAAGGAGCTGGGAGGGGAGGAGATAGAGATAGTTCTGGCCAAGCCTCCAGACAAGAAGAGGAAAGAGCGGCAGGCCCAGAGACAGACCACCAGGAACACAGGGTGAGACCGCTCAGAGGGACAGGCTGGACTCACATCTGGTAGATATGAAGGAACCTGAACTGACGTCCAGATTTGAACTTGTTGTCAGGGCAACCGTGTTGCTTACCCCCCCTCCCCCTTCCCCCTCGAGTGTTTGTGTGTTTTCTTAAAAGCTGCGTTGTTGCCTTGCTATGTCTTGCAGGTATGACGATTATTACCACTACCCTCCTCCTCGTATGCCTCCTCCGGGCAGAGGGAGGGGCCGAGGGGGGCGTGGGGGCTACTCCGCCTACCCCCCAGACTACTACAGCTATGAGGACTACTACGACGACTACTATGGCGGCTACGATTACCACGACTACCGCGGCGGCTACGAAGACCCTTACTACGGCTACGACGACGTCTATACCATGAGGGGCCGAGGCAGCCGACCAAGCAGGGGGGCCCCGCCCCCACCCAGGGCGCGCGGGGCCCCGCCCAGCCGAGGCCGGGGGGGCTACGCTCAGAGGGGGCCTCCCATCGGGGGTCCTCGGGGTGGCAGAGGGGGTCGGGGGGCCCCCTTCCAACCACAGAGGGGCCGGGGAGCCAGAGGGCCCCGGGGGAACCGAGGAGGCAATGTGGGCGGGAAGAGGAAGGCGGATGTGTTCAACCAGCCGGACTCCAAACGCAGACAGACCAACCAACAGAACTGGGGGTCCCAACCCATCGCCCAGCAACCCCTACAACAGGGGGCCGACTATTCCGGTAACTATGGTTACAGTAATGACACCCTGGAATTTTCACAGGATTCCTATGGGCAACAGTGGAAGTAAATGCAACCGAAAGGTATTTGGCAGAAAGTAGGAAAAAAAAGAGAGGAAAAAAAAAAGAGGAGATTGGCTGCAGTTTTTTGATTGACTTTTTATTCTTCACCCCCTCACGAAAACAAACTGACACACAAAAAAAAACAATGACAAAAAAAAAATGTAAAAAAAAAATGGACAGACCCCAGAATTGGCTGAAGTTGATTGGCTGAAATTGTATTTTGGCTGAAGTTGATTGGCTGAAGAAGTGAATGTAACCGTTATGCTGAAGCAGTTCTTACTCCTTACGGTTACATGGGACATACGTCTTAAAACCACACACACGCACACCTTTACTCCTTTCACCTTTGTGGTTCTTTTAAAGCCAACAATGAACATTTTAAAAAGTGGACGTTCATTTTCAAAAGTCTGAGAGGACATTAAATCATGAGATTTGCCTTGCAGGAAGTTTGTGTCCACCCTCGCTCGCCCCCCTCCCCTTACTTGTACTCCCTCTCATTCTGGTTTCTACTAGTCGCTTAGGGACTTGCTTGTAAATATTTGCATATGGGCCAGAGCTTCATAATCATTTTTTGCAGTGGTGAAGAAAAGAATCCACAGGAAGGAGAGAGGCGAAAAAAAACAAACAAAAAAAAAGTTTTGTAACGTTAAAACGTGTATGTCTAGCATTTCTAGAGGTAGATTGATTGTGTTTTTTAAATCTGGTATTATTATTATTATTATTCTTAACTTCCTCTGTTTTCTTTGATCTTGCCCGTTAGAACTTGGTTTGGCTTACCTTAAAAGCCACAGTTTGTTCTTTGATGTTTGTATTTATAACTTTTACGTTTTATTCCGTTTCAATAAAACTCAGTTGAGCATCAATTCAATTGTCAGATACCTCAAATTCAATGGTGTCAATCAGTATTTTGAGTCGATTCCTACCTCAAATTTCACATTTGGGCCATTTTTTTCCAATTGTCTATCAAACAATACGGGACAAGAGAAGATGCATAGTTTTTATATCGTCGAATAATTTAAAGGATTTTAACCCTTTTTACTTTTCAGGATATTCCTTTTTCAAACCATGTTTGGGGAAGCATTCATACTGTCCCCCTTACAATATCATGTGTACATTAAACACCACAGACCAATTCAATAAAGTGCTAGTGTCCCTTTTCCTGAAGACAATGGACTGAAAAACTGTCTCAATTGTAATTCACCTCCACTCATACTTCATGTGAGGGTCTGTGGGAATAGTTGAATGAAAACGCTTGATGAAGCCGATTGAATCTATACGGAGAAAAATGGATTCAAAATTCTCAAGGGTTAAAATTCTTACCTGACACCAGAATTAATCTATATTGATTTATTTTTATTTATTTTTATTTGTCCTGTATCCGCTTAAAGCTTCTTTTTTTTCATTTTATTTTTCATTTTCCAAAGCAACATGCTTGAGCGCTGTCACCGTTTGTTTGTTCATGTTTTCTCCTTCTATCCCTAAATACCCAGGTGGTGGACAGGGCCTGCATCGCTAACGTGAGAAGCTAAACCCCCAACTGTGTGATTACAAGAGGGTGAGCTAGTTTACAGAGTCAACTCACCAGCTATCACCTCTAAGGGGACATACTCAGCTCAGGCATGTCATAGATACGCTGTTTAAACACTCTTGCTAGAAATCTCAAGCCTCAGTAAATATACGCTGGCTATCTAGGGGGAGAAATTGTTTTCTGAAACAACCCAAAGATTACCTTGCTGTTTTTGTCCAACGTACATGCTGGTTCTGTAAATTCATTTTTATGAATTGTAATGAGCAGTAGAAGGGGAGATTGGTGACTAGTGTAACCAGTCTGATTTCAGTTGGTGGTTCCTCAGTTTCTGTCTGAATTAAAGAGTCCACAAATTAGACCGTGAAGGATTTACGAAGAGGGCTAACCCCAGCTCTGTTCTTTATTAAAAAAAACACCTGTCACTTGAAGGACTCTTGCTAATCTCCCTTCTGTGCCGTGTCAAATCCAATTCTATGGGGAAACCAATGTACTTTTTGGCCACTAGAGGGAGACATCTCAATGACGATGAATATACGTGGATTTCATATTTACTTAAACAGAAAGGCAGTATTACTGTTGGCCATTGGCTGTTAGATGTCTTATAAAGGTGGACTCCACAACAATCCAGTTGACATCCTAGTTATTTAATTGTCTGCCTATGTCAATCATCTCGTTTTTTCAAAGATCCGGTCCAGACCCGAAAATATAGAAAACAATGGATGTCCCTGGAAATTGCTGTACTTCCTAATAGTGTCCACTAGAGGACAGAATAAAACATTTCCTCTGAGTATAATTTAGGTTTAAAATGTATAACAAATGTATAACTTGGAATGACTAATTTACCACCCTGTGATTTGATTTGATTTTGATTGACAGGTGTCAAATTCAAGGCATTCTAAGAGCTTATATGACGTTATACACTGACAAGAACGACTGTGTTTGTATTGACATGTTGGCTTTGTCACCAGAATGCAGGTGTGCTGTAGGACCCCCTGCCCTCCTCCCTCCCTCCCAGCTGTAAGGGTCAGAGAGAGTGGACCCAGGGTAAGGTCATGTCCTAGTACCACAGTGGTTACTGACAAACCACTGACAAACCATCCCCTTAAAAACATCGCACTCTGCAGCAGTCACAATGCGTGACGTCACAATAGCAAACGATTCCGCAATCGCACACGATTCCACAAACGCAAATGATGTCACAATCGCAGGTGACGACACACCCGTTTTAGAACACCCGCGTACGGGGACTTGCATTCTATCAGCAAAGTCAGTTAACATGGACCTTACACGATGGCCTTTTTCGCACTCTTGCCCTAGAGATTCCTTGCCTGGCCCTCTGTCCAGAACCCCTGCGTGGGCTACCGTGGGCCTGGACATCCCCCCGGAGGAGTTGGCTGCCTTCCTGAGGAGGCAGGCAGAGGTGGAAACTTCAGCGTTGGCCCAGGTGGTGGATCTCCTGTCCTCAGTCTGGGCTCCGCTCCTCGCCATCTCCCTTGTGGCCGCCGTGGGCTACTACGCCTACGAAAGCTTCTGGAGGAGGAAGGTGAGCCGTCTCAGAAAGCATTTGTCGATCTTAGTTTTTGTGATGCTCTTTTAGTTTAGTAATCTGCAACAGATTACTCTCCCCCCTCCCTCCTCCTCCCCCCCAGCACCGTGAGGAGCAGCAGGGTCTCTCAGAGCAGCTGAAGAGGACTGTGGCCCTTAGGAGCCGACTGGAGGACATGGCCCTCAGGTTACAGGCTCTGGAGGAGACCAGCAGGGCCGTGAGGGTCCCGGGGAGCCAGGACTTCTGTCCTGTACATCAACGCCTCCACCAGGGCGGCCCTGGGCTGCCCACCCCGCTGTCTGGAGAGAGGAGGGTCAACCAGGAAGACAGTGGCCCCTTCAATGCTGCTGATCGCCTGAAGGGTCAGACTGAGAGAGGATTTGCTCCATTGAAAGTGTAGGACACAAGGTTACAAAAACGACAAATATATGTTTTGGATTTTCTGTTTTTGTTCAATACATCATTTTGTTTGAGAGAAAAACGGATTTGAGTCGTTATTTGGAGAGTTTTGTTTCCTGTGCGTCTTGTCTGTGATGGAATGTTTCAAGGTTTCATGTTGGAATCAGCAGGGTTACGTGGGGAAACATTGGACACGTTTCACATGGATGTGAATGAATAATTAAATCTGGTTGTCTAGCAACATGACCTCAAATCTATTTCAACACAGACATTTCTGATCACTCATGGCTATATGGCACATGTACTAGAGTGTGTCTATTGTGTCTTTTTGGATCAATGTATGAATAAGATGTGAGGTCCAGTTATCAGGAGACGCCAGAACTGGTGATAGTAACGGCTCCTTTTTTTAACGTCAGACCCCGTACTTTTTAAAACTTTTAACTTGAGTGAAAAGTGTTGCCCGAAATGCAAAGCAATTCTCTGATGTGTCCGACTAATACATTCGCCACCGGCCATGATAATTCTATCATTATGGAAATTGTAATTTGTGGTTTTGAGTGATTGAATTAATTCAAATACGAGGATGTTGTTACATTTCGTGCATACATGAAAACTCATTACATATTAACGAAAGTATAGCATGGGTTCTTTAAAGTCATAATATACGTACATTGCCTCAATTTACGTTGATAAATATTTGTAAAATCTTTTCTTTTGACCGTTATCAAAAAATTTGAAAGGCAACGTTAAAACGCAACATTGGTGTTCACGTGGTCAAAGATTCTTTACGTCATTTAGAAGCCCGAGCCAAGATGGCGGCTGCAGGAGGAGAGTCTTCTTCCCAGGGCGGTTCGGATGATTTATTTCAAAACTTCTACTCCGAGGTTGGTCAAATTCAGCAGAAATACATATAAAGGTGTCATCATTTACCTCCCGCAAAAGATTGATCAGTCTCGGTCTATTACTCACTCGAATACGTCTTGTGGAGACCCAGCTAACACGAAAGCATCAATACTGCTAGCTAACGTTAGCTAGTTGTCTAACGAGCTGAAATCTATGATCTTATATGATCTAAATATGCATGTTTTTAAATCTGTTTTCTCGTCATTGCTCTCTGATGCCACTGTCAACGCCAGGATTTATCCATTTACCGATCGTGTTCCAATGGGGCACATAACCACCACCATCTACCTTTCAAGAGGTACCACCACCTAGCTTGCTAGCCGCATGATAGCGCTCACACTCGTCTGTATGGTATTGTTATTGTCACACAGGTAAAGCAGATTGAGAAGAGGGACTCTGTGTTGACCTCTAAGCAGCAAATTGACCGACTGCTTCGACCGGGATCATCTTACTTCAATTTGAACCCTTTTGAGGTAGGCTAGGCTCCACTTGGTTGACCCGGTTAACGTCACTAACACGTTTTATCATTGAGATGATCGAAAGACCCTTCCGGAACAATTCGCATCGTTTCGTTCGAATCAGTGTTTTGACCTTATCAACGTGCCATGAACTAGCCTGCCGACATGTTAATGAAAAGTCTTTTGGATTGAAGGTGTTGCAGATTGATCCGGAGGTCACAGAGGAGGAGATGAAGAAAAGGTTTCGACAGGTATGAACATGGCATACCAGTTCAGAACAGAGGTGTCTCTTCAACATTTCATCTCTTTCCCAAAGGATACAATTATCTTCCTCTTTCCTCCAGCTGTCCATCTTAGTCCATCCTGATAAAAACCAAGATGACCCAGAGAGAGCACAGCAAGCCTTCGAAGGTACAAATGAAATCCTATCTTGTTCCACATTACCCAGCGCAATGGCGGCTGTATTGCTAGTCAGGAATTAACGCCACGGTGTCTTTAGCTGTGGATAAAGCTTACAAGCTCCTACTGGACAGCGAGCAGAAGAAGAGAGCGGTCGATGTGATCCATGCAGGAAAGGAGTACGTCGAACACAACGTGAGTGATCCTGCGTCTAGCATCGTCTCTTCAGATATCCCTCCCACTCACAACAGTCACTCTCAGAGCTCGCTCGCCTCTTTCCTGCTGTTTGATAAGTCCATTACCTTCTTCACTAACACTGCCTGTCTGTGCCGTTGAACTGACAGCTTTTAGACTGTCCTTGGCTGGTTATAACGGTGTTCGTTAAAATGATGTGCGTGTGCGTGTGTGTGCGCGCGTGTCCTAGAGAGGACCTTAGTTGACAGTGTGTGGGCAGTTCAGGGAGAGAGCGATACTGACTTGTGATCCAATTACACCTGCTACACACCTGTATCTATGGAGGTCAGGGTTCACCTGCTTTGCTGCACACCTCTCCCTCTCTCTCCCTCCCCCTCCTTCCTTCCCTCCCTCACTCCCTCCCTCTCTCTCTCTCTCTCTCCCTCTCTCTCCCCCCTGCCTTTTCTGTCACACTTCACTTGACTTGTTTTTTCAAGTAAAACTTGGTTGTTTTCCTGTGTTTTGTCGTTCTGCTTTGAGCAGATGAAGGAGAAGAGGAAACAGCTTAAGAAAGATGGCAAACCTCAGATCGTCGAGGAAGACGACCCGGAAATGGTCAGTTTCACATCCAGCCTCTGTGGTGTTTTATCCCCCCAAAATGTTTAGGTTGCAAACAGAACACAGCTTCAAACTATTAGAAGAAAGTCATGTTGGTGGGTAATAGGGGGAGACTGCGTACCATGTAGGCTAAGGCCCTACTGTGGGGGCCTGGATTTGATGCTGGCCTGGGGCCAAATTCCTCCATGTGCATCCTGCTCTCTCTCTCTCTCTCTCTCTCTCTGTGTCTCTCTCTCTCTCTCTGTCTCTCTCTGTCTCTGTCTCTTTAAAGATAAAGAAAAGGAAATTTTACTACATTTTTTCAATTTTATGTACCTTTGTCTTTGTTTTCTACCTTTTCATCTTTTTTATTTAATACACCTGGAAGGAGTTGTCCGATGACAAAGATATTACTTCACTGAATTACTTTACTTATTAAGTTTTCAGTCCGTTGCAGACAGACAAAACGATATCCTTTCTTTTTTATTTTGGCCCTCAGTTCCGGCAGGCAGTGTACAAACAAACCATGAAGCTGTTTGCAGAACTGGAGATTAAGAGGAAGGAGCGGGAAGCTAAGGATATGCATGAAAGGTAGGAGGCTGTCTGTCTGTCTGTCTGTCTGTCTGTCTGACTGACTGTCTCTGTCTCTGTCTGACTGTCTCTGTCTGTCTGTCTCTGTCTGTCTGTCTGACTGTCTCTGTCTGTCTGTCTGACTGTCTGACTGTCTCTGTCTGTCTGACTGTCTCTGTCTGTCTAACTGTCTCTGTCTGTCTCTCTGTCTGACTGACTGTCTCGGTCTGACTGACTGTCTCTGTCTGTCTGACTGTCTGTCTGACTGTCTATGTCTGTCTGACTGTCTATGTCTGACTGTCTATGTCTGACTGTCTCTGTCTGTCTGTCTCTCTGTCTGTCTTTCTGACCGTCTCTGTCTGTCTTTCTGACCGTCTCTGTCTGACTGACTGTCTATGTCTGTCTGACTGTCTATGTCTGACTGTCTCTGTCTGTCTGACTGTCTCTGTCTGTCTGACTGTCTATGTCTGTCTGACTGTCTATGTCTGTCTGACTGTCTATGTCTGACTGACTGTCTCTGACTGTCTCTGTCTGACTGTCTATGTCTGACTGACTGTCTCTGTCTGTCTGTCTGTGTCTCTGTCTGTCTGTCTGTGTCCTCAAGCCTCTATGTGGTTGTCATGCCAACAGCGACTGCATGGTGTTGAAGCTGCAACCACTGTATCATCTCTTTTTTTCCTCCGCAGGAAAAGAGCGAGAGAGGAAGAGATCGAAACACACGAGAAAGCCAAGCGGGATCGGGAGTGGCAGAAAAACTTTGAGGTATGTTGATGTTGAATTATTTACTGTTATTTTCATGATTTATTTATCCTCATCGTGGTTGATTTTGTATCTGGAAAGTGCCGTTTTGGAGGGACGGTCTCCTGTAGAAGGCTTTGTATTTCCTGCTGGCAGAGAGGGTTATTTTAAATCCTCTTTATTTCCTGCAGGAAACGAGGGACGGTCGGGTGGATAGCTGGAGAACTTTCCAGGCCAAGGGCAAGAAAAAAGAGAAGAAGAATAGATCGTTCCTCAAACCACCAAAGGTGAAGATGGAACAGAGAGAGTGATTTAGTCTGCGGTGGTGGGGGAGGGATGGCTCCTCCCCCTTCCTCTTCAGATGTGATGTGATTGGTCAGAAACCCCACCTGTAAAGTGTAGGCCTGCATCTCCGTTCTTATTCATGTACATATTTGTGACCTTTGACCTCCGAGAGCATCTGAATGAGCTCAATAAAGAATGAAAGGAAATCTTCCATCTCTGTATCAACCTTACGTTTGTCATAAATCTTGTGCTGTACTCTTTTATTTTTTTTATTGTACCTGAAATAAACGCTTGTTTGTAGCAAGCAGATTTTGATGCTGTCTCCCAAGTTAACTGCCATTTGATTGTCTTAATTTCTTCTAAAATATATAAATATCATTGTCACACACTTTGGGTTTCTCATGAAGTTATGAAGAGTTTGTATTTTCTGCAGCCCTCGTGGTAGTTTGCAAATCTTCCATGATAGAAGACTTTCTGATAAAGTCCTGAATGGAGTCTGTTTTTTATAATGGAAACCTGTTCTACAGTATTGTCAATAAACTGGAAATATCCTCAAACGGTAATATGCAAGTGTACAAACTTGTACTTATTACTGTACTGTACCAATTTTAGCAATCATTTAATACGCCCTAAATCATCCTTTTGGCAGAGGCAAATTGTGCAAATAATACAAAGTAACAAAGTCAGAATTCACAGTACAAATGAATAACAACACCTATGTACAAACAATTACCTAAATATTTTGAGAACTTTTCCGATATGTTAAGAAACGTCAACAAGGAAACGCTACGAACAGGACAATGGATCAAGCGATGAAAGTACACTTCCGCAATCCAACATTTGCTCTCAAACTGTCCACGTGACCCCACCTCTGTTGTCTAATTTACACCATCGGAGGGGAACCTTAATGTCCTGCGTGCAATATTGATTTGTGACGCCCACTGAAGACGCGTTCCAACGTCCTCCTCACATGACCTTGCACTGATCCCCGCTTGCAGTCGCGTTGGTGTTGCCCGTCAACCCATCTAGACTGAGGCCCTGGAACGCTCCGAATAAACTGTCTGTGTTCTTCACGGCTGGCTTCTTAGCGTTGGAACTCTGCGAAGAGTCAAGACGATAATGAGATGAGTCGTCACCTTATTTGTTCTGACTGCACAAACACGTCAACATTCACACACACACACACACACACACACACACACACACACACACACACACAGGCGCGCATACACATACACATGCACACACACACACACACACAAACACATACACATACACATACACATACACATACACACACGTACCCTTCGAAGACAGTGCTGGCTCCGGAAGTGTGTCCTTACGTTCCTTTCAGCATTCTTTTTGGCAAACTTGGCCTCTCTCAGTTTCCTGATCCGCGGGACACACGCGAGGACGATTAGACACGTGCTTGACAAAACAAGCTCAAGGCAGTTTACCCCTTCACGATGTTACCTGTAATCCTGCATACATTAGCGAAGACTACCAAAGATTATCCACGTAAATCACTTCCCATCTGCCCACCCTCCCACCCCCTCCAACACAGCCCCCTCCCCCCTCCCCACCGTCCCATCACCGTACCGTTCTCTCTGAAGGTCCGCCTGGTAGACCCGGAGCCAGGAGTCCGGGACTTTCTGGCTGGTGCAGGGAGCGCTTTTCCTTCGGACGATGCTCTTTCGGCGGACGATGCTCTTTCGGCGGACGGCCGGGGTGTTCTTGATGCTACCGCGCCTGCCGTTCTTCTTCGACCCGGATACATAGTTGGTCAGATGTTTGATAGGGGCTGCCAGAGACTTCTTCATAGCTGCATCCATCTCTGCGACGCTTCTGTACGCGTGTGTGTGTCAATTATATTGTTTTCCAGAAAGGTATTGTTCTACCGGAATTCCAGTTTGGACTTGCTTGTGTAAAGGTGTCAGTAATTTCAGTGTAGAACGATCCAGACACAGCTCTACAGAGGCAAAGACATGCAGTAGGAACGATTACAAAACAACACTATCCCACACAAACTCCCGCTTTCAACCGCAAAGTTTAAAAGAAAAGTATCTGGAATACAAACGACATCTTTCGCACGCTTTTCCATACCTGGCGCAGGAAGCCGGCGTGTCCAGGCCCAGTTCGATCCGCGGAGGGATCTTCACAACCGAGTCTCTGCAACGCCGCTCCTCAGGTAGCCTAGGGCCTGCGGTCCTCAGGTTGGGCCAGCGTTCCTCAGGTACTTTCCTCAGGATTGGATCAGACTCTGTTCCCAGCTGCTCTTAAGGGAGATTGGAGATAACTCCACCTGCTTGTCTAATAGATTAGCTACACTTACGTCTTCGGGTAATCTTATAATCCGTCGGCGAGGAGGGATACGGACATGGGAGAACTTTTGACAGGGGACATATTTGTACAGTCTCACAGTTTCACGAGATGTGTGTTTCTGAAGGGGTCAACTCAGGTCAATTGTGGGTTGAAGGTAGTTTTGCAGTTATAGGAAGTTCTAAATTTTAGGTCTACATTCTCGAGGAAAGACATGCTAAACACTGATGTTTTCACCAGAACGTTATTTCATTACGTTAAGTCAATGTATACCGCCGCTCTATTTTGAGGTACTGGTATTGATGACTCAACAGCAGTTGTAGGATCAAGTGTGACCCATTAGTTTATTTTCGTGCGAGTGACTTGGCCTAATTTTGAGAAAGAGCAAGCACCAGTAACAGATGGCAGAGACAATCTGGCGTGAAATGGCAAAGTAGGGATTTCCTGTTCACAGCGAAAAACCACAGGGACTGATGGCCAAAGCCAAAATGAGTTGACCTTGTCGCAGGTCCAGTCTTGAGATCGGACGTCCACAAACACGACAGAACTGATTAGTAGTCTACCTGAGGGTATATTTCTATGAAACTTCCATTTTTGTATCCAACAGTATTTAAGATTACACATTTGAATGTAGTTAGAGGTAGACACTTTTAGTTTGTTAGAAGTTAGAACGGGAAGGCGACCCAAATCATGCATGTTTATCTATTCACGTTATTCTGAATCTTTAATTGTCCACATCACACTTTTCAATAACATTATTTCCATATGACGTACCCGTAAAACTTCAAATAATAGCCCGGGCTTCTATTTACCCAAATCGCCGAACTGCTTCGGCTTGTATATGAGACAGGCGTCTATAAGAGACAGGCCTTTCATTTGGTCGTCTTCCTCGGACAGACGTTGCAGTTCGGGTTTATTTTTACGCAAATCTCGCACTTTCTTTGGATCAACCGAGAAATGTCTTGCCGCTGCTTCTCCCGAATTTTGTTCGGCAAATTTGACAACTGTCAGTTTAAATGTCATATCATACTTTTTTTTTGTCTCCATGGTGGTACTGAGAGAATTAAGAATTTTTTAATGTTGCCATAGTGATGAGTCGTTCGTGAACTGTTGTCGTGTCTGTCACGTGAAATCGAATCAAAACATAGAACAGACGATCTGACGGGTTTGAGAAGATCAGATACAACTCCGTACAAAAAAAACACACAGGCCTCTATTTGAGACTCGGCTATTATTAGAAGTTTTACGGGTAATTGTTCTTACTATCCACATATTACTCCGATAACACAATCATTCATGTTATCACTTAAAAAGATACATCTTTCCATACCTTCCTGATGTGCGTTCAGAATTGAGCCAACGCGACCTGACTGACACCCGCGGATAGTCGCTTCCCGCTCTCCGAAAATGAATGATTCAGTCAGTCAGCTTATTTGAAGACAAACCGTCTCTCTGGGAATCTCCCCGCGACCAAAGTTGACACGGAGAAGGCTGTGAACCTTGGCAGAGAGGACTAATCTTTATTTCTACACAATCGTACATATATACATGTTTATACATTTAAATTCATACAAAACAAATGTATGTACAATGGAGGAGGGGGAACCTTGTTTCCTCAATAAATACTGTAAACACATGCTGAGGTGTCTGGACCTGTCCTGCTGTGCTTCATCTCATAGACCACAGGCCGGAATCCTTTGCACATGGAAAAAGGCAGTTTGTGTAGTGGTGTGTGTGTGTGTGTGTGTGTATGTGTATGTGTATGTGTGTGAGTTGTAACTTCCCAAGTAAATTGAAGTGAAATGACAGCCAAAACAATTCAAATAAAACCTGCTGGAGAAAAAGTGGACATTAGATCATAATGTCGATATCTGAATCCAGCCCCCAAACAAAAAGAAGCGTTGCGTAACAGAACAGAAAGATCTATGAATCTATAAGAGGCTACAGGCCCATACAGGGTGGAGTGATCATCACTGCCTAGACTTGTCATCACACCAGCTCAAACAAGAGCCAAACATTCCATGTTGTCTATCGCAGAGCGAGCCAACGCAACACGCCAACGCTCCTGGCTGCGTGTCAAACGCTCCTCCCCCCCCCCCCTTCAGAACCCGAGACCCCCCCCCCCCTCCAGCACATGCAGAGGACTGGAACTGAGGGAGATGTCTATAGCTGAGAGGGGAAAGAATCCTTTCTTAGTCACTGTCCCCCAACAGAGAGGGAGGGGAGGGGAGCTCCTTGATTCCTCCCCACCAGGTGTCCTGTGCAGTCTCCTGCCCGTGGGTCTCTCTCTGGGTGTCCGGCTGGGCTGAGAAAACAGCCAGGAGGTGTTCTGGGAGGGGGAGGAGGAAGGGAGGGAGGGAGGGATGGAGGGAGTCCGTGCTCTGACGACCACATCGCCAGCAACACCTGGAGACAGCAACTCTCTGCTGATGCGTCTCATGCACTTCGTCTGCACTCAGCCTCCAACAGGTCAGGAGTCAAGGGGGTTGGGGGTCAAGGGTCGAGGAAGGGGGACGGGGTGTCAGGGGGTACCCTGTGTCACCGGCTGATGTCACGGTTCCCCTCCCAGCTCTTCCCTCCCGTCGGGTCGCCTGCCACACCCGCCTCGAAGAAGGGGTGTTTGAGAGAGTCGCCCAGAGTCAGACGCTTGGAGGGCTCGTACTCCAACATGCTCTCTATCAGGTCAAACAGCTGGTGGTGTTCCTCTGCCTCAGACAGCAGGTACCTCTGGGGGAGGGAGAGAGGTAAGGGAGGGAGAGAAGTAAGAGAGGGAGGCAAGGAGGGAGGTAAGGAAGGGAGAGAGGGAGAGAGGTAAGGGAGAGAGGTAAGGGAGGGAGAGAGGCAAGGGAGGGAGGTAAGGGAGGGAGGGAGGTAAGGAGGGTGAGCGGTAAGAAAGGGAGAGAGATAAGGAAGGGAGGGAGGTAAGGGAGGGAGAGGTAATGGGCACAGAGAGAAACAGACAGAGACACAGAAAGGTCAGTCCTTGCAGTTAAAACAGTTGCTATGTTGTCCTGCTGCCTCCTCTCTCCTGGTCCTCTTACCCTCAGAGGCTTGCAGTTCTCCCTCACGTATTTCCCTGCAGATGAGCTCTCGTCCCAGTCCAGACGACCTCGGTAGAAATACTTCTGTTTTCTGGAGGGCAGGCAGAGCATGTGTGTAAGCGTGTGTGAGGGTGTGCGTGTAAGAGTGTGGGTGTGACAGTATGTGTGTGTGCGAGTACATGCACGTAGGTGTGGGTGTGCGAGTGTGTGTGTGGAAGAGTATGAGATTGTGTGTGAGAGTATGTGTGTGTGCAACTACATGCACGTGTGTGTGTGTACGTGCGTAAACCCATGCATGTGTGCATCTCTGACCTGGTCTTGCGGATCATTCTGGAAGGTACCGGACCCAGGATCCTCTCCATCATGGCCAGATGCTCCCTGTTGTCATGCGTCTGAGACAAAAGGAGGCCAGTTAGACAAGCTGCTTCTCTACACAGGTCAATATCAACACACAGCACGCCCCCCCCCCCCCCCCATCCCCCCTCCTCCCCCGGATGACCTTTAGTGATGTCATCATCTTCCACGAGGCTCTGGGTCCTAACCTCCTCACCCAGGAGGTAATCCCTTCAGATTAACGGCTCTGCCACCCTTCCTGCACCATCATCTTGTCTGCATGTGTCTTTGAGTTTGTGTGTGTGTGTGTGTGTCTTTGAGTCTGTGTGTGTGTGTGTGTATGGCCAGCATGTCTCCTACCTGGAACAGCGTGAAGCCCAGGTAGTACTCAAACAGGATACAGCCGATGCTCCACACATCACAGGGTTGACTCCATCCCAGCTCTGCAGGACCACAGCAGACAGCAGGTCACACACAGCACCACAGCAGAGAGCAGGTCACACACAGCACTACAGCAGAGAGCAGGTCACACACAGCACTACAGCAGGTCACACACAGCACCACAGCATGTCACACACAGCAGGTCACACACAGTACCACAGCATGTCACACACAGCAGGTCACACACAGCACCACAGCAGGTCACACACAGCACCACAGCAGGTCACACAGTACCACAGCATGTCACACACAGCAGGTCACACACAGCAGGTCACACACAGCACCACAGCAGGTCACACACAGCAGGTCACACACAGTACCACAGCATGTCACACACAGCAGGTCACACACAGTACCACAGCATGTCACACACAGCAGGTCACACACAGTACCACAGCAGGTCACACACAGCACTACAGCAGAGAGCAGGTCACACACAGCACTACAGCAGAGAGCAGGTCACACACAGTACCACAGCAGGTCACACACAGCACCACAGCAGACAGCAGGTCACACACAGCACTACAGCAGGTCACACACAGCACCAGAGCAGGTCACACACAGGCCCACCCCTTACTACCCACCACAACAGTCACCATTTATTCACTCAGCACATGCGACACACCAGGTTCACTGCTTAGAGCTGAGGAGGTGTTAGCTTGGGAGAGCTAGCTGGTTCAACTCTAAGGTCAGTGTTTGGATGACAACAAGCTAGGGGTTATTTCTCAGCAATGGACACTTGGTGACGCCATGACAAGTCTAAGGAGCCTTTGGCTCCGACAGGAACTCAGGGAGTCATCTTCCAAGGCTCCCAAGGAGAAGCAGTAGGGATACAGGGATGTTGGGCTGCTCTGGAGGGCTGTTGGGCTGCCCTGGAGGGCTGTTGGGCTGCCCTGGAGGGCTGTTGGGCTGCCCTGGAGGGCTGTTGGGCTGCCCTGGAGGGCTGTTTCAGACAGCCTCACATGTCCCACTTCTCAGGAAGTACAGGACCAAAATAAATCTACGTTCCAAAACAAGTTATGTCATGTTCTGGCGTAAAGGAGCCAATAGCTTAACGGCTGTCCTGTTGGCAGAGGTTCCCCTATCCTAATAGAGGAGTTCTAAAAGGAGAGTTCTAAAACAGGGAGTTCTAAAGGAACACTTCTAACCTGTGCTGCTGAGATCGACAAGAAGTGTTCCAGCGTTTGACTCCGACCACAGGGTCAGGGGTTAAACGACTGACCTTGGTGTGTGAGAGTTCAGGGTTAGGTGACTGACCTAGTATGACCTCGGGGGCGCGGTAGTGCCGGGTGGATACGATGGTGCTGTGGTGCTCGTGGTCAAACGTGGCACTGCCAAAGTCTACCACCCTCACGGCTGTGCTCTTCACTGTTCGTTCATCACGTTTCTGGGGGGGGGGAAACGGAACAACAGACGTCATCGTGCGGGGTGGCGTGTTCGGAACAGAGACCAGACGTTTGTGTTCTCGGCAGCGAAATGTCAGCAGGCAAACTTGTATAACCTTCTCTGCAGCAGTCGAGGAAATCACTCCACGAGTTTGAGATATTTGATGAGGAACTGAGTTTAAACTGGTTCTACAGAAGTTTAGTATTCTACAAAGGCATATCTCCAGTTCTCCCTCCCTCCCTCCCTCTCTCCTCCTTCCTTCCCTCCCTCCTACCTTCTCCACATTGTAGGTCATGGTGAAGTCTGAGTTAACAAACAGGATATTTTCTGGTTTCAGGTCTGTGTGGGTCAGCTTGTTGTCATGGAGAACTGTTGGGGGGGGGGGGGAAGAGAAAATCCTGGTTAGAACACAAAACAATAAACCCTTCCTCCCATTCTTAAAGATACCTTTCCCAGATCAATGATTAATGTCAGATAAGCAGGTCCCCCACCAGCCAGTGGCGCCCTCGTGTGACTGAAGGCTGCTACTGCAGCAAACAATGGTGACCTTTCATAGCAGACATAGAGGGAGGGTGAAACTACGTCAACAGAGGATGAACGAGGGTCCGTGTGTCGTGTGAGACTGCTCACACACACCGGGGGCAAAGGTCACACACTGCACACAAGCCAACGCATGAAGAGAGCTCCACTTAAGCATAAGCAGTGCAAAGGGCCACTGTTTGCAAGCTGGGGGGTCATATAAGCGGGGCTTACATTTGTTTTAAATCTAATGCGTGAAAGTAACTATTTTAAAGGTGTTGTTTGAAACTAAAAATATACTGGACTGTGAGTCTGAAGCAGATGTCGAGATGCAGAGAGAGAGAGAGAGATGCAGAGAGAGAGAGAGATGCAGAGAGAGAGAGATGCAGAGAGAGATGCAGAGAGAGAGAGAGAGATGCAGAGAGAGAGAGAGAGAGAGATGCAGAGAGAGAGAGAGATGCAGAGAGAGAGAGAGATGCAGAGAGAGAGAGAGATGCAGAGAGAGAGAGAGAGAGATGCAGAGAGAGAGATGCAGGAAGGAATTGGCCTCCGCTGGACGACTTACATTTGACAGCCAGGCAGATCTGGTAGGCCATGTGGCGGACCTGGCTGATGGAGTAAGGCAGGTAGTTGTTCTCCTTCAGGAAGTCGAAGGTGCTGAGAGCCAGCAGCTCGAAGGAGATGCACATGTGGCCGTGGTAGTCGAACCAGTCATGCATCTGCACACACAGGCTGGAGGGAGGAGAGAAGCAGAGGGAGGGAGGACAGAATGCAAGAGGCCAGAGAGGAGAGGAAGTAGGGAGGGAGGAAAGAGACAGGAGAGGAGGGAGGGAGGAGAGGAGTGAGAGGCAGGAGAGAGAAGAGAGAGACAGGAGAGGAGGCAGGAGAGAGAGGAGGGAGAGAGAGAAGAGAGGAGTGAAAGGAGAAAGAGGAAGAAGAGAGAGACAGGAGAGGAGGAGAGAGGAGTGAGAGAGAGAGACAGGAGAGGAAGGATGGAGGAGTGAGAGGAGGGAGAGAGAGCAAAACACCATGGAGTACAGGAAGTAAAACTGGAGTACAGGAAGTAGGAACGACTACCAGTATGTTACTAATACTAATGCATTCATTCAGCAGACTCTGGGCAGTGGGATTTGACCCTGGGACCCTGGATGGGCTGTCAGATGCTCTAACCGCTAGGCTGAAACTCACTGTTTGTTCTCTGGGTCCTTGTCGTTGATCCTCTCCAGAACGTTGATCTCCAGACGAGCCGCCTCCTTGTACTTCTCCACGTTCTTGATGATCTTTAGAGCAACGTTGGCCCCGCCCCTGAGGAACACGCAGACGTGACATGTTACTGACCGACACGGAGAACACACATGGGTGTGTGGCCGATTCCCATAATGCACCAGACAGGAATGCCCTTGAGAAACACACCTCTGTGTTAAAACGAACACATCAGCGGCAAATTCTTCCCCGGACAAAGACGGGACAATGACCAATGAATAATGACGAAAAAGTAGCAGATCTATGTGTCAGTGTGGTTGCAGATCTATGCATCAGTGTGCTAGCAGATCTATGCATCAGTGTGCTAGCAGATCTATGCATCAGTGTGCTAGCAGATCCATGCATCAGTGTGCTAGCAGATCTATGCATCAGTGTGCTAGCAGATCCATGCGTCAGTGTGGTTGCAGATCTATGTGTCAGTGTGCTAGCAGATCTATGCATCAGTGTGCTAGCAGATATATGTGTCAGTGTGCTAGCAGATCTATGCATCAGTGTGCTAGCAGATCTATGCATCAGTGTGCTAGCAGATCTATGCATCAGTGTGCTAGCAGATCCATGCATCAGTGTGCTAGCAGATCTATGCTTCAGTGTGCTAGCAGATCTATGCATCAGTGTGCTAGCAGATCTATGCATCAGTGTGCTAGCAGATCTATGCATCGGTGTGCTAGCAGATCTATGCATCGGTGTGCTAGCAGATCTATGCATCAGTGTGCTAGCAGATCTATGCGTCAGTGTGCTAGCAGATCTATGCGTCAGTGTGCTAGCAGATCTATGTGTCAGTGTGCTAGCAGATCTATGCATCAGTGTGCTAGCAGATCCATGCATCAGTGTGCTAGCCGATCTATGCATCAGCGTTGGGGGTTAAAGACAGCTTGTGACCGTAAGACTTCTCATCTGATGGCAGAGAAGCATCAGGTTACGGGCAGGGAGGGAGGAACCTTGAGGATATAAATAGCTTTGTGTTTTCTATTAGAGGTATCATCTGCTAAAAGGTCTGGCCGCAACACAACACAACCGGTTTGGCTTCCAGCTGCTGGTGTAACGCAATGGCTCCACTATCAATCTGGGATGGCTGGAGGTGGGGGGGAGAGGAAACCAGAGAGACAGACAGACATTGAGACAGACAGATAGTGAGACAGACAGACAATGAGACAGACAGTGAGACAGACAGAGAGACAGACAGAGAGACAGACAGAGAGACAGACAGAGAGACAGACAGTGAGACAGACAGTGAGACAGACAGTGAGACAGACAGTGAGACAGACAGTGAGATAGACAGACAGTGAGCCTGTAACCTGGGTCCCGGGTCCCAGTCCCAGTACACCCTGACAGGACTTAACAAGCCAGGTGTTCATAACCAAAGAGAAGCAGGACTCCTAAAGAGGGTCTGGGTGACACAGCCAGACAGCCGCCATTTGTTTTGTCAGGCAACTTTTCAAGCTATATCGGACGGTTTTAAATAAAGCATGACAGGAAAGGCGAAGATCGAAGAGCGAGAGACATATAGAGACACATGAAAGACAGACAGAGAGAGAGGGGGGGGGGCATCCAGCAAAGCACCAGGGCCCGCATCCGAACCCAGGCCTCGGCGTTAACACCACAGCCTCCATGGTCAACCTGTACCAGGCCTCGGCGTTAACACCACAGCCTCCATGGTCAACCTGTACGTACCTGCGGTGGTCGACGCACTGCATCACCCTGCCAAACGTGCCCTCCCCCAGCGTGTTGACGATCTCGTCTGCAACACACACAGAGAGGGGCGAGAGGAAGCGGGGGGGAGAGAGAGGGGGGGGAGGAGGAATAAGACATGTGGCCGGAACACTTCAGGACACACAAAAAGTGACAGGCGTTTCCCTAGCAACGCCCACGACCCTGCCCCGAAACGCAGAGCCGGACCTACGTCACTCAGGACACGAGAACGAGGCTAATAAGGAGTCCACGAGCGTGCTCGCACGTGACCGACGCTACGAGGGAGTACACTTCCTCCTCCACCCCTCCTCCACCCCCCCACCCCCACCCCCACCCCCGCCCCCCACGCTACTGACTGCAGCCAACCAAACTGAAAAGGCACGTGTCAAACTCCTTAAAAAGCTGATACACAGGAGTTAGTGTGTAAAGAGAGAGAGAGGCTCCTCCTACCTAATCCTACAGACAATTCACTAGACGAATAATGACGTGAAGCCTACTGGTTAATGTCATCTGTGTTGTTTTTCAGGCAAAGCTCTTGCCTAAAGGTTTGGCAGAGCATTATGTTTAAAGCGAAAGAAGAAACAAACAATCGCGACGTCCTTCTAAAGGTTCCAATTTTTCCGACTATTATTCCTGGAAGAGTGCTTCTACAAATTTACAAAGGCTGGTTTTAAAATGTAGTTTGGATGCAGGTTAAACCTGACAGACGAGAAGCAACAGAACCAATCTAAGTCCTCTGACATAGAACAGATCCTCAAATCCAAAAGCAGTAGCCTAAATGTCGACAACAAAAATTCAAAAAATAAAAAGGAGTTACAAATACAAAACGTCAAGAATCTTTGTTGGGTTGTGTGTGTGTGTGTGTGTGTAGTGTGTGTGTGTGTGTGTGTGTGCAATCCACCCTGCTTCTTCAGCAAGAGGAGACACCGCCCCTAGCATCATCATCATCATCATCATCATCATCATCATCAAGCACACCCCCTGACAGAGACAGCTCTCTAGTTTGCTTGGTATACTCATATGGAGAAAGGTTACGATAGAGTAGTGGTAGTGAGTACATCTCTCTTGCAGGACGTCCCCACTTCGGCAGATCAGGTGCCCCTCCTCGTCGTCTCTCACACTCAGAGCTCTTGTCCGGCTGCCGCTCCGCTGTTTCAGCCCCCCACGACATCAGCAGCAGGCCGCCACGCGACCGACAGGGGGGGAGGGAGGGAGGGGGGAGGAGAGGGAGGGAGGGAGGGGAAGGGGGGAGGTGTGGCGGCAGGGGAAGGGGAAGGGGGGGGGGGAGGAGGAGGAGGGGCAGCCGTAGCCACGGCGACGCCGAAGGTGGGCGGCAGAGGAAGAGGAGGGTGGTGTTGAAGTTGATGTAGTAGTGGTTGTTGTTGTTGTTGGTGGTGGTGGTGGGTTTGGTGGTCATTGGGCGGTTCGTATGACACCACGTGAGGAAATATATAACGATAGGGATATAGTGCAAGGGAACAAGTCAAAGATCACATTTCTTCCTCTGCTTCGTTCCCCCTCTACGCTTCAGTCTGAGCTGATCTCAAACACACAAGCAACCTACACATCCACTCATGAACGGAAAACCAGGTCATGAAAGACAGTGAAAAGCAACTTCATGAAAAAAAAAAAAAAAAAACTAGCACGTTTCCCCCATTTAGTTAAAAGTAGAATAGGACTATCCCAGCAAACACAAAGTTAAGTGACAGTATGTCAGGCGATCAGACTGAGAGCAGAATAAGATCACCAGTTAGAGATATACAAATCCCTGCCTCTTTCAATCTAGTTGCTATAATGCAGAGAGGAGCAGAAGAGCAGGGAAGGGACAGTATTTGATCCACCCCATGTCCTCTCCAGTCACAGCAGTCAACATGATCCTTAACCACTACATTAATATGGTGACTGGTCATTAAACTGCATTTTGACTGTGTCTTCTAGATAAAAACAAATTTCTTTTTTCTTTTCTTTTTAAAATACACAAACGAAATGAAACCTGCTGACAAAAAAAAACAACTAAACAAACTAAAAAGATTGTGCTACTTACCGATTCCTGGAGCTGTGGGAAAAGAGAACGTTAGAGAGAAAGATAGATAGACAAGAGAAGAAGAGAGAAGGAGAGAGAGAGAGAAACAGAGAAGAGACGTTAGAGAGAAAGAGAGACAGACAAGAGGAGAGAGAGAGAGAGAGAGAGAGAGAGAGAGAGAGCGAGCGAGGAGCAGAAGGGAGGTGGGTGAGAGGAGGGGGGGGGGAGGACTACAAGACAAAGAAGAGGTGGGCCTGTACTCACCGAAGAGGATGGGCTATAGGACCTTGCTCTACGTCGCCTTCGTTTGTGCTTACGCCTGCTGCCTTTCTGGCGGTGCGACTCCTCCCACTCTCGGACGCGGCCCCGCCGGTAGTCGTACACGGCGGGGGAGAAGTCACGGGCGTAGTAGCCTTCCCCGACGCCGTGCTCCCGCTCCAGTCTTCTGTAGCCCTCGCAGTAGCGCCGGTCGAACGGCCTGCGCTCTGCTGAACGATTGTCGTAGCTGCAAAACAGGGAGAGAAGGGGGAGACAACTGTCACGGCTGAACGAGAGGGAGGGAGGGAGGCAGGCAGGAAGAGGGAGGCAGGGAGGGAGAGGGAGGCAGGGAGGGAGAGGGAGGCAGGCAGGGAGAGGGAGGCAGGGAGGGAGGAAGAGAGAAAGGGAGGCAGGGAGGGAGGGAAAAAAAGGGAGGCAAGGAGAGAGGGAAGCAGGGAGGGAGGCAGGCAGGGAGAAGGAAGCAGGGAGGGATGGAAGGGAGGGAGGCAGGGAGAGGGAGGCAGGGAGGGATGGAAGGAAGGAAGGACAGAGATAGAGAGAGGGAGGCATAGAGGGAGGAAGGGAGGGAAAGAAAAGAGGAAGGTATTTAAAACCATGCATGTAGTTTGTATAGTCCTGTACCCCCTCCTGAGTGTACTGCTTTGAATAAAAGGTTGTCAGCTAAATAAATACTTGACTGAACTAAACATGACAATGCTGTGCCATTGTCCATGTTGTTATTTTCAAAGTCAATACACACGAACAGGAGAACAACAAGGGAACAAAATAAACAATACACAAAACCGGCAGAACAATATGGAGGTTTCCAGCCATACCTCCTTGAGCGTGCATAGCTAACTTCCTGTCTGTTTCCCCGTCCTCTGCGATCTCTGTCTCGGTCTCTCTCCCGGTCACTGCTCGATGAAAAAGAGGGCGACCTCCGGAGACGCTGCTTGCGACCCCGATCTCTGTCTCTCTCCCGGTAACGGTCCTGGTAGCTGCTCCGGCTGGCTCGCTCAGATGACGGAAACCGTCTCGAGTGAGGCATCTGTTTCAAAGAGATGAAACATTCTCATCATTCAGGAGATTATTCCGATGGATTTGAGGTTAGGAAGTTAAGAGTTCACTTGCCCCCTTAGTGGGTCGGTTCAGTGTGTGAAATCCGTATTGAAAGATCGCATGGAGAGCAGTTTTGTGGAGAATAGGAGATGAGAAAAGCGAGTCTGGTTGGAAAAGGGTGGCGGGGTAGTCAAAATTCGACTAAAAAAACAAGTGTCATCTCGTCAAATTGTTCTCGTAGAGGATTGGCAACTTTCTGGTATTCCATTGCCCTGCGGTACCCTCCCACCTCTTCCTAACGTTATGCCGTCTTCGAGGTTGTACGCTTCTTAACTAGACAGTAATAATCGTAACAAGGACCGAAAGTGTAATTTCATAAACAATTCAAATAAACATATTCGGACGGTTAACTTAATTGCTGACGTTTTCGTCTGTATGAATCGATTGGTTTGTTTGCTAGGTAGCTAGTCCACTGTAGCGACATTGACTGTCCAAATCAGCTAATTCAGATGCGATATGTGCAGAAAAATTAATGTCACATTAAATCATGAACATAGCCTTATCAATAATGTCCAGCCACGGCACATTAGCGCTACCTTTAAAAAAAGGGCTACAGTACCTGCTAATAATGCTAGCAAGCAACCTGTGTCGACTTCAAGAGCTAATTTTGACCGCCATCTTGGCGTCTTAGTTACTTAGCTAGCTCGCATTAGCTCGGCTAACCATGCTAGCTAACCATCGTCTCCTACGCTTGACACTCCAATAACGGTAACGCAATAGTAGCCCACGATTAACGATTTAACCAACAGTTTTATATCACACTATATTCACGGAAAAAACTCTACTTTACTGTACCGTTCTAGCAGCGAGGCCTGTGCGTTTGTCCCACAAGAAATCCGTGTTGGCGCTTCGATTCTTGTTTTCTTGTTCTGGCAAGCTAGCAAATTTACAAAAAAATCCTAGCTAGCCAGCTAGCTGCCTGGCTGTGTTGGGTGTCTGTCTGGCAGTGAGTAGGTTTCCCCGCTGCTCCTCCCCCGTCGTAGAAAATGTGCGCTGTGCACGTCAACAACTAGTCTTCAAAACTGCACTCAACCAATCCATCAGTTTCATTTACTTCAGACATTATGTACTTTATACTTTTATTTAAGTAACTCTGCAGATACGTTCGGATAACGTAGTACCACATCATTAATATGACATCAAGACACACATATTTTATTTAAAATGTATTTTATTTAAATAAAATGATACTAGTGTGTATTTCACTTTAGTGCAGTTGGACTATTATATTTTGCCCTTGCAATTTGATGAGCTACACAAACATTTCATAATTATTTTATCCCGTGGACCGATCTGTGACCTGTAGTCCCAAGTCAACTCGGAACCAGTCTTGATGTGCTTAAAAAGACAGACAAAGAGACGGAAAAACGTGTGAAGAACAGATTAACACCAAGCTATGAACGTCATACTGGTTCAACGTGTACTGAACACCATCATGTTAACGGCCTCACATAACATTTACATTTGTTTTTACATTGTATACCTTAAACCAGGGGTCTCCAATCCTGGTCCTCTAAGGCCGCTGTCCTGAAGGTTTTCAGTGTTTCCCTGCTCCAGCACACCTGAGTCTAATAAAGGGTCATTATGAAGCTTCCACAGAGCTTGGTAATGGCTCATTCATTAGAATCAGGTGTGCTGGAGGAGGGAAACATCTAAATCCTTCAGGACAGCGGCCCTCGAGGACCAGGATTGGAGACCCCTGCCTTAAACTATATGCCTTTCAGACTTCATGTCATTGAAAAACGCTTGATGTGCGGATTGAGAGAAGACTGTTTACTTTCTAGCAAAGAAGGTTATTCAGGGAAATCGGAGATCATGGTTGTCCACAAATACATTCTGACAAAACAGGTTGGGAGAGCAGCTATTCTACAGGGGGGTGAGGGGGCGTAGGGAAGAGAAAGAGAGGAGAGGGTCGGGGTCATATTACACTCTGGCCAACACAAACATAACATTAAATTAGGCACAGGCAATTGATTTCAGGCTACACCAAAGTACTTGTATTGTCATTGCAGTAAAGTACAGGGTTTAAAATAGTATCCACTTTATATTCTATAGGCTTTTCTTCCAAGGTGTGCCTGGAAGGAGATGGTCCTAGATTCGATTGAGGTTGTTGTTTTTTTTGAAGGACAGATGGAGCCTTAACTACAGACTAAATGTGAGCAGCGAATGAGTTTCGGTACAGCCAGTGCTCTCAACGCTCACGCACTGGCCGTGAGATACACGCATTCGATTGGATCAAAACGCCGTGTGAACCAATCAAATGCGTGCAAGTTGGCGACAGTGGGACCAGCGCGTGTGATGCGCCTTCGAGTTATTTTCCAAGCTCACGTTGAGAAAGCGAGCTACGTTCCCTGCCGCTTTCGAACTAACGAAGTAGGTGGTCTGCTCGTCTCCTTCCAGAACCTTCTGGTAGTCGCAGACCCTTCTTGTTTTGCTGTTTTCGTCACGTTTACTGGCCAGAAGATTGGTCCTCCGAACTGACCTCTTTGTCTGAGCCTGTGAGAGGAACAGTCTTGTCATCCACCGTCATGCAAAAGAAGGATATCGAATTTCTGTACGAGGTTGAGGAAACTCCAGATGCTTGTTACATGAGGTCAGGAGTGCGTAATCGTGACCCTCAGAGGGAAACATCCTGAGGTTCTAATGAATGGGTCATTATCAAGCTCTGTGGAGGCCTGATAACCTTCAGGACAGTGCCTCTGGAGGACCAGAGTTGCCCACCTGTTTTAGATGTTCCCCTGCTCCAGCACACCTGATACTAATGAACGGGTAGTTAACAACCTCCTGATAATGACCATTCATTTGAATCAGGTGTGCTGGAACAGGGAAACATCTAAAACGGGTGGGCAACTCTGGTCCACGAGAGGCACTGTCCTGAAGGTTATCAGGCTTCCACAGAGCTTAATAATGACTCATTCATTTGAATCATGTGTGCTGGAGCAGGGAAACATCTAAAACCTTCAGGACAGCGGCTCTCGAGGACCTGGGTTGCCCATCCCTGCATTAGACACAGTGTTTACATCTGCTGGACATCTTACCCTCCTGTTTACGTTTGTTGTTGCTGCGTGTTTCGTAGCTTCTCTTCAGGGAGGAGACACCACGTCAGAACAGCTGTTGATGTCGCAGTCGGAGTGGGCTTGATCGTCACCCTCCCTCACCAGCTCGGAGTCACTTCCTGCCGAGGGGAAGGAAGGAAGGAAGTAGAGAACAAGAAAAGAAGGAGGGAAAAGAGAAAGATAGAGAGACGGATCCTAGTCCTATTGATTCTGAGTAAAGTAGCTCGATCGCAAACTGTGTCATTGGCAAAGTGTCTTTCGACAGCAGAGACGAGTACTAACCTGTTTGCTTCTCAGAGCAGTGGTGGCTTTCATAGCCTTCCTTCCTGTGGGTCTCCACTACCTCTATGAGGTTCAGCTGGCACTGAAGCAGTCTCTCATGTTGTTCTGGATTTCCTCGTTAGTCATCACCTTCCCCGAGGGAGACAGAGAGAGGGGCTGTGGAACCCAGGGAAGCTAGGACCCAGGGTAGTTGCGCTATGTACAGAGACCACATGTGATAGGACATGGAGTACATCATTCCTGGTAGAGAAAAGCAAATGTAGCTAAGAACTAACGACATGTATAAGACTGTGAAAAACGTCTGCTTCCTGACAGACAAGAAGCCCGTCCAATCAGCGCGTTCAGTCTGAATGCCATCCAATCATTAAATTTGGTCCGAACTAAAACGACTGGTCGCGTTTATGACAGTCCTGCGACGTCCACAGATATCGGATGTATTCAATCTTTTCATCAAACCTTTAGGTTTATCATTTGCTACCAGGATGTAAAACTCCAGTACATACAATCGACCTACCACCAACCTTTTCCCTTCATCCTAGAAGCTGCGTTACCCAACAGTGTTCCATACCTGCGTAGCAGCAGATGAAGGAGCCCATGGCCGTGTCATCATGACAGCACACGCCTCAGCCCTTCGTCTTGGTCACGAACACCTGCAGGTGCACCCTGAGGCCGTGCTGCACCACCTGGTTGGAGCAGAAGCGCGGGTCTCAGCGACACAGAGAGTTACGCTCATACACCCTACAGGGGGGGAGAAAAACGAGTCTGGTTGGAAATTGATGGCAGTGTTTAGTTTAGGTATGCCTAAAAACCAACTGTCAAGAGGTAGATGGGTGGTTGGTTTAGGAGAGGAAAAGGGGGCAGGAGGTTGTGGAAGGAGAGATAAGAGCAGTAATGGGAGGAGGACAATGAGCAGATATGACTGGAGATAGGATGAGGTCAAACAGCCAAAAGTAAAGACTCACCAATGAAAGCATCTACCAAAATAAAAGTCCTTCTCTGTTGGGCCACCTCGTCCACCCTAACATAGGGAAACAAGAGTCAGGAACATCACTTCCTGGTGGCATGCGTACCAAAATAAAGAGAGGTCCTATTACATGACGGACGTGTTCCATAAGAAGTTACCTCCCTCGACCCTATCGGCGTGCCCAAACAAAATAGACAATCTCCTGTCCGGGTGCCGCTCCGCCTTGGCCTGGACCGTCAGCTGGTGACAGGAGCAGCTGGTCCTGCAACTGGGACAGCACCAGGGAAACACTGATAAAACCGACACACACAGGCACGTACCTCCCAAAACACACACACACGTGATACGGTACAATAGTTGCCTTGTGTAAGAGCTGACTCAACCCAGAGAAACGCACAAGTGTAAGAGGAGAGATGAGGACAGCAGCAGCGTAAGAGACAACACACACACGCACACACACACGCACACACACACACACACACACACGCACACACCCACACACACACACACACGCACACACACACACACACAGTGGGAGAGGGGTGGTTGGTGGGTGGGGATGGGTTGGATGAGGAAAAGGAGAAGATCCTCGGGCGGCAATCGTGGCGCCTTATGTAGTGACAGGACATCGAAGCGAGAATCTTGT
>BROE01000011.1:12167108-12191746 GCA_036571765.1 Plecoglossus altivelis | reverse complement strand
CACACACACACACACACCCACACCATCAAACACACACACAGTGGGAAGGTTGGTTGGTATGGAGAGGGTTGGAAAGAGGAGGAGTCGGTGGCGCATGAGTGACAGGATAGGAAATAGTTAAAAGACACCCCCCCCCCCCCGCCAGCCATTTTATCTATAAATTTTCCACGTCATCTTTTAAAGCACGATGGAAATAACACGCAAGGTAAGTAAGCTTTCATGAAGGACCTTTTATTATATTCCAGAAGCGGATCATTTAATGCACTGTCGTGGCGTCACAGAGACTGATGGTAGCCAGGCTCTACTGACGTGAGAGAAGGCGAGCGTTTGGCGGGTCGGGACGTGGCCTGGATGGGTGCGCTGGACAAGGAGGGTTTCTGATGCTTCTGAGATCTGAAGCTGGCTGAGGTTGACTTCTGCTGAGCCGACGCTGGATTGTAAAGAGGAACATGACAGTTTGGAATAATTTTACACTTTTAAACTTCAAACCATGACAGAGAGATGTAGGCAAACAGACAGAGAGGGAGAGAAAGACACAGAGAGAGACAGACACAGATAGAGAGACCAACCAGAATTAGTCTCTGGAGTCTCCTTCAATGCTTCTTTCTTTATGTTGGCAAAATGTTGCAGACGCGTGGAGCCTCTATACAGCCATTCCTTGTGCTGGTCGTCCTGGAAACAAAGAGACAGAGACCTAGAACCTCCCTCTCCTCAAACATCGCCGTGACGACCAACAACACCATCACCTTGGAACTTGGTTACACTCTACTCCTCGTCCCCAACCCTCCGGGTACCCCGTAAGAACCGGACCCTTTCGGCCCTCCATCACTTGCCGTCCTCCTTACATCCGGCGCCGTTTCCGCGTCGCTTTTGGACAAAACCATCCGCTAAAGGGGTCCAAAAAAAAGGCTTCTCACGTGAAAGAGGATGTGTATCAGGCTGCAGTCGATAGCCTCCACCTGGCACCTCTTCTGCACGCCGTTGTGCTCCGTGTTAATGTGTTGTCCCAGTCGGTACTGAGCCATGGGTGTGTAGGGGTACTGCTTCACGTAGGCAACCAGGAAGTCACGGTACGTTTCGTCCTTCACGTCTTCATCGCTAATGTTCTCCACTGAGGACGGGAGGAAGAAAGAGTCTTTTCATACTCGTGTGAACGTGGGTAAGAGTGTGTGTCTGTGTAAGTGTGTGGAGTGTGTATGTGTGTGTAAGTGTGTGCGTCTGTCTGTGTGCGTGAGCGTGTGTGTGAGTGTCTGTGTGTATGTGTGAGCATGTGTGTGAGCGTGAGCATGTGTGTGAGTGTCTATGTGTATGTGTGAGCATGTGTGTGTGTGAGCGTGAGCGTGTGTGTGTGAGCGTGAACGTGTGTGTGTGTGTGTGTGTGTGTGTGTCTGTGTGTGTGTAATGAAAATACAGGATGTTCTTACACGGTCTACAAACCAAACGAAGCAGAGGCAGGCTGACGTAACACGGCGTTCCGTTGTCGAGGAACACCAGGAACCTGAAACGTCAAAAAGAGCGATCACCTTCTGGTGAACAACGATGCTTTCATCCAAAACACTTCCCTCCCGTCCTGTCCCCCTCTCTCCCCCATACCTCATACGGTTCTTAACCTGGGGCAGTTCTGCAAGAATACCGGAGGAGAACTCTGACTGGTTGGTTTCCTGGTTCTTGATCAGCACACGCACGCCAACGTACAGGCATTCCAGCGAGGGGGTGTGGTCAAACCCCATGTGGTGTCCAGGTAGCCAGATTCCTTCCTCTTTCAAATCAACTTTATACTGATCTCTGTTGTCTTTGTCTGTGAGGAAACGAATGGCAAAAGGTTTTCATAACTCAAGTGTGTGCGTGTGTGCAGCAAAAGGTGTGTGAAGCAACAGGTGTTGGTGTGTGTTTGTGAAGCATCATGTGTGTGTGTGTGTGTGTGTGTGTGCAGTACCACGTGTGTGTGTGTGTGTGTGGGTGTGCAGCACCAGATGTGTGTCTGTGTATGTGTGTTGTTTGTGCAGCACCACGTGTGTGTGTGTGTGTGTGTGTGTGTGTGTGTGTGTGTGTGTGTGTGTGTGTGTGTGTGTGTGTGTGTGTGTGTGCAGCACTGTGTGAGACAGGGGTTTGCGCTCACCTGCTCTTCTGATCTCTAGGATTTTGCTCTGTTGCCAGGTGTCTGTGCTTCTCCTGGCCAGAACCACCATGCCCACCTTGATCGCCTCCTGCTGGAGCTGAGGTGGGGTCTTGGTGGCCGAGGCGGTCAACACCACCTGGGATTTACCTGCCGGGGCAATGCACACGCTCACGGTGAGAAAGGATGGCTTCAGCTACACAGCGCTGGATTCAGAAGTGGAGTTTGAGAAGGTAAGTCACCAGTTTGTCCCTGCGACGGTTTTGACGAGGCAGGAGAGCTGCTTGTGCCGGTACCAGTCCGGGCGGGAGTGCCGCTGGGATTTCGGTTCGCTTCCCGTTCTTTCCTCTCCTTCGTAGTCGTTTTCGGTTCTCGGTGGGGCGCCATGAGACGAGGATGCCCTCGGCTACACGACCGAGCAATGGCCTCTCGGCCACGCCTCTTGGCGTTTGGAATCAACTCTGCGTCGCTGTCCTCCGTAGATTCCGTCCTGATGCCAGAGTCTCGGTCACTGCCACGAGACGGCTTCCACGAGGCGTCTGACTCAGTACCACTCGCCTCCTCCTCCTCCCGTTTCTCCGCCGCCGCCTCCTCCTCCTGTTTCTCCTCCTCACCCCGAGCCCCGTTCCTCGAGTAACGCCGCCTGGGCGCTTGAAGGTTGCTTAGCAACACGACCTTCTTGCCGTTGTCCAACAACACACACTTAGCGGCAACTTTTTGGGGGCATCCTTGTCCAGGCTGGATTTGACCCTGGGTGTCGGCGAAGATTCTCGACCTTCGGCTCAGCGAGTTGGGGTAACCGTCTGCGCCGCTGGCGGGGCTGGATCCGCGGTGGGGGCTTGAGGAGGCGGTGCTGGCGGGGGGCGGCTGGCCGGCCCTGTTCGCTGTGGGAGGGGTCTCTGACGACAGGAAGGGCGGTTGCTGAAAGGATGCTGATGATTCCCCTTCACACTGACGGAGAGGAGAGAGAATATCAGAGCTGGGTAGCTAGGTGGCTGAGTGAGTGAGTTAGTGAGTGAGTGAGTGAGTGAGTGAGTGAGTGAGTGAGTGACTGAGTGAGTTTGACAGAGAGATATAAAGAAGGTGGATGAGTGAGTAAGTGAGTGAGTGAGTGAGAGTTTGACAGAGAGATATAAAGAAGGTGGATGAGTGAGTGAGTGAGTGAGTGAGTGAGTGAGTGAGTGGGTGAGTGAGTGAGTGAGTGAGTGGTTGAGTGAGTGAGTGAGTGTGAGTTTGACAGAGAGATATAAAGAAGGTGGATGAGTAAGTGAATGAGTGAGCCCACCTTTGTATCGTCTTCACAGCCATTGCCAGTTTGGGGAGCTGAGGAGAGGTGAGACAGAGAGTTAGAGACACGACAGACTGGGAAGAAAAACTTCTAAGCAGATTCTCTTCCTCACTTTCCACACACATGACATCATCGTCTTCATCGTCGATCTCTATGACGATGGGTTCGACTTCCTCCTCGTCCTCCGAGTCGGTCTCCTTATAGACCATGTCTATCTCACGGTAAAACTCCTTCATTGAAGCCTCACACCCCGCTATCAACCTAGCAGTATTGAGTGGGGAGAGAAAATGAAAGTGCAAAAGAAAAGGCAAAGATATTTATTTTTAATATATATTTCATCGGCAGCTATAGGATCTAAAAACCAAGGTATCGTTCTTATTCAGCGTGTACGTTGAATGCCAGTCATGATACTAGCAGAACTAAGAAATCCTGTATACGAGACTAATGCAAAGAATTTAGAACTATGCAACCCACAACTTTGGTAAACAAAGACCGTTCCTTGAAGCCAACGCATTAAATTCGTTCTGGAGTCTGTCTACATGCACTATTTTTTAGGTCGGTTTCGATGAAAAAAGTAACTGCTGAATGAATAATAATATCTAATGTCTAGTGTAACCGTTATGACATCAAGAGCGAGGCCGACTACTCACTCGCGTGTGCGGTTGAAAAGGACCTTCTTGCAAACCATCTGCTCCTCCTTGCGCTCGATCAACACTTTCATCTGGGCTAGCTGGGTCTTCCTCATGTTCAACAACTTGTTACTTTCCACTTCCTTTTGAATCCAGCACCGGAGTTCTTCCACTGTCATATCCATCTCGTCTTCATCCCGGTGACCAGCACTCTCCATCGTAGCGATAATCCAATTCCCTCTAAACAGTTTTAAGGCTACTGTTCCCGGTTGCCACCGTCTGACAGTCTAACGTCGCTTGTTCTTGTTGAGGGGCGATCATTTACTTCTGATGGCTAATGTTTACGTTTACATGATAGATGTTGCAGAAAACAATTAACTTCGCGTACAACATTGTGGACCATAACGTTTTAGTCAATAATTGCTTTACTCACCTGCCACTGTACCGACGAAAGCACACAGGAAAACGTGGTAGTCGGTGATGTTTCATTCACCAGAGGAACAGGTCTCGTTATCTGAGCATGACTTGAGCGTGTATTTTGCACAGGAAGTAGAAAGACGAGAGAACGAGTCTGCGCATCCGGCAGCAGGCTACTTCATCTGCATGAAAAACCTCTGGAAGTAAAAGTTCGCGATTGAACTGATTTATCCAACTGATTTAACCAAATTGTGACCGCTTTTTAGTTTTTTTTTCTTTGTTTATTTCCGTAAAGTATTTAATCGCGTCCTTTCATTTGATTAACCTAATTTTCTAACAGACAAGGGTTGAGACAAACAGGGGTTGAACTGTTACTGTTAGGCATTTAATTTCTATACCGATATAGCCTTATACTGGGGGCGGTAGACTTGGCATTTTCAAACTGTGGGCAAAACACTTACGCACCTGGTTGGAAGATGGTAGATGTTCCCTTCGAATGAGGATATTTACATATACTGTAATACAATACAATGGTCAGAACACATAAGCTACCATACAAATCCTTTATTTACAAAGAGGTTGCAAAATGACCAATTTAATGCATCTTGTGATTCAACTAGGAACTTCGACCCCTCTCTCTAAAACGCTAACTTTTCGTGTTGTTTTCCTAAACCCGAAAAATGAGATTTTCATCCACTCCTTTCCGGACCAAAGTTGCCACAGCTGGTAAACCGGGATGAGGATCTGAGCAACAAGGTGGACACATTCCCAACGGCTATTTTGTCAAACTTATTTTACAACAGTGGCAATTGAGAAGTATAGTTAAAGGCTATGTATATAGATATATGGTACACTTGAATAGATGGGCGCGGGCCATCGATCGTCATTGAAACCGCCGTGCGCTCGAGCTCAGTTGGTGATCTGTTCCTCTTGGTACGTGGAAGTGGAGATGGCGCCGTAGGGATCTATCACGGTCTGGGCGCAGCGCACCACCGTCACGAGGAGGAAGAAACACAGCACGAAGAGGAAGAAGAGCGCGAAGCCCAGGTCCACGTCCACCTCCAGCTTGCTGACGGGGGGCGGCTGGTGCACGTGGAGAGATCTGGGGGATAATAAGTTCGATTGTGATGTCAAGTTGGGCCTATGACTGTAGAACTCTACGGGTAGGTGCGGGTGGGTGGGTCTCTGTTACGTTTTTTTTGTGTGTTTTTTTTAAATCCTTCTATTGAGGATTACAGAAAATTGCAGACAGAAGTTGAGTCAGTCCAAATTATTTTTCGACATTATTGACCCCGCCTTTGGATGGTCCAATCACAAAACCGCAATGCAACACCCTCAAATTAACTTGAAACATCTTTGTTTTATTGTGTCTATACTTTTAGTGTTGTGTCTAATACAAGATGATGAACAGTTGCTCCCAACACTCTGATAAAGGTAAATAAATAAGAGTGAAGACAGAAAGAGAGAAAGGAATGAGAAAAAGAGAAAAGAGAAGAGAGAAAGAAATTAAACAATTGAGATTAATAATTTCAAACTCACCTTTCGGTTATGATCGCCTCAGCTGTGTCAGTGGCCTGCCTCTGTTCTTCCCTCGGCTACAGTCCTCCTACCTCGCGCCTGGATGACTGGTCTCCCCTCAAAAAGGTCCACTTGCATTCTTTTACATAACCCTATCAGCTATGCTAACCTGCCCCTCTCTCCCCCCTCCAACCATTAGAGGAAAAATGAGCAGTCCGCAAAATGCCTGTCCGTTTGACACACGCACACACACACACTCTCTCTCACACGCATGCACACAGGCGCACGCACGCACGCACGCACGCACGCACACACACTGTCTCTCTCTCTCTCACACACACACTCTCTCTCACGCACGCAAACACACACACGTACACACACTCTTTCTCTCTCACACACACACAGACCTCCCTCTGGCGCTTAAACCCTTTATTAATAGTTAAGCAGGAATTGAATAACAGTCCCCATGGTTCACACGTGAATCAAACACCCGCAGCTTTTGTTATCTCTTCAACTGAACCATAAGCCTTTGTCACCTCCTAGACTTAACGCCATAACTCAGGCACGCCACCGCGCTCGCTAGAATCTTCCACCAGCCGTAGACGGACGAGTCTGGTAATGAGGGAATGAAAGCGAAGGAAATGATTAAAGAGGGAGTAACAGCGAAGAGGTGGGGGCGTGAAATGGAGAGTCGGACGCGATGTAATACGATACATATTTGCAATTAGACGGTTGGGTCCGAGGAAAGACTAGCAGAAAACTGACCCTATCATTTTCAGGTGGAGATAGTTACAGTTGAGCTGCGGGCGGAGGCCGAGGGTGCCGAGGTAAAGTGATCCTCATTCCTCTGCAATTAGGTGAGGAGGACTTCGAGGCCTCCGCCAAAACGAGTTGACGGGGGGAGTTGGTGGACCTGCAGTGTAACTGAGATCAGTGTGGATCTGGTTTCATTGAAGTATTGACATGCAAAGAACCGTAGCCTAGAACAGCTTTTCTCTTCACCCGAGTGGTCTCGATCGGAGTCGTCCTTTTGTCAGTCAATTAGCGTCTGAACTACCCACCCTACCCGCCACCACAAACACTTTATTACCCCTTAAGAAGACCCTTGACGTTAATGTGATGGACTGTCCTAGCGTGGTATAGATCGCACGCGTGTGAAGGAGCCAATTGGCACCAAGCTGTTGTCATTGACAACCGTCATATGCGTAGAATGCGCACTTGACCCACCTTTCAGAAATACTACAGAGGAAAGCAAAAACGCCCTTTTACAGTGACATGATTTTGTGTGTGTTAATGAGACAATGATTAAACACTTATTAGGAGGGTCGAAAAGGTGTTGACTCCTGCAGTAACGGCAGGATCACCGGCGGCGTGTCCTGCTACACAGAGACGGGGCAAGGCAGATAAAATTGATTGAGTTTGAACTGCTGACCCAACACTGACGATTAATTAACATGAGGAAACCAAACAGGATTCTATCGGATGACTTGTCACGATAAACATCGCTCGTTACTTTTCCTACACTTTATTTGGTTGTGAGCTTTGAAGCTTAGATCAAGTTCCCTGCTAAGTTCCTGTTTCGCTCAATAGATGTTTTTTAACCAATGACTAAGACATCTTCAGCGTCGGTGATTAATTCCACGTGGAGCTATTTACATGTTCACGAAATCAAAAAGACAAGTTGTTTCATCCACAATCATCTTTATCTTATATCTCGACAAGCAACAAGGCAAAATACAAAATAAAAACATTTGTAGCAGCAAAGCTGTATTTAGGGTTTGGGGGCAGCAAATTGGTACAGGGTCTTGGTCTTGAGACACAGATTAGACAACAGAGATCAACAAAAAACAAATAGATTACAGCACAGTGAGGGGAAAAGACTTTAGACAACAGACAGCAAATAATTATAGGGTGTAGTTGTAGAGAGTGTTTAGGCACTTTCGCAGAGAGGCAACTTAACCAACATGGCAAACACACTTAGGGCTTCCATAATCTGACATTGCAGAAGGAAGAATCTCAATGCTTTTTGTGTTTGTTTGTTTACAATTCTCTCTGAAAGAAATGGACGCGGATTTATGCCAAGTTAGCTTTAAACTCAGAGCGCATCTTCTGCAACTCTTAGCAATGCGGTTGACACGATGATTAGGGCAAAGTTCAGCCCATTTTAAGACCCATAAAGTGCATCTGTAAATCAAGGGGCGGACGAATACTGATTTGAATGGAAGGATATCTGATAAACGTCCCACTCAGTCAAGTGTAATTTAAGATGAAAAGGAGACCAGAAAGAATCAAGTTCGCTGTGAATGTATGCGGACTGGTGAAAGAGATCGACACACGATTAAGTAAAACACAAATAAAACGACAGATAAACTAAAGCATAATAACGAGAACGCAAGTAAGATGATAAAGTCAAGCTGGATTCACTGCATTACTCAGAGATCACCGAAGCAAAAGGTTTCATACCACACATTTTCTTAAAAAAAAAAAAAAAAAAGTAAAAAATTATAATTTTTTATTGCCAAATAGAACAAGCGTAATTGAACTCAACACTGGCACCGTCTTGGGGGGGTGATCACCAATGGCAACTGAAGATCTACTTTTTAAATAAGTTGTCATTACACCAGTTCCATGTTCCACTCAAGCTAATGTGTGTTTCAGCGATGCTAACACTGACCTGTACTAAGCCTTGCCCCTCCCAAACAGCACCTGTTCTCTCGGCAGTTGGGGTGTGTTGGCAGTTCACGCCATTTACCTCATCAGTTGAAATGAAAAGTATTGGCCTTTTGCGTTTTCGGAGTAGCAGCATTTCATCAAGTGTTAGCCAGAGACACAAGATTAGACTGCCTGTGCTGAACAAAAACGCGAAATCCCGATATTTCATTTTAGGTTAGGAACAACAATAACGCCTGGAGCTGGCAGGCTAGCGACTGGCTAGCGACGTAAGTTACCGAGAGAACGGAAGAGGAGAAGGGACAAAAGAGAAGAGTTTGCCGCAAAACTCGCCGAACAGTCCGTCCCACCCTCCCTGTCCTCCCATGACATGTAGTGTGGATTACAGAGCAGTGAAATATGCCAGCAAACTATGTGGCCTACATGGATGGTGTAGCTTCATGTGCAAGACTAATTAGTCTATATGCATATTTCTTTTCGTCCTTACTATTTAGCTTTGTGTGTGTGTGTGTGTGGTGCCTCCCATTTGCACTAGAGATGCTTTCCCAGTGAATCTTCCTGGATCAGGAAACACAGGCAGGACAGAATCTGTGGCCCACGCCAGCGTGCATGCTCCGCCCCCCCTCTGCCTCACTCGGCCTTGCTGTGGTAGTGGTGGTTGTTGTTGAGGGCGGCGACGTGACCGTTTTGCACCTGGCCGTTCTTGGACTTCTCTCTCCTCTCGCGGACCTCGTCCTCCTCCTCGGATTCGGCCTCCTCCCTGTCACTCCGCTCGTCCTCCACGATTTCCTGAGAGGGGAGAGAGAGGGGGAGGGAGGGAAGGCGTCAGTATTAGAGATGGAAAAAGGGAGAAACAGGAGGGGGGGGGGGAGAAGGTGTTTGTATTAGAGAGAGGGATGAGGGAAGGCGTCGGTATTAGAGACGGAGAAACAGGGGAGAGAGGGTGGGCGGGGAGAGAAGGTGTTAGTGTTAGAGACAGGGAGGGAGGAGAAGGAAGGTGTCAGTTTTAGAAACAGACAGAGGGAGAAACAGGGGGGACAGAGGAAAGGAAAGGCGTCAGTATTAGAGAGAGAGGTGTCGGAATTAGAGTTTGAGAGCTAATCCTGAACAGAACGGTCTCTCTAAAGTTCCATGGTGGCTTCGCAGAAATGCGCCTACGTTGTTGGGCAGGAACTTGACGACCATGCGCAGTATGAGGGCCGCCCAGAAGATATGCAGACACTGCAGCACAAACATCAGGCCATTGAAGAAGTAGTATCCAAAGAAGGGGGGGTAGAGGGTCACAGGGTACACCCACGTCGTGTGTATGATCCTGCAAGGGCCCAGCGCAGAACAGAGGCTACAGTCATTGCCCTTTACACAAAAGACATTTACAAAAACTAAGGAGCTGTATTGTCTATCGCTCAAATGTAAAACACCAGGAAGTGGTGTGTTCCTGTGCGAGAGGGAAGAAAAATCGCCATTCAGTGTGACTGGAATTTCTTACCAGAAGGGGAGGATGACGAGTCGTGTGACGATGAACACGCCAGCAAAGAGGGTGAAGATGTAGTTACAGGTTTTCCTCCAGCCTGCATAGTTAAACATCTTGGCCGACTAAAAAAAAAACGAAACAAAAAAAACAAATTCAGTTTCATGCATCCTCCTCCAGAGGGCAGTGTCAGGTTTGAACAGGGACCAGAACCAACAGCTGCTGAGTGAGAGTGTGTGTGTGCTTGTGCCTTCGTAAGTGTGTGAACGTGTGGGAGAGAGAGAGAATGTGTGTGTGTGTGTGTGTGTGTGTGTGAGTGCATGTGTGTGCGCACACGTGTGGGAGAGTGTGTGTGTGCGTGTGAGAGAGTGTGTGTCCACGCGTGTGTGTGTGTGTGTGTGAGAGAGAGAGAGAGTTTGTGTGCGAGTGTGCGTGTGTTTGTGAGTGTGTGTGTTGTACCTCCAACAGCCAGTCTGAGGCATCATGCACTAGCATGATCAGAGTTCCAGCCCGAATGTAATGGACCAGCCAGGAGAAGCTGATCAACAGGATGGTGGCGATATGGTGAATGATCTGCTCCTTAAAGTCCTTGAAGGATCAGAAAGAGAGAGAGCAGGAGAGAGGGAGAGAGAGAGAAAGAGAGAGGGTGAGGGAGAGAGAGAAAGAGAGAGGGGGATGGGAGAGAGGGGGGGAGAGAGAGAAAGAAAGAGAGAGAAAGAGAGAGACAAAGGCATGAACAGAGACGGGGGGGGGGGGGGAATTAGGGTATTATTTCATTTTTTATTTGAATCCCAAAACATTATTCATGGAACATTATTCACCATATTGTGAATAATGTTCTGTCCAAATAAAATATTTTATAGCCCTCAGTGATTAATTGATGGTGTCAATCCATGTTTAACAGATGATTGACGGAGTGAGACTTGGCTTCACATTTCCTGCAATGTTTCACAACTTTAATACAACTAGAAACTTAGGCCACAAACTAAAAGTGAAAAGCGATCTACCGAAACAAACACATTTCCTCACCAATTACGTCTTTACAATCAGACATTTCTCAAGACATTGTTTAGGATCAGCAACACAAAGCTCAAACAATCGTGGATTTTTCCTTGATAACAAGGCCAATCCGCTGACAGGATTGCCTGTCTGCCATCTTTCATTACACTGCGTTTGTCCTATTGTTTGTATTTGTATGTTTGTTATTGTGTTCTGATTTCCCTCAGGATTAACGTGGGGGCTTGTGATTTGTGGCCGACAAGGCAGGCAGGCAGGCAGGAGTACAGGCTAGTAGGACTACCTCAGCGTTTCAGTCACACATTAACTCACAGATCGGCCTGTGACACACACATTAACTTGGAGATCTGCCCACGACACACACATTAACGCCGCAGCCCAAGACAAACACACCAAGCTGGACGCCACATGGTCAACAGAAGCAGCAGCCATGGCAGGTGATGGCCAGCAAGCTCACGCTGTCTGGCTACACAACCGCTTGGCAGACACGACTCTCCACTGTTAAGACCAGAGGACGCTCTCTCTACAGCTCTCAGGAACCAAAGCGGAGGCTTGGGTTCTTGAACAAACTAGCCCATTTCACTTTATAATAATGATAATGATAATAATAATGATAATAATAATAATGTGATGTTTAAATTTAGCAGATGCGTTCATCCAAGCAGCTCTGTGGAATCCTGTTAACAACCCCTTATTAGAATGGGGCGTGCCGGAGCAGAGAAACATCTAAAACCTTCAGGACAGCGGCCCTCGAGGACCAGGGTTGCCCATCCCTGATCTAAAGCGATGTACAGGGCAAGATCCGAACCTCTGATGTATGGATCTGCAGCCAGCAGCAGCCCTGAGGCGTATTTATATCCGTCCTTACTTACTTTGCGCTTAATGTCGAAGGCCACGCTAAACAGCAGAGAGATGTAGAAGCCCAGTTCGATCATGTAGTACCAGTACTGCGAGGGCAGCAGAGGCTGTAGGAGGCAGAGAGGGAGATGAGAGCGTTCAGAAGACAGTGTGTTCAGTTTGTAATGATTATAATGTGTCCATGTAGCAGATGCAATGAGTAGTAAGGGAGAGGATTTGAACCTGTGACGAAAAAAACTATAAGCGCTAAGCTCTGATCACGACTGCTTCAATAATGAAATGGCTCAAAAAGGACAAAACAAATAAACATTTGATTGCCTACAAGCGTCTTTTGAAGCACAAATTGCTGATGACAATTAAATTGTTAGTTCAAAGATTGAATTTACATAACATTGATTGAACTCATAATAACGGTGATGGGTGAAAACACGTTTGTTGCAATTAGCACCGTGACTGTTCCGATAGGTGTGTCGACGTACCATTTTTGGGAATCCCCTCCACATCTCAGTCATCTCGTAGAACCAGGGTTTCTGAGAACAGGAACGGACACAGATCAGTCCAGAACCTCACTTAACCCTAACATAAACGCGGTTACAAACTACACTCATCCACACCAAAAAGCTTGTTTTCACAAAAAGGATGAATGGGAAAATGACATGAGAAATGGTCACAGGATGGCTGAGGAGGTGTTAACGGACGATACTCACATCAACCAGGACTGCCAGGCCAGCAAAGAAAGCAACAAGGTAAAAAGTAAATCTCCAACTGGAAAGAGAATATACAGCATACCCAGAAACATCGTATTAGTGAACAACTATTTCATACTGCAGCAGTCCACGAGGTCACGACCCCACTACACAAACAGGTTGCACATAACTACAGCTTAGAAACATCGGTTACGCTGACAAGACCTCAACGCCATAGAGATGTGGGCTAGCATTGTGGGCGAGCATCAGGGCTAGCGTCTGGGGTTTGCATCAGGGCTAGCGTTGGGGTTAGCATCAGGGCTAGCATTGGGGTTTGCATCAGGGCTAGTATGTGGGTTTGCATCAGGGCTAGCGACTGGGGTTTGCATCAGGGATAGCATCTAGGGTAGCATCAGGGATAGCATCTGGGGTTAGCATCAGGGCTTGCGTCTGGGGTTTGCATCAGGGATAGCATCTAGGGTAGCATCAGGGCTTGCGTCTGGGGTTAGCATCAGGGCTTGCGTCTGGGGTTAGCATCAGGGCTAGAGCCTGGGTTAGCATCAGGGCTAAGGTCTGGGTTACCTAGCCTCGCAGAACTTCTTGAGCTGGCTGGGACGGTCCTGGTTTCTCCGCCGACGGAACCACCTCTGGACCTGCAGCCCTGTCAGACCAGTCTGTCTGCTGAGGCTCTCTACACAACTCTGAGGGGGTAGAGGGAGGAGGATGAGGGGGAGAGTTAAGGGAGGAGGGTACGGGAGAGAGGGGGATACAGGGGTTATAGGGAGTAGGGAGAGAGTAGGGAAAAAGAGGGAGGGGGAAGGGGGAGGAAGAGGGGGAGAGTTAGGGGAGGAGGGTGCAGGAGAGAGGAGGTTACAGGGGTTATAGGGAGTTGGGAGAGAGTAGGGAAAAAGAGAGGGGGAAGGGGGAGGAAGAGGGGGAGATAGGGAGGAGGGAGAGAGAGGGAGGGTGGAGAGAGGGAGGGACAAAACAAAGGATTAACATCCCATGAGAGATTTAAAAGTAAACAGAATAATTTACACAAGAGAGACAAACATTGTGTTCAGCGTATGTAACGTATACACCACACTGACACGCCAGATTTGGATACAAGAATCTATTCTAAGGAATGAACGAATGGCCACATGAGTTAAGTCAGTACAGCTGGAGGGAGGTTTCCATGGTGGTTGTGGTGGGCGGTACCTGGGAGGGGTGCTTTGACGTCGAGCAGAAGTAGGCCTCTAGTTCAGAGTTGTGGGCCACTCTGACTCGTACCTTATCCGTTACCCCTAGCAACGAGGCCAGCTGAATAGCCACCGTCCTGGATGAGGGGAAGAGGAGGAGAGGAGTAATCACCAGATGTAAATGAGATCACAGGCCACAGCTGAGTTGGATGACCATGCAAATTATGTTTCATAATGACTGAACAGCCACCATGCCGGCGCTACTTTACATCATCGCCGGCATGAAGCATACAGTGCAGACGTGTGTTATGTTTTCAGTGTGGACGTGATGTAACTTGTAAATGTGCTGAGGCTGGCCACAGCAGCTGGACAGAGATCAGGGGCATGAAACAAGAGTACAGACAGTGAACTGTGTCCGGTGGGCGACGGAGAACAAGATGACTCACATACCTCTCAAAGACCTGTCGGATGACCAAGAAGCAGAGCGCGATGGGCAGGATGATCCACAGGTCTCTGCCTTTCGCGTAGACTTCCCCATCCTTATCCTGCAGGTCCTTCCATCCCATACCGGCAGGAAACCACAAGCTGTCCTGCCATACCAGTTCACTCAGCCACGACAGCATCCTGAGAGAGGGAGGGAGAGAGAGAGAGAGAGAGAGAGAGAGAGAGAGAGAGAGGGAGGGAGGGAAGGAGAGAGAGAGAGGGAGGCAGAGGTTAGAGAGAGAGTGAGTGAAAGAGGGAGGGAAGGAAGGAGAGAGAGAGGAAGGGAGGGAAGGAGAGAGAGAGAGGGGGGAGGGAGAGGGTAGAGAGAGAAGGGGAGGGCGAGAGAGAAAGACAGAGAGGGAGGGAGGGAGGGAAGGAGAGAGGGGGGTAAAGGGGAGAGAAAGAAGGGGAGGGGGGGGTAGAGAGAACGAGAGAGAGAGAGGAGAAGAGAGGAAGAAAGAGGGAGAAAGTCAGGTGAGGGAGAAAAACAGAGAGAGGAGGGGGAGAGAACGAGAGTGAGAAAGAGAAAGGGGGAGAAAGAGAGATCGAAAGAGAGGAAGGGAGAAAGAGAGAGTCAAAATGGAGCGAGAAATATAAAGAGGGTCAGGGAAAGAGAAAATAAGAGAAAAATTGAGATGGGGAGAAATAGCGAGAAGAAATAAGAAAGGAGAAAAGGATACAGGCATGGAAGAGAGAAAACATCAAGAAATATGTTGTTTGATGTTATTCTTTACAGGGTGTCAGGAGTCTTTGATGTTTTCTTTGGCATATACCACACCCACATAATGGCTGAAAGACTGTCTGGAGAAACAATATAGGGGCAATATTGTTTGGGACAACAGTATATAATGTTTTTGGCAGGCAATCTCCTGATTTGGACAAATTATCTGGGCATGCAGGTGCACGAATATTGACTTAGTCACTCAAACATGCAAACCAATGCTGACTTTTCACAGCAACCCAACCCGACCTCCGACCTCACAACATCTTGACCCCATTGGAACAGTCCTCCACGTTGGAGAGCTCACCAAGGTAACCGAAAATACCTTCTAGGCATGTTAAGGAACCAAGCGTCTAAGCCGTGAACATCCTGAAGCCTTTGGGACTTGTTAGGTGAGCGAAAAGCCACACAACTCTGAGGATCCTTACAAGATAGCAACAGGATCTGCTGTGAAAGCCAATGGAACGCCTGATCATGACATCACCCCTGCTGTCACTAATGGCAGGCGGTGAAAGGGCTTTTCTTAGTAACCTGCGGACATCAGCATTGTCAAGGAGGTGTGTGCCTCTCAGCTTACCGTGGTACCTTTGTGTGTGTTGTCACATGATGGGGGAAGGGGGGGGGGGAGGCACGGTGACAATGCTACCTGCCAGATACAGTCCTGAAACAGGGGTCAATGGAATACAGAGCGTCAGATCTAAGTCTAAAACACACTCTTCTCACTGGACGGTCTGCTACACCTGCCCTGCATCAACAAGAAAGACAGGCGCCGGCCAATCAAATCAGCCCGTTTTTGTATGAAGGCACCGCACATGCAATATCCTGTACTTGATTTGAGTTGTTAACTGGGGCAATATATAAGCAGACTTTAACCGGTCGCAGTAACCTGTGAGAACAGTCAACAGTGAGGACAGTAACCAATCAGAACAGTAACCAACAACTTGAGTCACACTTGGCATCATGACATCACTGTCGCCTGATTTACCAACCCCATGCTTCAAAACACCTGACACCACAGATGATGCTAGTCTTGTGAAAGCAAAGATTCCGGCTTATTCATCAGTCAGAGGAACTTTGTGTCAACGAGTCCAAAATGTGCCACTGTATGGGGAATCATTGATTTTGTCCCAACAGATAAACAGAGGGTTTGTTTGACTGAAGGAGTAACTAGAAACTCAAACTCCCAGAAGGCTTTGTGCTCCCATGAGACCTGAGAGCTGTACTAACTGCACTCATCGTTAATGGCAATGGCAAGGAACACAAAGCACACTCCTGTTTGTATCGGATACAAAATGTGAGTACGGTTCGTGAGATCAGACTGGAAGTCTGAGGGTGATGGTATACCTGTTAACCCGGAAGCATGTTCGGCAGGATAGTTGTGACGTATTCCTGCCACTGCCAGAAAAAGCAGAGGTGGGTTGAAGTTCCGTAATATGGATTATAACTGGGCGTTGTTGGCACAAAAAACCCGGCGGGACACAGACTAAAAGGTTTTAACTTCCGATAAATCGCTATGAAACAGGGTTGGGTTCTGAGCCGTGCTGATTTCAAGGCTGAGGGGAATTTAAAAATACCTTCCCTGAAAAAAAATCCCAACTGAAGGTGGGAAACAAACATAAAGTGGGGCACGACTTCAGTTTTGTTCGGAGGGAAAGAGAATTCAGGTCACCAGTCTCCGCACACAGACATGAGTTTTCATGGTACGCTGTTGGCGTAAAGAATTTCAAGAGTGGGTAGGTAAGCACGCAAGCATGGGTGGCTCCCGGACATAGCGGAATAAAGGCCTGGCTTCCAAGGAAACATTTTCCCTCAAATTTGCACAAAAACCGCAACGGTGTCATTAGAGAAACGTATAAGGAACAAGGAAGGCCACCTTATATTGCTGCGAAAAGATTGTGAGATAAACAATGTTGCCTTCATTTCCGGTGTTAACTTTCGGCGGATGGGGAGGGGGGGGGTCTTCTCATCGCTGTTTAACAGGATACAGAGTATTTAGTTTCTTTTACTTGAAATACTCAAACATGTGATGGTTGAGTCTCAAAGCGTGACCTTCTTTTATCGCGGTGCGTTCTTTAACAAACAAACCACCCGATCAGCCCACTGCCCGTGGCCTATACGATTTTCATTCAGTGCAAATTATATTTGAATAATTATTTAATCGTGCCAAACAGTTGCAACCACAGATGCGACCACATATGGAACTAATAGGCTATACGAACATGAACGTGTGTATCCCTTTCCTTATGATAACTCACTGTCAACTAGACTTCAAACTAATTATAGCGAGAGGTGGGCTTGTAAGATAGGCTCGTGTGTGAACGTTGGCGTTTAAGCAGCCAAACTGGAGCATAGTAGTTATTCAAATGAATGATCTGCGCTTATCGGAGATTACACATATGGCTGGACTATTTTTCTTTCTTCTCACGTGGCGTAAGGTTATTTTTCTACGGAAATGTGTGAGGAAAAAAAGTAACAAAACGACAAGTAAATGACGCCAAACTTTTCCTAAAAAAATGATGGTCAGTTAGATGTACATACCTGTCCGTGTTTTACTCAGGTATGGCACCGCGGTAGACCAGATCAATGCCGTTTCTGAAACACCTCCGTACACTCCCTTTGTGTCACTATTGTGCACCGTCGACGAAGCATCAAAGATCCAACCTGTTGATCGGTGAAAAACGATCTGGATTCCGCTATCAAGGATTGTATGATCCGGTGACTCTGACGCCTAGTCGGTGCATTCTCAAATCAAAAAGGCTGTTCTGAGCTTGATTTCCTCTGAAATTACACGTCTTAGGGAGATGCTCAGTACTTGTAAAAAAAAAAACTAAAATTATATATTTTACTTTTACACCAGCTTTGAAAACTACACGGCTGTACCGAGAAAAGGCGTCCGGTTAGTTCAACGGGACTGCGCGTTGGGGATGGTAGGGTACTGGCTAGATAGGGGGCGGGGAGCTATTTAAAGTGACGACCTACGGCATGCGAAAAGAGAATTCGGACGTGTTTAAACTCATCTTGCCAAGCCCAAATCACCTTAGCAGAGGTGTGTTTTTTGGGGGGATTTCAAATAAAGCCCACATGTACTGTACTAGTGTGATTGTAGACGGGCTAACATAACTTTAAGACTGCGGAGAATTGTAGTTGGTGGAGACATTGAATCTGTCTGTTTGAACGGTCTCCAGCAGTCAGTCACATTTAAAAAAAACAACGGCCAGGTTCGAGGGAGAGCCACAGGTAGAGGCTTCTTCCTCTAAACTCAAATTCCTGCCTTTTAGGATGTTGTACAGAGCTTTTTAGATCCCGTAGAGGGCAGCAAACTCCACGGAGTCCAGGAGTATTTGACCGACTCACAAGGATCGAACGAGCTTGAGGTTGTTTGTACCGTTTTTGTCCGTTGATTTTAAATCATTTCCGCGAGGTGGCACGTGACACCATGTTGTCCTACACATACACTCGCAGAACACAAACACATTTTCTAAATTGTACTTTATTTTCATTAAAGACATATTTTTAAAACAGCAATTGTAGAGAATAAATAAAGAAACATTATAATGATTTTCCCCCCATAAGTACATTTATGTAATTAAAAACTCTACAATAAGTTTATCCGTGGTCTTCTTGCAGACCACTGGTATCCTCAATTTTCTAAAATAAAAAATTGCCTTGTCGCCTCCTTCTTCGATTAACAAATAAATTAAACGTAAAAAATCAAGATACAAAATACCCCGCCCTCCCTCACACTAAGCCAATACTAAAAGTAGTGGTAGCAGAGAACCTTAAAACTCACAAAAGTTTGTCTCTTTCACTTCATTGAAAACCAAGGTATTTACACGTGAAAAGAAATGTAGTTCTCTTCCAGTGGAATCATACCCCCTCCCTCCCAATCTTCCCTTTCTTTTAATTTACTTTTAAATAATAAACTAACTCTACATAACATTTTTTACCAATGGTATAATCATACAGAATAGTATTTTCTTTTTTTTTCTTCAATAAAGTTACCATCCCTCTTTCTTATCCTCATACCTTATTTGCTTTTGTTTAATGGACCACAAATCACACTATACAGTAAAACCCTGTTTTTAGTAGAACAAACCCGGTGATATGCTTCTTAATGTAGACCTTGGCGGGTGGCAGTAGAAGAGATATATATGTACATAATCGGACGGTATCCAGCTATAGAGTATAGGGAGACCAGAGTCACACATCTGGCATTGTTGTTATTTTTGCAGATACATACAATATATTCCTTTATTTTTTCTCCCATGTGTGAAGTGTTACTGCTGTGCTATATGGTTGTCGATACAACCAAAAGGCTGGGACATCCCAAGTGGTTTTCTTGATTGAATTCTTACACGTTTTCCCTGCGAGAGGAAAGACAAGAAATCAAAAGAAGGTGATTATTTCGTCCTTCCGAAACGCCAGGTTCCACAAATAACCAAAACAGGAAAAGCTCTTGATAACTCTTGTGTTAGATGGAGCAGCATAACTCGTGTCTAACACTTCCGTCTCATAGACGCCTTCGTGTTTTTATTTATTTTAATAACTTTGTTGTACAAGCACTGCCTTGAACCCCATGCAACTGACACGGTTACAACCATACTGTTGCTGGCGTGTGCACGTACCAGCGCCTGATACGCTTCTCGTCTCTTTTTGGCAGGCAAATAAATATATTGAGAACATGCACAATAGGAATTCTGGGTATAATCAATTGTTCGTTTTTTGTTTTTTTCAAGCCATCGTGTTGCTCAAATGACACTAGACGACCCTTTCACGCACCAAACCACGGTGTTAAGATCTCATGTTGCCCGGAGGGTCTAAATAATCCTATAAAATGATCCTGGACTGTGTGCGTATGGTCGCATACAGCTAGACATGTGTGTTGCGGTTGGTTGGCAAGGCTGATATAAATCGTTGGTGACCCAGAATTCCTAGAGAGGAATAACGTTCCTCAATCAACAGAACGCTTCACAACCCACGAGGGCTCGGAACCTTCTGAACAAGAGTTTCGGACTTAGCACGTCGATATTCACGTCAAATACTTTCATTTGGATCTACAGACATAGACACGTACACACACGTACACACACGCACACACACGCACACACACACACACAGTTGACACACACACACACACGTTCAAACACACAAGCGTATACCTTCACGCGAACACACGCACACACGTATAAATATACAGATCTTATCACCCACTCAATGGGACACATATTATGCACAGTAAAACCAAACAAAGTTTAAGCACAAGGTCAAAGTCACTTGGATTAAATTACAGTTTGACAGCAACCCCGCACTCACCGAAACTAAAACACCAAACCAACTAAACATGGGGGATATGTAAGAATGATAATCATGACAAACAACGGAAAAAAAACTAATCAAACATAAAAAACATCCTTCAAAGGAAATATTGAATTAAATTTATCGTCTATTATTATTGTTGCTCTGGACAGTGGAGTATTTATCAACGATGCAAAACGAATGTCATGATAATCAATTGCTTACAAAATCTGTGGTATATTGACAGTTACTGATCAGTGTTTGCAAGGAGAAAACCAGGACAAATAAAAGAGAGGAAACACAACGCACCAAACACAGTTTATGGTCGCCACAGCAACTCGCCATGCATTAGAGCATGGGGAATCAAGGCAACGGCCCAAAATAAAATTGCTAATGGCAACCACCACAGGCAATATCGCCACAGCAACCAACACAGGCCAATTAACTTACAACTGTGAGAGGAAGGGGGGGAGGATTTAGCGGTTGCTAGGCAACCGTAGCCATAGCGACGCGATCTCCAGGATATATGTATGGACGGGAAAGTCTTGAGATGTTTTGATGTTTTTTTTCAGGAAAATGACACATGACACAGCACAAAAACAATAAATAAAAAGTAAAAAATAAAATTAATGACGAATAATTTCTGTCTGCAACGCTATCATAGAACACTTGACGGTAAAAAACAAACAATGCACGGATTACGTCAATCTTAAACATCACTTCTGCGTTTCTAGTGTAGTACGAACAGATGGTAGTCTGGATTCTAGCTCTAAGAACCTACAGAACCAGCTTCCATCATGGGTGACATCACTGTTTAGTGTTTTTCCGTGGAGGCAGAATGATTGCCATCATTGCACTCTGTCCAGGGGTCCACGCTCGACTCGCCACCACCTGCCATCCCCCACTATTCAAGGTCAATTTCTTTTGCTGCACTTGTCTTGGAGAGCACCTCTCGTGGCTGCCGTCCTCCATAGGCCCCGTTCCGCTCACACTAGAAACAGTGCATGTTCACACCAGTCGGTCGCTGGTTAACGTGGTGCCCCGGTCAATCTGCTCCCCTCCGCCCCCTCATCACTCCCCTCTACTGCCACTTTGACTCCCCCTCTCGTGGGATTGGTTCTAGTGACGTCCGCTCGATTCATGTGTCATGGTGTGGTGCGGGCCGGCACCTCCCCTTCCCCCCCCGCGTCGAAAGGAAGGGTCCCTCGCCCTGCGCGCGGGTGGTCCCTCCACTTTCCGCGTCGTTTGCCCCGCCCGCGAGGCATCCCGCCCTCCAGTTCCTGTCACCCCCTCGCCTCCCCCCGCTCCCCCCCATCCCCCACTCCCCGCCCCCCCCCCATTGGCCCCCCCTTCCATTCTCCCCCCTCTCCTCCCTCCCCCCTCGGTTCCTCCCGGTACTCACCCCCCTCAGCGGTTTCTGACGCCCCTAGTATGGGCGGTTGGCATCTTTAGGCCTCTTCAGCTGCACCTTCAGCCTCTTCATGCCGATCTGGAAGCCGTTCATGGCCTGGATGGCTGTCTGAGCGCTGGACGGGTTGTCGAAACTCACGAACCCTAACGAGCCACATGACGACGACATCAACAAGACACACGGATCAGGAAGAGAGAGAGAGAGAGAGAAAACAACACCCTTTCAGGTGGTTCCTGATGCTGGGAGAACGGCGTTTGCCCGTGTCCTGTTTGTGTGCGTTCGAAGCCGTGCTCTGCTGCGTCTCGCGGTCCTCGCGGCTCTCGACGCAGCTCGTCACTCACCGAAGCACTTGCTCTGATTGGTGGCGCGGTCGACGAAGACCTTGGCGGAGATGACGTTGCCGAAGGGGAGGAACATCTGGAGCATTTCTGAGTCTGTGAACTCCTGGGGCAGGTGGTAGATGAAGATGTTACAGCCCTCCGGACCTGGGCAGAGAGAGGAGGAGGAGGAGAGGTGAGGTTTGGTGAGGAGCAGCAGAGGGGAGAGGAGGAGGAGCAGAGGGGAGAGGAGGAGGAGCAGAGGGGAGAGGAGGAGGAGAAGGGGGGAGGAGAAGAGAGGAGGGGAGGAGGAGAAGAGAGGAGGGGAGGGGAGGAAAGGAGGAGAGGAGAAGAGGGGAAGGGAGGAGGAGCAGAGAGGAGGAGGAGAAGAAAGGAGGGGAGGAGGAGCAGAGAGGAGGAGGAGAAGAGAGGAGGAGGAGAAGAGAGGAGGGGAGGAGGAGAAGAGAGGAGAAGAGAGGAGGGGAAGGAAGGAGGAGCAGAGGGGACAGCCAAAGAAGGTTAGAAAAGGTGAAATGTTAGAAACGTCTTTCAATGGTCAGCAGAGATCGGTTATCAACTTCCTGAAGTGTACAAATAATAAGTACATGAAATCAGTCCAGAAAAAGACCTTGACATTAAGCAGGGTGAGTCTAGGAGGAGGAGGAGGAAAGGAGAGAAGGTATAGTGGAGAGGGCAAGAAGAGAAGAGGAGGAGAAGCGAGGAGAGTAGGAGGAGTGGAGAGAGGAGAGAAAGTAGGGGAGAGGAGAGTAGATGAGAGGAGTGTAGGAGGAGAGGAGAAAGGAGAGGAGGGGATTGGAGAGAGGAGAGAAAGTAGGGGAGAGGAGTGTAGGAAGAGAGGAGAAGGAGGGGAGGGGATTGGAGAGAAGAAGGAGTCAGGAGAGGAGTAGGAGTGGAGGGAGGAGGAGGGGGAGAAGAGCAGGAGGGCCAGAGGAGGAGAAGAGGAGCTCACCTTCTCTCTGCTGTAGCTGTTGTGGCTGCTGGTGCTGTTGGGCCACCAGGGCTGGCTGATGGGGGAACGGCTGGCCCACCAGCCCATACGCTGCAGGGTAAGTAGCTGTGGGCGGGCGACAACAGGTTAACATGATGGACCACCAAGAGAGAGAGAGAGAGCGAGAGAGCGAGAGAGAGAGAGGGAAAGAGAGAGAACAAGAGAAGGTTAACATTGAGAACTAGCAAGACAGGACGAGAGAAAGACAGAAGAGAGAGACAGAGAGACTTCAAACTCCAACACCCGATCAACAGACTACAGACTGTGTCACTACATTCTCCAGTAATTGAGGGTTGGGTGTATGTTCGTTTCAGAACAGAGACGCATGGAGGCAGACCTAGGAGAGGTGAGAGAGAGACCAGGTTGCAGTCTCACCTGTGTAGTGCTGCATGCCTGTGTACGCCTGCTGTAAAGGATCCAAAACTGGACTCTGAGCTGGGGGGAGGAACACATCACAAGTGTTTTTACACACCACCCAAAAATTTCCGTAATGCAAATAGCAAGTTGGCTGTTATTTTACTGTGTGCAGTTAAACAAGTAAGGTACCTTGGTAAGAGTGAACCCCATTGGTGTAAAGGGCTTCGGGCGCTGACTGCCCATTGGGTGGAGCCGGAACGGTAGGGTAGCTGTTGACAGCGATTGGTGGAGGCAGGGCAGGCACTGGGGTGGCCGCGATGGCGGGCGGGGTACTGGCCCCTGGAGATATTGTCCAACCGACACAGAGACAGAGATGCAAACAGGCATAAATACACTGCGGGAGGAGATCTGCAAGAAGACAGCTCTAGGGGGGTGTTGGGCCAGGGTGGAGGGAGGGATTTAGGAAGGCAGGAAGGGGGAGTTCTTATCTAAGGAGGGGGTGAGGGGGGTGTGGTGAGGGGCTGAGGAGGGGGTGAGGGGGAGGCAGGCCTTACCTGAGGAGAGGGGGTGAGGGTTGAGGGTGAGGAGGGTGTGGTGATGGGGGGTGAGGCGGAGGTAGGCCTTACCTGAGGAGGGAGCGAGGGAGGCGATGATGCTGCTGGGGGTGAGGGCAGCCAGTTGCTGCATCTGCACAGCCGCTACCGTGGCAACAGGAGACAGGTAAGCGGACTGGGCGACCAAGGACTGCTGCTGTACCAACTGGAGGAGAGAGGAGAATGAAGAGCGGTTAGGACAGGAACAGACAGCAGGAGGAAGAGAGGGAGAAAGAGATCACATTCATGTGTTCTTGAAGAACGTAGTCCATCAGGATGACTTTGACTGTGATCGTGGTGTGTGTGTGTGTGTGGGGGGGGGGAGGGGGTATAAGGAAGGGGTATTAGGGGGCGATGGGGGAGGCAAGAGGCAGACTCACAGCCTGCGTGTAGGCATTGTAAGCCCCGAGGTGCAAGGTCATCGGGCTGATGACCCCCAGCTGGGATGCAACCTGCTGCATGCGACGGATCCCTCTTTCCTTCTCCGAGTCGGCAAACTTCACCACCAGGCTGGAGGAGGCCCCCTGTGGAAGGGAGAGGAGGGGGAGGAGAGGGGAGGGGAGGGGAGGAGAGAGGGAGGGGAGGAGAGAGGGAGGGGAGGGGG
>BROE01000011.1:12152231-12166565 GCA_036571765.1 Plecoglossus altivelis | reverse complement strand
GAGGGAGGGGAGGAGAGAGGGAGGGGAGGGGAGGAGAGAAGGGGGAGGGGGGAGGAGGAAGGAGGGGAGGTGGAGGAAGGGGGAGGGGAGGAAGAAGGGGGGGAGGAGAGGGCAGGGGTGGGGGAGGAAGGGGGAGGGAGGGCGAGAGATAAAAGGAGGAAGAGGCATGAAGAGAGAGGAAGAGGGAAAGAGAGGCAGGGTGGGAGGGGTGGAGGGAGACAGAGGGATGGAGAGAGAAGGAGAGGTGGAGGTTCATTAGGATAAAGAAGACAGGACAGGGGACTAGGCGACCCACAACACAGACGAGACATTAAGCTACTCTGCCAAGAGACGTGTGTGTGTGGGAGATGGAGATGTCTGTGTCTGTGTATCTATGTGTGTGTGTGTGTGTGTGTAGAAGAGCTGCATGTGTGTGTCTGTGTGTGTATGTGTCTTTGTGTGTGTGTTAGTGTGTGCGTGTGTGTGTATGTGTGTGTATGTGTCTGTGTGTGTGTGTGTGTGTGTATGTAGAAGAGCTGTCTGTGTGTGTGTGTGTGCGTGCGCGTGTGTGTGTAAGTGTCTGTGTGTGTGTGTGTGTGTGTGTGCGCGTGTGTGTGTATGTGTCTGTGTGTGTGTGTGTAAGTGTGTGTGTGTGTGTATGTAGAAGAGCTGTCTGTGTGTGGCAGGGTTAAACTGTAGGTGAGTCATGCCTGAGTAAGTGTCTAAATGAGGATTTGATGTGTGTGTGTGAGTGTTGGTCTGTGGACTGTGTTGTTTGTGGCGTGTGTGTGGTTTTACTGACCGGGAGAGTGCGACTTCCATGCAGAGCACTGATGGCTGCCTGGGCCTCTGAGTTACTCTGGTACTTCACGAACGCACACCCTGCGGAACACAACACAACACAACATCAGATCTGCCACACACACACAGACACGCCCTGCAGAACACAACACGCTGTCATCAGACCTGATACAGACACACCCTGCAGAACACGACACAACATCATCAGATATGACACACACACACACACAAACACACACACCCTGCAGAACACGGCACAAAATCATCAGATATGACACACACACACCCTGCAGAACACGACACAACATCATCAGACCTGACACACACACCCTACGGAACACAACGCACAAGATCATCAGACCTGACATACATACGCGCATGAGCGCACACACACACACCCTACACACACACACCCTACACACACACACCCTACAAACACACACCCTACACACACACACCCTACACACACACCCTACACACACACCCTACAGAACATAACACACAAGATCATCAGACCTGACATACATACACACGTTTGAATGCACACACTCCACACACTCCACACACACACACACACACACTTCTCCCACACACACACACACACACACACACACACACACACACACACACACACACACACACACAGAGCCACTGTAACCCAGGCCTGTGCCCTATATAAATACATTAAGAATCATCTAACCTCCCACACATGGCCAGGTCTGGCTACATCATTAACTGTGGTTCACAGGATTCCCTACTTCTACCATCACTCACAGCTCATAAAGCAAGCAGCGAATCATTAGCTCTGACCCATAAAGCCAGAAGCGTCATTAGTCATGCCCAATACAACAAAAACAGAGGGTTTTTTCTTCCCTGCCATTCGTTGCACAGGCGCACCCCTGACGTACAAGCACGCCGTTGCTGACGCCATTGCTGATGAGTCCGATGCTGATTGGACGGCCGCGACTGCGTGGGATTTGATTGGTCCAGGCCAGATGGGTTGTAATGGAGGGTAAGGGAGGGGGGGGGTCAAGTTGCCACGGTAACGACGTAAGGACGCAAAAGACATTGTTGTTTTCAGATTTTCGACGAGGGCTTTGAGGTGACGGTTCACCTGAGGGCTTTTTGTAATCTGCGTTTTGAGACAAAACCAGTGTCCTCACCACTGACTTCTGTACAGGCTGCTGTTAAATCAGCAAAAACGGTTGAGGTTCAATTTGATGGATAATTCATATTCAATATTACCAGGAGAACGACCAATCAAATCACACCTTGACCCTTACTTATAAAGCTGTAACTACCAAACGTTACAGTAGGTCACGCAACGAGGCTTGACAGGCATCAAGCTGAGACGCAGTACAGCAGCTCCGGTCTTCAGCCAGGTGGTGGGCAGGGTTAGCCTCCAGCGTAAACACCACAAACACCCGGAGAAAGACTCTGTGCGGATCGCCACGGCGATCGCCACGGTGATCTGATGTTACCTTTGCTGGTTCCATCGGGCCCGCGGAGCACCGTGCATTCTTCGATGCTGCCGAACGCCTCGAACATCTTCCTCACGTCTGTGTCTGACTGCTGCTTGCCAAGCATGCCCACAAACAACTTCCTGTCTTCTAAGGTGAAGGGTAGAGAAGGGGCACGAGGAGGGATACAGGGAGACAGAGGGACAGAGAGACAAGGAGACAGAGAGGAGACAAAGGGAGACAGAGGGACAGAGAGACAAGGAGACAGAGAGGAGACAAAGGGAGACAGAGAGACGGGGAGACACAAGGAGACAGAGAAGAGGAGACAAAGGGAGACAGAGAGACAGGGAGACAGAGAGACAGGGAGACAGAGAGACAGGGAGACAGAGAGACAGGGAGATGGACGGGTAGCGACGCAGGAGATGAGCGATGCAGAGAAGGAGGCAACAAAAAAAGAGAAAGGATGGAAACCAGCGGGAGAAGAACAAGAAGATCAGAAAGGTTATGATTCCTGGTTAGGTTATGACATACCTTGACACATCAAGTGTCGCAAACCCTTTTCTCGTTATCTTATTCATTTGTACATTTCTGCCTTTGTAGTCGTTCCCATTGTGTGACTTCCGCCATTCAGATATCGGCCACCAGGGGGCAGCATCAGGGACATGGAGCAGAGAGCATCTGGCTGTGACGCTTGTCAGGCTCTATACGGCCTGACAGGCAGTGCCATGACAACACCAATCAGAATCAGTCTCATGTTTCCGGTAGTCGCTCACAAAGGCAGCTGATTGGTTATTGGGGGAAGGGCAAGATGTGGCAGAGGGGGGTGCTTGTATATATAGAACAGCTATAACAGGTGTCTCGTTTGGGCAAGTGTAGCTCCAGGTGGGTTTGTGTGTCTTTTGATTTCCAACATGAGGTTTGATTGTGTGAAAAAAAGGTGTTTGGACAAGGTGGGATTTTCCCTTCCGTTTTCTTGGTTTGTTGTTTGAACAGGTGTATGTGTGCAAGAGAGATAGACACACGGAGACAGAGTGTGTGTGTATGAGTGTGTGTGTGTGTGTGTATGAGTGTGTGTGTATGGGTGTGTATGATGTGTGTGTATGGGTGTGTATGATGTGTGTGTGTATGAGTGTGTATGATGTGTGTGTGTATGAGTGTGTATGGGTGCGTATGATGTGTGTGTGTGTATAATGTGTGTGTGTATGAGTGTGTGTGATGTGTGTGTACGAGTATGTGTGTGTATGAGTGTGTGTGTGTGTGTGTGTGTGTATGAGTGTGCGTGTGTATAATGTGTGTGTGTATGATGTGTGTGTGCATGATGTGTGTGTGTTAATGTGTCTGTGTGTATGAGTGTGTCTATGTATGATGTGTGCATGTGTGTGTGTATGAGTGTGTGTGTATGAGTGTGTATGTATAAAGTGTGTGTGTGTATGATGTGTGTCTGTGTATATGAGTGTGTATATGTATAATGTGTGTGTATATGATATGTCTGTGTATGAGTGTGTGTGTATGTGTGTGTATGATGTGTGTGTATGATGTTTGTGTGTATGAATGTGTGTACGATGTGTGTGTGTATTAGTGTGTGTTTGTATTATGTGTTTGTGTGTATGCATGTGTGTATGATTTGTGTGTGTGTATGAGTGTGTGTGTATGTATGTATGAGTGTGTTCGTGTATGAGTGTGTGTATTATGTGTGTGTGTATTATATGTGTGTATTATGTGTGTGTATTATATGTGTGCGTATGATGTGTGTGTGTATTATGTGTGTATGATGTGTGTGTGTATGATTTGTGTGTATTGTGTGTGTATTATGTGTGTGTATTATATGTGTGTGTGTATTATATATGTGTGTGTGTATTGTGTGTGTATTGTGTGTGTATTATGTGTGTGTATTATATGTGTGTGTGTATTATATATGTGTGTGTATTGTGTGTGTATTGTGTGTGTATTATGTGTGTGTATTATATGTGTGTGTGTGTATTGTGTGTGTATTATGTGTGTGTATTATATGTGTGTGTGTATTATATATGTGTGTGTATTGTGTGTGTATTAAATGTGTGTGTGCTGCCTCTTACCCCCTCTCCCCTCACTGTCTGCTGGCTTCACCTGGATCGGACGATTCATCTGCAAAGAAAATCACACAAGAAGAATATTTCAAATGACTAAATATTCCAGGTGGTAAAATGATAATGAAGGGTACAGCATGGCTGCCTGACAGCTAGCAGGTACAAAGACCAAGTCTGATTTAATTATGAAGCACATTTAAAAACAATGTTTGCCTAAAGTTCTGCACAATCAAATTAGACAAAGCTTGTAAAACACTCAGGTTTAGTTTGACAAAACCAAAAAACAGGGAGAGGCAGCTTTCATTGGTGGGCTGAGAGTAAAGATGAGGTGTATAAAGACAGGATGTAAAAACAGAAAGTGACATCAGCCTGACATTCTAGCCTGGCCTTCTCCTTCCAGAGTCTGGGGGCCAAAACACCAACAGCAACGTCACCGCTGTGCTTCAACTGTGACCTCGGGATGTTCAAGACAAACAGCACAGTGGACCGGAGTGACCATGAGGTGGACCGGAGTGACCATGAGGTGGACCGGAGTGACCATGAGGTGGACCGGAGTAACCATGAGGTGGACCGGAGTGACCATGAGGTGGACCGGAGTGACCTTGAAGGGTCGTGTGATTGTTTAAGATCAGAGAGATGGAAAGAGCGGGAGGGAGCTCAGTCCGTGATTTGTGGGCAAACCGCAAAACTTTTAAATCGATCCTAAAACATGTAGGAAGCGAAGGAAGGGAGGAAGGGAGGAAGGATGGGTGGAAGGAAGAAAAGAAGGGAGGAAGGGAGGGAGGAAGGAAGGAAGGAAAGAAGGGAGGAAAGAAGGATGGGTGGAAGGAAAGAAGGGGGGAACGAAGAAAGCAAGGTAGGAAGGAAGGAAGGAAGAGACTGTCTGGTGGACCCAGAACATGTGTCTGGGTCCTAATCTCTTTCTTTCTGTCTCTCTATATCTCCCTCTCTCTCTTTCTCGCTCTGTCACTCCACCCCCCCCCCTCTCTTTTTCTCTCTTTCTCTCTATCCACCTCTCTCTCTCTCTCTCTCTCTCTCTCTCTCCCTTCCTCCCTCTCTCTCTATCTCCCTCTATGTCTCTCTCCCTCCTTGCCTTCATATTTACCAGACTGGCTCTGTGGGTGGTCCTGTCACACTTTGTCTTGCGGCCTGACTGTCTCTTTTTCCTTCCCTCTCTCAGTCTCTCTTTCAGAAGCACCCTTATCTAAAACCAGGAAAAGCACACACCCACGCAGGATTGGGGAAGTGATAAGATTAAGAATGCTCGCCGGCTAATCTGGATTACAGAAGCACACCGGATTAGAATGAGTGAGAGATTCTGAGCCTGAGAGAAACAGAGAGACAGAGAAAGAGAGAGATAGACAGAAAGAGAGAGAGAAAGAGAGACAGAGAGAGAGAGAGGGACAGATAGAGACAGACAGAAAGAAAGGACTAAAGAGAGAGATGGACAGAAAGTGAGAGAGAGACAGAGAGAGGGAGAGAGAGAGAGGGGATGAATAAAAGAGAGAAACTGAGATGAGGGTGACTGAAAGCTTTGGACGACCTATAGCGCTTCCCAAACGTCAGAACGCAGGGTAACGTCTTTTCCACCTCTCAACACTTATCTTGTTTTATTTGTCACGATCCGTATTAAACTGTGAACACACCATTGGCATGGTGAGGATGGGGGAAGGGGGGAAGGGAGAGGGGAAGGGGGAAGAAAGGAGAGGGAGGGGGGGCCTGAGAGGGGAGGGAGGGATGAGCGGAGGGGGGAGGGAGGGAGGGGGGAGGGGGTTTAATGAAGGTCTTAATTATGGAGCTGGTGACATTTAAGCCAGCCAATGATCCCACGGATCTGATTGATCAGCTGTGATCAGTCACCGAGAGACAGTATTGATCAGAGACAAGCTGGGACCTCCTGCAAGCCCCCAGCATGCACAAACACCTCCTCTCTATCTCTTCTCCTCCTCTCCAGCTCCTCCTCCCTCTCTCCTCCTCCCCCTTCCCCATCTCCTTCACCTCCTCTCCCCAGCTGCAGATCCTATGTCTTCACATAGAGAGCATCCCATTGATTACACCAATTAAGAAGCTGACAGACTGAGATGTTGATGAGAAGGCTGTCGACCATGTTGGAAATCACTCAACAGGCATGTTCCTGTGTGCTACAGTCTGTTCTTACAGCCAGAACATGGAACAAAAAGGCTACTCTGAATCTAAATGAGGAGATGGAGCTTTAAAAACAAACTCCTCAAGAGAAACATAGACGCAACCCTGGGTATGACCACGTCCGAAAAACAAACAAGCACTAATGACTGAAAATCTACAATAAAAAGAGACTAATTCAAACGTGACACAATCGCACGTGAAGACTCTTCTCGTCGTGGATGAACGAAGACCTAACAGGGTGCCTGGACAAAAAAAGATATGCCAGGAGTCTTTCCCTCCTCTCCCAAGCAGGGCTATCAACATCCCCAGTTCAGGAGGAGCCGCCGTCATGGCGATAAGGGAGCAGATGGCGGAGGAGATTGGTATTAGAATATACTAGAGAGGGACGCGCAGAAGGGGAGGCCATCAAAGCAGCGGCGCCACTCCAGATCGGCACGGCAACCAGCCCGGCTGCCTCTGACGAAAGACCGCCACCCCACCCCCCTTCCCTCCCTCCCTCCCTCTACTCCCCTCCCCTTCCCCCTCCCCCCGCCACTCTCTCTCTCTCTCTCGCATAGCGGTCGCCACGGCAACCCCGCGATGAGATCCACAGCAGGTAAACAAGGTTGCCCCGAACAACGTGTGGAGGAAAGAGAGAGAGAGAGAGAGGATGAAGAAGAGGAAAAACAAATGGAGGAGTGTGTGGAAGGAGCCTCCAGATTGAGACGTAGTGGGATTGAATGCGTGTGTTCATGAGGGATAGAGAAACAAAGAAGAAAGAATGTACGCTGTTTAGGCAAACTACCGCCTCCTAAGAGCTGTATGCATATTCTGGTGCACTGGATCTGATTTACACTAGAACCATCTGATTTACAGTGGAACCATGTGATCCACATTGGAACCATGTGATTTACACTGGAACCATCTAAGCCACACTGGAACCATCTGATCTACCGTGGAACCATGTAATCGACAGTGGAACCATTTTATCTACACTGGAACCATCTGATCCACACCAGAACCATCTGATCCACACTGGAACCATCTGATCCACACCAGAACCATCTGATCCACACTAGAACAATCTGATCCACACTGGAACAAACTGATCTACACTGGAACCATCTGATCCACACCAGAACCATCTGATCCACACTGGAACAATCTGATCCACACTGGAACCATCTGATCCACACCAGAACCATCCGATCCACACTAGAACAATCTGATCCACACTGGAACAAACTGATCTACACTGGAACCATCTGATCCACACTGGAACCATCTGATCTACCGTGGAACCATGTAATCGACAGTGGAACCATTTTATCTACACTGGAACCATCCGATCCACACTAGAACCATCTGATCTACCGTGGAACCATGTAATCGACAGTGGAACCATTTTATCTACACTAGAACCATCTGATCCACACTGGAACCATCTGATCCACACTGGAACCATCCGATCCACACTAGAACCATCTGATCTACCGTGGAACCATGTAATCGACAATGAAACCATTTTATCTACACTGGAACCATCTGATTTACCGTGGAACCATATAATCCATCTCATGTACACTGGAATACACAACACACACTTCCTTCCCAATCATCATGATTGTATCACAGCAGCCCACTTTAATGCTCGACACACTAACCAAACAGAGAGAGCTCACAGAGAGCATGCTCACAGACTCTGTCCACACAGACACTCTCTGGTTTTGGCAACCTCACATGTGTACCCACTCTCATGTTCACATGGACATGAACACACACACATACTCACACACACACACACACACACACAGACACACACACACACACACAGACACACACACAGACACACACACACACACACACACACGGGTAATCTTTCCCTCTGTGATGCCAGGGGGAGGATTTCACTGGGATTAGGAGATATTAAAGCCATAGATTATCCAATCAAATCACAGTGGAAAAAAACCCCTCCCCCACGCCTGACCCCTGTCTCCTGTGCCCCCAGGCCCCCAACCCATAAACACATAAACCAGGAGAAATATGCTAGCAGGAAGAGAGAGGGCGGCCATGAGGAGGGTGACTGGACAGGGTGGTTTAATTACGGTTTCCTCTCTTCTTCTTGCCCTCTAGATAGCGAACGGCTCATAATCTCCTACGTCTCGCCGGTGGCCTAATATCGCCGTGGATACGAGGGTGACACATTTCTGTCGTCTGTTTTCTCTCCCATCTAAATCCACTCGGCCTGTCTGCCAGAGACGCAGCCACTGTGAACGGTAGATGCATCAACAAGGAACCTCTCAGGCTCTTTACAGAGCATTTAAAGGAGGGAGGGAGGGAGGGAGGGAGGGAGGGAGGCAGGCAGGCAGGCAGGCAGGCAGGCAGGCAGGCAGGGATGGGGTAGGGAGGGAGGTACGGAGGAAGAGAGGAGGGAGGGAGAGAGGGATAGAGGGAGGGACAGAGGGGGGGAGGAAAATTGAAAGGAGGAGGGGACGAAGGGGGGGAGAGAAGGGGAGGGAGGGGGGCACAAAGACAATTTTCCCTTTTTGCCTCCGCTCCATCACACAGCGCTGGTCATTGCATCGCGCCGTAACCTAGCAACCTGGCATCCCTCGTCCCCGCCGTCACTAGGCAACGAGACCTGCGACCATAATCAACCTGCCATCCCATCCCCCATCCTCCTCTCCTCTCCTCTCTTCTGCTTCTCCCTCCTCATCACACACAGATACACTAACACTGAGACACACTCACTTAAATCAACACACCTGGTCTCCCAGGACCCACAGACTCACAGGTGGAAACAGATGAGTTCAGACAGAGACAGAAAGACGTTGAAAATGCAATCAGACAGATAAACAAGTGTGACGTGCAGAAAGCAAAGATATAAACAGATCGGTAAATGCCAGCGACAAAAAATAAATACAACTCAAATGCACTCGGAGACACAGTCACTGTCTAGCTACACAACAGAGAGTTTGGTCTCGTGCTCTCTCTGTCTCTCTGTCTGTCTCTGTCTCTCTGTCTGTGTCTGTCTCTCTGTCTGTCTCTGTCTCTCTGTCTGTCTGTCTCTCTGTCTGTCTCTGTCTCTCTGTCTGTCTCTGTCTCTCTGTCTGTCTCTCTGTCTGTCTCTGTCTCTCTGTCTGTCTCTCTGTCTCTCTGTCTCTCTGTGTCTCTCTGTCTGTCTCTCTTGTCTTTTATTCTCTGCGCCTGTCTCTCTGTGTACCTATCCCTGTCTCTCTGTCTGTCTCTCTGTGTACCTATCCCTGTCTCTCTGTGTACCTATCCCTGTCTCTCTGTGTACCTATCCCTGTCTCTCTGTGTACCTATCCCTGTCTCTCTTTAACACAAACACACACAAAGCCGTCCACATTTTCTGTCCATCAGTTACTGAATCAATTCTGCCCAGAGAGACAGACATGTTCACACTTGTACAGGCTGGTAATGTGGGATCGATGAACCAGTCTCCAGTGTGTCCGCTTGGTTACCTAGCCTAGCCTGCGTCCAACCCTGGACGCGCTCTGGGGTGGGGTCAGGTAGTGTGGCCTATAGTTCTCCATGCCACAGGCAGATCAAACCATTTCCCCTGAAGGTACAATCCTAACATTTCCAAATGGGCGGCTTTTAAGCCAAGGTTTAATTTTTAGTATCGCTCTTAAGGCGTGATATATTTTGCTGTCATGTGATGTTTATTCTGTTGGTTTTTGCACTGCTAGGAGAAGAACAAAATCATGAAGGGATTTGAGCTTTCCTGGTAGTAGGAAAGTGTCCTAGTTTTTGTGTGTGTGTGTGTGGTAGTTAATCCGCCAAAAGTTGCAGTAGATAACGAGAGAGGCACATGTCCAGATTAAACAGTAGTGCTTCAAGCTTTGGAACTCTGATGAGTTATATCAACATCCCTCACTTCTCTTCACACACACACACACAACCCGCAGCCGCACACAACATCCCACACACCACCATTACACCGCTGGCACAAACACAGATCGCTGTACACACGCAACAAGAAAATAGTTTTTAAGGGGTACTTGTACCTTTCTAAGTAATTTTTTAAGTCTGTAATTACATTTGCTCTTAAGAATAAATTAAAATAAGTTATCTACTTTGCTACTTTTAAAATAAAAATGTGTTAATGAAATTTGTATTAATTATACTATTGGCTTGCACTCTTCAGCTATTGTTTTGGGAGCTGGTCAAATTTTCCGTGGGATGCTTGTGAATTTGGCTTCAGGGAGATAAAAAAGAACCAACCACACACCAACACAAACACAAACACATTTCTGTAGCACCCCTACCATGCACCTCCCCAACCACAACCATTATACTCTTCTCGGGTAACAGGATGTCTGTATCATAATGGCATAGAAATTATAACACACGAACGAGCCCTTTACAGTTTAGATTTAGGCTTTGTGAGTGGCCTTTTGCTGTAGCCCCCTTAGTTCCAAGCCCCCCATACTCACTCACTCACTCTCTCTCCTCCACACACACACACACACACACCACACACACAGCACTCAACTATCAACCAACACGCTGCTCATCTTCACTATCAAATCAGTCAGAACTAAGATCTCATTGCGCATTATCTCCCCCAAACGCCACACCCTCCAATCTACAGAAAAGAGTTGCCACACCTCGACCGGAACCTACCCCGATAAGAGAAACTCACATCCATAATTCTCTCTACAAAGATGTCAAAGCTGCCTCAAGATCTCTGATTGAGTTCCTCTCTGGTGGGGCATACACACACGCACACACAACCACTTTCCCCACACCACACCGCACACACACACACCTCGCCAACATCATACGACACACACACCCACACACCCCTTCCACACGCACACACAACCACGGCAACACACACACACTTCCCCCATCACATACATTTTACACACACGACACACACACACTTGCCCAACTCAACACACACGCCAACGCAACACCTTCCCCAAACACACACAGACACCATGCACACACACACACGCAAATGCACACACTAATGCATGTACTTATACACTGTAACGCGTGCTTACACAAACTAACACGCACACACAACCTCCCAACACAACGACACACACGACACACACACCCTTCCCCAACACACAGACACGCACAACAACCTTCCCACAACAACAGTACAGTCCCCCCCACCAACACCATTCTCCCCAACACACAAACCCACTTCCCCAACACACAAACACACCCTTCGCCTCCACACACACAGACACTTTCTCAACACTCACCAACACCCCTTCCCTCAACACACACACACACCCCTAAATTCCCCCCAACACACACACTCCTTCCCCTACATTCCCCCCCAACACACACACACACACACATCCCCCCTCTTCTTGTCACTTGCACCTGCCCTCCCATCCCCCACAACACATCATGTACTGACACAACCTCACTCCTAGAATATCCCGTTCTCATTCTCCCACAAACATCTCCTACATGTATAAATCTGATCCCAACACGGATTTCCTTTTTTTTTTAGGTTATTGTTGCATCGCAGAAACGTGTTTTAAACATTGAGATGTTATTCCGAGGCGGATTCGAATGAATGTCTTCCACTGCTGCTGTGTTCGAGTTGAGACTCCAGCGAAGCGGAGAAGAATGATCATCCTGAATAACCAGACGAGGGCATCAGAGGCGACAGGCCAGAGAAGGGCTGAGTAAACCACACCAGCCTGCTTGCCACAATCACCACGGCAACGACCAGATTTAACAGGAAGTGAGTACCCACAGGGGGGGGGGAGGCAGAGAGAGGAAGTTTTGGTATTGAGATGCTGTTTTGCTTGATACAGATTTGGGAGCGGAGAGAACGAGGCGAGGTGGTTTCGAGAGAGGAGGGTGTGCTGTGTGGATGTCGCTACGCTCTCTCTCCGTGGCTTAACACACGGAGCAAGGCACACTGAGGTCTGGCATCCGTAACCAGGCAGGGAGATACAGAGATAAGGGCAGAGGACAGGAGAGGAGAGGAAAATAGGGACGGATGTATGTACTTGAACGGGATTATGTTTTTCTTAATGTGTCTCATAATCTCTCTCTTTCCCCCTCTCTATTTCCTCCCTCTACCTCTTTAGTAGTCTCTCTCCCTTTCTCTGTATCTCCTTCTCTTGTCCTCCCCCCTCTAGCTGTGTGTCTGTCTCTCTCGCTCTTTCCCTCTCTCCTTCGTTCTCTTTCCCTCTCTCTCCCTGTCTCTCTCTACCTCTCTCGCTCTCTCTCTTATCTTTCCACCCACCCCCTCCCTGGTCTGCATGTTGGTGATCTTGGAGAAGGCTCTACTCTCGCACCTGAAATTAAACACAAGGCCAGGTGTCACTCAGATCACGCCATCTGTTCACCCCTCCTTCCCCTGCTCTCTCCTTTGCTTTCTTCTTTTTTCCTTTTCTCTACCTCCCTTCTCTCTCTCTCTCTCTCTCTGTCTCTCTCTGTCTCTCTCTCTGTCTCTCTCTGTCTCTCTTTCTGTCCCTGTTTATCTCTCTCTCTCTCTCTGTCTCTCTTTCTGTCCCTGTCTATCTCTCTCTCTCTCTGTCTCTCTTTCTGTCCCTGTTTATCTCTCTGTCTCTCTTTCTGTCCCTGTCTATCTCTCTCTCTCTGTCTCTCTTTCTGTCCCTGTCTATCTCTCTCTCTCTGTCTCTCTTTCTGTACCTCGCTTTCTGTCTCTCTCTGTCTCTCTCTGTCTCTCTCTCGCTTTCTGTCTCTCTCTGTCTCTCTGTCTCTCTTTCTGTCCCTGTTTATCTCTGTCTCTCTCTGTCTCTCTTTCTGTACCTCGCTTTCTGTCTCTCTCTGTCTCTCTCTCGCTTTCTGTCTCTCTCTGTCTCTCTGTCTCTCTTTCTGTCCCTGTTTATCTCTCTGTCTCTCTCTGTCTCTCTTTCTGTACCTCGCTTTCTGTCTCTCTCTGTCTCTCTCTGTCTCTCTCTGTCTCTCTCTAACTTTCTGTCTCTCTCTGTCTCTCTGTCTCTGTCTATCTTTCAGTCTCTCTTCCTCCCTTGTCTCTCTTTCTGTCTCTGTCTATTTCTCTTTCACTCTGTCTCTCTCTGTTTCTCTTTCTGACTCTCTTTCTGTCTGTCTATCTCTCTATCGTTCTGTCTCTCTTCCTCCCTTCTCTCTCTGTCTGTCTCTCTCTGTTTCTCTTTCTGACTCTCTCTCTTTCTGTCTGTCTCTGTATCGTTCTGTCTCTGTTTGCCATTGGGCCGCCAGGCATCATGAAAGAACAGGAAGGCGTTTTTTTCTGTGGTGTCGCAGACGAGAAAAGGAGATGTTGGATGTGTAACTGCAGAGTTGAAAGTTAACGGCACCCTTCAGCCTTGGAGCTGTGCTCTATGTTACCTCCCTGCCTTATAATTGCTTCCATGTTATTTCTTTGTGGCGTTCCTGACAAAGATGGGGAAGTTAATTATTCCTTGGCAGTGCAGGTGCTATTAGATGACAATTACACCACAGCTGGTGGCGGGGGTGGGGGTCTTGCGGAGGGCGGACGGGGGGGGGGGGTTAGTTGGAGCAAATAGGATGATTTTCATCATTTGGGGGGATGGGGTTATGGTACATAAGTGGGGCAGGGGGAGAGGGGTAAAGGTTGCTCCTTGATGCTTTTACAAGGCTAAAGGCAAGACTGTAGCAACCAAACCAGAGAGGGAAGAGTGGAGGAGAGAGGGGAGTGATTATGGAGGCAGAGAGACAAGAGATGAGGGGATACGGTGGGTGGAGGGTGGTGGGTGGAGGGGGGTAACTACGGGGAACCTGCACGTTGATCTCCCCAGAGAGGTCAGAAAGGTCAGACTACTGTCATGCTAATAATGGGATTTATATTATTGCCACCCTGCCGCTTGCTGTCTCCCCCCCCTCTCTCTCCATCCCCCCTTTCTCTCACTCTTTCTCTCCCTTTCCTCCTC
>BROE01000011.1:12020956-12148580 GCA_036571765.1 Plecoglossus altivelis | reverse complement strand
TCTGAGGAGAAACTTTACTTAGCAATGCCAGCACAGCGGACTCCAGTCAGATAGAACCCTAGATGACCCGCCTATTTTGAGCCTGTCCCAACAAGAAAAGACGTCGGGTCCAAAAGTCGGACGGGCAAAAAGGAAACACAATCTTCCCGACTCTGACCCCCCCCCCCCCCAAACCCCCCCCCCAACCCCCCCCCCCCTTCTTGAAATCCTCTCAGAACGAATCACATCTTATCTCTGGTCTTCTGCTCTACTTACCATACGATCTACTTCCGCATTGCTTGTAAACACGGTGAGTGACAGACCATGCCCATCCAGGAGTAGCAAGTCTGTGATGCAAAGACCCCAACATTCACAGGACCAGCAGACACCAAAGACATGAATCTTGCTTCTTTAACACTGACCAGCATCCCACAGGGACTATTTTAGACAGGGCTAGATATCACACACACACACACGGTGTGGTGTGCAGGGGGAGGCAGGGGTTGGATTGCTCCACTAATGACAAACCTCCATAAAGGATTCACTAGGCCAACATGATAAGCCGTGGACGTCTTTCATATGCAAATGTGATGCAACATTAAAGGTGGCGAAATGACACATTTGACTGAAAGAAAAGGAAAAAAAACGGTTTTATGGGAGCTCCTGAAAAAAGGGTTTCCATGGGGATGCATTTGCCTGTAAATTATAATAGATTTCTCAGAGGCTTTCAACGATCAGGTGTGGCGGTCAACCGTGTGGCGCAGCCTGTTATTGTTTTCAATATAATGTATTAAATTATTTCTCTGGTTGCCATGGCACATGACAATATCTCATTCAAGCGTGTTTTTGCGATAGAACTTGTTCCCAACTCATCAAGCCAAGTAATAGGCAGACCGTGCTCGCTCTCGTTTCGAAGACGCGCGCGGCCGTCTATAGTCGCGCGCTTCGCTCACCTTTATGCATCCCCGTGTATTTATCTTTTATCACCGTCAGCTCATAGATCTTTCCAAACTGTTCAAAGATGGGCTTCAGATCTTTCTCCTCCAGGTTCCGGGGAATCTGCCCAATGAAGAGCTTAATCGCGTCGGCCTCCTTCATTGAAACGTCGTGGGGTGGGAACGACCGGTTGATTCCCGGAGAATGACAGACAGAGAGCGGACAGGGAGAGAATCAGGGAGACCCAGATCTCCGGAGGACTTGGATATGATGATGATGATGAACAGATGATTCTAAGACGCTCTGCACAAGAGGGGTTGGGGGTGGGAGGGGAAGAGAGAGACACAGGTCTTAGCATACATTCATAAAATAGCAGATTGAAATGTATTTGATATTCATTCATTTGTTTATTAACAACAACTTTGATAGGGATACATTATTTTTCAGAGTAGGACTCTAATATAGGTTCGTGCCTCGCGAGAAAACGATTGTGGTAATAAAGGAAAAAAAAGAGCTCAACTTAGTTGCAGGCTCGTGATAATGACGATGTTGTTGTCTCGGCGAGTAGAAAGAATAAATAAGCGCATTTATCATTATACCCCCGAGCCTTGGGGAGCTTATATTTAAATATCTTGATTGTAACGTAAATAAAAACGGTGAATAGGTTAGTTCTGGTGGATCAATGCAGCTGATGCATAAGTCTTATGGATACCAAAAAACGTGACAGTCGGTGTCAATATAGGACCCATTGTCAATGTGTTTTCTGGTGATGATTTGAACAAAATCTATAAATGAAAAATATTTCAAGATCAACAAATGTATCCCTTACCGGTTTGTGGTCCTCTTTTTTTTCCTCGGTTCGATGTGATTTGCACGGGTTTTGTTTTTTTTACAATATTCGTTTAATAGTAATTACTGTTGTCCGTGTTCGTCTCCTGTTCTGTTCATTGGGGTGTAAATCTGGACCTATCTGAGTTACCCTCCGCGAGCGCACGTAACCAGTCCCAGCGACGGTTCTTTAACCGACACAAACATCGGTCAGTGCTGCTTGATCTTGCTGTTTAGTGGTGATCTTTGAGTACCGAACCTTTTTTTTCCCTCCAATCCAAATGTGACTACAATAATATTAAACACCAAAATGACAAACTCGTTTAGATTATTTAAGCGGTAGGTTAGAATAATAGGCAGGGGAATGGTATTACCGCCGCTCGCGTCTGTGTTGGCTCCCCCTCTCTGTCTGTGTGTGTAGGCTACTCCGTTGCTTTTGACGTCGTAAACTGGTGTCTCCCTAGCTGTCGATCTCGATGCTCCATCCCTCCCTTGGGTTGCAATAAGCCGTGATGTCTGCGGGGAGGGAACGTCTGCTAATCAAACAAAGAATTGAAAGGAAAATTGAAAAGATTTCCTACCTAACGGCCAATATTTATTGAAAGCCATGTAACTAGGGGATGTTTCGAGGTTATACCACTGTTGTGCAATAATAAAGGGTTACTACATTCCTTAGTAGACATTTTTATATTCGTCATGTTTTTCGTCTTTGACGGAAACCGTAAATTATCAGACGGTCCCCGACATCAAGGGATGCAAATCCCTTCTTTGTTCTCGCAGTAGCTGACCGAGGTGCTGAAATGGTTGTAGACGCGCTCGAGACGGACGTTCCATAAAAACCTTTTTAAACGTCAGTCATGTAGTCAAAACAAATGAAACAGGTAGGCTACGATAGCCTTCGCGTGGAAATTAAGTATTCAATAACTGTCACACAAGGTTCCATGCTCATATCGTGTGTGTCTTCATAAACAGGCAAACATCAACAAAACAAAAACATTGACTATATAGCCAACATGCTCGCTCAAATTCGGGTGCACACATCGAATAATCACTAACGCGTGGCCTATATTTCGATAAGCATCGTACATTGGAGCCAGGATCGACCAAATAACCACACTCATCCAGTCTCATTTATTTTCTTTCGCTGTTTGGTTCTAAGCACTTCTTAATTTGCCTCGGATGGTTGCCATCTGCCAACGGTCCTAAATCCTACGTCTCCATTCGACCACTCCATCTCAACAATACTCACACGGATAAAGAATTCACAGGATTTAACATATGTTTTCTGTTCATTTAAAACTACACCAGCATAAAAAGAAATACTTTTAGATAGCCTATTTGGATTTAGTTCATACAGTGCCTTACTGAAGGAAACATAAGATGGCAACTGCCAACGATTTATGTCAATCAATATGTGAGTGACAAATATAGGACCATGTTATGTAAATAAATGTCTCACATCGGACTGTTTCGTGTTACACCATCACATTGCCGCCATTGTCTGTTGACTACCGATTTAGGAAAGCGACCAATGAAAGCGTCATGTCACATGCTGTTGATTTGATCTTGAAATAACAACCATCATAGTCATGACATGGGCCAATTCCATCAATACGAACAGAAAACGAAGGCACTTTAGCGTTTGAATTAAATAAAAGCGTTTATTTACATTGTCGGTTTCCCCCCCAAGACATTCATCAATGTGACAGACATGTCAACACATCAGTTTGATGAGAGTAAAAAAAGGTAGTTGTATAAGTGTGTGTGTGTGTGTGTGTGTGTGTGAGAGAGAGAGGGGAAGAGGGGGAGAGGAAGGGGGAGATTCAGAGAAAAACAATACTAATCCTGACTGTACTCACCCACAGCATAATAGATTCAAAGGCATCGTCTTGTATCTCCCCATCATCTGTTCCCCTCTCTATGTTCTGTCTTGCCTACACACACACACACACACACACACACACACACACACACACACACACACACACACACACACACACACACAATAAAACACATTTGAACGGATGAATCAGCATATCTTCGACAAAGCACCACACAAAGATTACATTGAAGAAAACATAATAATCGTTTCATAATAACAATGTGTTGGTATCATAACCTTGGTGAATATCATCATAGTACCATAGCCTCTGGACTCTCGACCAGTTGTCTAAAATCCCGAATGTCTCAAACAGCTTCAGATCTGGCCTACAGGTTGAAACGGAAAGGACGAAGGAACAGACTTAAAGACTAAAGGGTAAGCATTCAGTGACAATTAAAGACAACTTCAAGTGAACAGGCCAGCGGTCCTATTCTAACGGTGAGACGTTGCTAAAACGTCTCATGAATTGAGTGACAACTAATCTTTTCTATTTTTATAATTTTTCATTAAATCACCGACAATTAATTGTGACTTCTGTGAACACCGTAATACGTTGTATTTTTCTGAGCGATATGAAATGTAAAACTGGTCTGGAGATCGTCAGGTAGACTTAAAAAATGGTAATTCAAAAAAAGAACTCATGCTACGATACACTGATTAGTCATCGCGGTGAACGTAGGCCTTGAAATGTGCGTCAGCTGCTCTTGTTTGTAGAACGCGCTTCTAGAAAAAAAGATGGAAAACACGAGCTTGTTTCGATTGTTGGGTGCGGACTAATGATTGGGCACTATTTCAGGCGTTCAACGAGATCTGCCAATCACAGCACAAAGCTCTTCAAGTGGGCGGGAAGACGTGACAGAGCGCTGTTAATTCATTTTTACCAGTGTAACGTTCAAGTCAAACGTCTTTATACAGCCATCGTTATATACAAAGAGACCCACGCAAATACGACATTTCTGTGAGCTGTAATCCCAACAAGCGGAAAAATTATGTCTGGCTTTGCTCTGTTTCACGCCAACCAAGGTAGGTTGTGCCAGAAAACTATGGCGAAAGACAACATAAATCCAGAAAGATACTGACATCTAGTGGCAACTTCAAAGAATTGCGACGGAATCTATTATCTCCGGGACGTTACAATACGCTTACATCGCCGTCACTTAACATACATTTTCTATAAATAACCAGCACCAGAAACACATCAAAGTAACCAGTGTAAACCCAAATGCTAATCCACAGAATTACAGATCCTACTATGAAAATCTGTTAAACCTGATACTAAATTAACTTCATACTAACGATCAAGCCTATTCTTACACTGTCACATGCCTGAACGTCCAAATTCCCTCAAAAACGCGTAAATAAACCAAATAACAGTAGGCCCACTGCCAAGGCTTTTACACTCAACTCCAAGACAACTTTAATCCACTACAGACCTGCAGTTCCAGCAGCAAAACCTCGTGTTTTTAGGGGCTATGAACCCATTACTGTTCTTACGTATCAAATATGTAAACGAGCAAGAAATAAGGGCAATAGAACTATGAAAATAATATTAAACATTCTGGTCTCCGTCTAAATCAAACTAGCGTTCACAGGTCAACGACGGAAGAAACAACTACTTTTCCAATAGTGTATAAAATAGCGCCTTTTAAAAATATAACTTTAGATAACTTTGAAGTTGGAGCATTTACATAGCGTCTAATATGTTCAGATAATCAAAGTCATACGACCCCGTAAGCAAGACGCAAAACCATCAACTGAAATGTCGTTGATCATGGATGATGTTAGACTCTCTTTTCCAGAACCAAATACACCCAAGACAACAGTGAGAGAACAGTTAAACTAGCCCACTCCAATTCAATTTAGCGCCATCTCGTCAAAAGCCAGAATGGGTTTCAGATGAAACGCTAAATTGATTGTGATTTATGTTGCACCAGACACTATGATGTTGTGAGGATTTATGAGGTACACAATTTGAAATTTGAGTTGATGAAGTGATAAGCAGATATGACTCGGTCTTCGGTTAATAAAAACAAAATTGGCCTCAAAAAACAATGACACAGTGGTTTTGACACTCAGATTTTTATTATAAACAGTACAGGTAAAAACGTCCGTTGAAACCGGGGACTCGTTTCTTCCGCCTCCAAAACGAACATCTTCTCTCCTGCCGGAACGAAGGCTACAAAATCACCTTTCCCCTGAAGACTTGTCTTACCTCCCCCACTACTTCACTTGAGACACTCCTCATTGATAACCCGGAGAGATAAACCGCTTGCTAGCGAGGCTCCATGTCACGATAAACACTTGATGGCATCGCTTTTGAAATAAAACATTCGAGGTCATAGCATTAACCATCACTGACCCTCTCCCGGCAAAGAAACGGATTTTGTTTCAACATAATGCGATGAGAACGGGAAGAGTTGTTATCGTATTAAACCCTGGCATCTTGATGTTTTTCCAGGGTCTTTGAAACGGGAGACTAAACGTTTAATTCTATTTAACTAACAAGAGCAGAAACAGAAACTACAATTCGGACTTTTTTTGTTGGAGTTGCAATAACGAGTAATTTCAAACGGAGATTAACAATGTATGGGTTCGCTCTTTTACGCAGAACACACTCAATGCTGTCTGAAGGAGAAAGTGAATTATAGATTCAAGTTGAACTTTTTAAATATATAACGAAAACGAAATTTAATAGCTATATATCCACCTCATTTTTCCTTTTAGCCATGGTCTTCGTACTTCTCTCCCCAAACATCTTCAGCGGACGTAGATTTCCCCTCCCATTTCTCCTCTTCTCCTCCTCCTCCTCCTCTTCAGCCTCTCCTCTCAACCTACAGGGCTTTCAGCTTTTGTGTCTCCATTGTCCCCTTCACATCTTGCTTGAAAGGAAAAACCTTTTCCCTCATTTCTGAACCCCTCCTTTCTTCCCTTAGTCCCCACAACACCAACAGGATGGCAGTTCAGCAGTGTGGCCTTCGCAGACGTGACCCCCCCGCCACGCACACACACGGGCCTCCCCCTCGACGCAGAGACACGACGTGCTGTGGGACGGCAAGCTCAGCCCGTCAGTCAGAAGTGCGGGGGTAAGTGCGGTCTCTTCGGGGGGAAGAAGGGTCCCCCTCCTATTGGGTGTCCCGCGAAGGGCCCGGGTCGTTTCCCTCGGAGCATGCCCCTGGGATCGGGGCCTCGGAGAGGGGGACGGGGAGGTCCGTGGGGGGGCCCTCGTGGATGACCTCTCAGATGGGGGTGGCGAGGAGGGTGGAGAGGGTGGCGAGGAGGGTGGGGTGGCCGAGGGTGATGAGGGGGGAGGGGGTGGATGTGGCCGTAGTGCGGAGGAGGGGAAGGGGTGCGAGGGGGGTAGCCGTAGTAGAAGGGGTCGTCGGAGGGAGAGATTGGGGGGGTTAGGCGCTCACGAGGGTACATGTGCGGGCCGTCCGGGGGATAGTAATGGTCATCTGGGTGACGAGGGAGATCGTGCGGGTACCGGCGGATATCGTCGGGGTGACGGTGAGGGTCGTCGTAGTAACCGCGGACGTCGTCGGGGCGACGGTGAGGGTCTTCGTGGTAGCGGTAGTCATCGGGGTGACGGCGGGGTTCATCCGGGCGGTAAGGAGACTTGTGCTGGTGGTCGTGGATGACAACAGGAAGGACACTAGGTAGCCCACTGTCCCCTTCCAGCTCTGGGTTAGACGGATTCTCCGAGGGCATCATCCCCCCTCCTGCCGTGGCAGACCCAGGGGGACCGTCGAAGCCCTGGGGGGGAGGAGGGAGGTGGGGGATAGGGGGAAGGTGAGGTATAGGAGGCAGGGAGCCACTGAAGAACCCAGAGGTCATGCTGTCATGTTGGGGGGGCAGGCCTTGGGGCTGCTGGGTCGGATATGGTCCTTGGTTCTCACCCTGGTAGCGGTACTGTCCAGCCTGGCTGTCGCCTCCCTGCACGGCCATGCTGTGGCTGTTAGGATCGGGGTACATGTTATTGTACCACCCTCCTCCCCCACTGACACCGGAGTTCGGCCCTGCACCGTGGAAACCCTGCGTGGTAGTCACGCCGCTGCTGTTCCCTAGCGCACTACCGTGAGTGGCTCCCTGCCCCACCGCCTGGCCGGTGTAGGAGTAAGGCTGGTACGCCTGGCCATTGTGGCTTTGAGGGTGAGGGTGGCTGGGGTCCTGCCAGATGTCGCTGCCGTAGCCTGTGGCAGACAGGGGGTTCACAGCCCTGCTGACCCCACCTGAGGGCAACCGAGCCTGGCTGGAAGACAGAGGGTCCGCCTCGGGCTTGTCCATTATCTCGTCTTGGGTGGGGGTGCCCCCGCCCTCATCCCTCACGGGGGTCCCCTCCTGGTTCTCCGTCCCCGGCACCGGGCTGAGGTCGCTGGACGTCCCTGGGCCGGGGTCACGGGTCAGGCCCAGGTCGAAGGCACTGAAGCCGGGGTTCCCTTGGAGGAAACTGTGGATCTTAGACTCCAAGGTGGAGGTGGAGATGGGCGCCAACTGGTCTTTGATCAGGCTGGTGTTGCCCGCTCTCTGGGGAAGCATGGCTGGGATGGCCAGAGGGGCAGCCTGGGGTGTGCTGGAGCTCTTTGCTGCGGTGGAAACTTGAGGGGACGGCAGGAGGATGGGAGAGGGCTGGGAGAGGCCTGCAGACGGGGCTATGGGGACGGGGACAGGGGCAGAGGATGGGATTTTGCCTATGCTGGAGGAGTTTGATGAACAACTTCCAGCTGGGCTGTTCAACAAAGAGGTAATACCTGAATGAGAGAGGAAAAATAACATTAGTATTTACTAATACAAGAGATGTATGTATACAATCGTGCATATTTAGAATATATATTATATGCATATTACAGATATATATATACACATACACACATTATATTTAGTACCAAAGCCCTCTGTGACATGTAAAAAGAGATGTTCACATTTGCTTTATTGAGTTGAGTAACTATCAATATTTAATTCAGTACCCTGTACATTTTGTGAGATGTTTTTCTGCTATTGTTGTAACAATGCAATTCCCTCTCTGGGGCTAATAAAGTGATACTCTTCTCTAAAAAGGTAGCACACACCATCCAACCCTATACTCCTACTGCACAACCTCCACTCGAATCAATATCACCCTCACTTAAATCCTAATAAAGCATTCACTTGGCAAACGCTTTCATCCAAAGTGGAGGAATTAAACCTGCAACCCTTCGATCTACAGTCATGGTAGTCTGGGTTCCCTCCTTCTCCTCCACCCTTCTTTCCCCTCCCTCCTCCTCCCCCCTCACCTTGCATCACCCCTTCTCCTCCCTTCTGCTCCCTCCTCATCTTATCCTCTCCCCTCCTCCTCCCCCCTCACCTTGCATCACCCCTCTTTACCTTCCATCACCCTTCCTCCTTCACTTCCTTACCTTTCCATCACCCCCTTCTCCCCCCCCTTACCTTCCATCACCCCTTCTCCCCTTCCCCCCCTTCCTTCCACTCCATCCACCCTTCTTCCCCCCTTACCTCCATCACCCCTCCTCGTCCCCCCTTACCTTCCATCACTCCTCCTCCCCGCTTACTTTCCATCACCCTTCCTTCTCCCCCCTTACCTTCCATCACCCCTTCTCCCCCCTCCTTACCTTCCATCACCCCTTCTCCCCCCTTCTCCTCCCCCCTTATCTTCCATCACCCCTTCTCCCCCCTTCTCCTCCCCCCTTACCTTCCATCACCCCTTCTCCCCCCTTACCTTGCATCAGCCCACCCTGCGCGTGTGTTTTGGACAGAGCTTCCAGGAGCTCCCCTGGGGTCCTCTCCGTCTTGGACAGCAGGCCGGTCGCAGAGCTGGGGGCCAGGGGGCCTGGAGCCAGGGGGCCCGGGGCCAGAGGGGCAGTTGAGGCCAAAGGGGAGGGCTTCACTGTGGAGGGGGCTGGAGAGGAGGTAGACCCTGGGTAGGTCCCTGGTGCCCCACCTGGTACACACACACACACAGCAAAGTCTTTATAGCCAGAAGATAGCATTGTAGCCAATTATGCTATGGCACATTTTGACATGTCATGAGCTAGCTAGCTAGCTCAGGTTTGACAAAGGGCTGTTCACATAAACCTTGTATATTTGCGTATGTAATATATATTCATGGCCTTATTTGTTGCCCTTGCACCAAGGGTCTGCTAGGTACAACATTTCATTACATTGTGTTTATTATACTGCTTATGGTAAGGGATGTTCATGGTAGAGAGTTTGTATGATAGGACCTCAACACATTCCACTAAGGAAGTATAATTTACCCTGTGGGTGAATCTCCTGGATAATTTCATGCACTCTGAATGGCAAGCCCTCAGTAATTATAGAATATAGGTAAAGTGTTCAGAGTCTGTGGGTTCATGCATGTAAATATTGTACGTGCAAACTGTCTGACTTAAACATTGAATGAAGTTATTTCAGAATGTCCTGCCTGCTGACTCCCCTGTATTCTTCATGACTGACGTGATGTTGCTGAGGATGGAATTGATTTTCCCAAGGTCCACATTGGTCAGGCTGGCTGTGATCAAGGCCGGGGAAGGTGTGGCCTGATTGCTGGGCAGCACCTCATTGGCCAGTGCCGGCTGAGGGACAGCGGCAACAGTCATAGGATTGGACGCTGCGGTCAGCGGGGTGGAGCCTGATGCTTGCTCATCAACTGCGACTGGAAGGGAAAAGGCATGGCGATAAAAAGTAACTGTCTTAAGAAAAGAGCAACTGCAAAGCACACAAAAGCACCAAACACCCCAAGAACCCAGAACCTTCTCTCTCTCTACGCTACAGAACCCAGAACCTTATCTCTATCTACACTACAGAACCGAAAACCTTCTCTCTAATCTACAAAACCCCGCCCCCGCACCTCACCTTGAATGCCAGCTATGTCTGTCTCCTCCCCCTCCGACAGATCCATGTCCTCCACATCGCGGTTGTCCCTCTCCCCCAAGGTGAACCCGTGCCTGGGGGATCCTCCGGGCGACGACAGAGGGCTGGGAGCCTCCCCCAGGGTGATGTCAGCCTCCTCGTCCATGGCCGAGCCGTCTAGGTCTGGGTCCAGGTCAGCCATGCCGTGGAAGGGTGACTCGGAGCCGGTGGGGGAGGGAGCATCGGCGGAGGGGGAGGGGACAGGGGACTCATCCAGGTCAGGGAGAGTGGCCTTCAAAGAGTCCAGCTTACGCTTTAGATGGGAGACGCGGTTTGCAAATGTCTGGTAGGCCTGGAGGAGAGAGAGAGAGAAAGAAAGAAAGGAAGCAAGAAAGGAAGCAAGGAAGCAAGCAAGAAAGCAAGGAAGGAAGGTAGGAAGGAAGGAAGGACGGATAAAAGACAGACAGTCATGATAATTAACAATGACTGATGAATGTGATCAATAAGATCACACATCCTTATTCACTCATCCATCACACCCATCTTAAAACACAGCTGACTTACATTGGCGACAATCTTGACCTCTTTGTACTGCATCTCGTAGAAGATGTCTGCGTTTCCCAGCGCCTCCAGCAGAGGGGGGCCTGTCTTGACCTGTTTGTCCAGGAAGCTGACGAAATCCTGGAGCTTGGCGCTACCCTCCTCAAAGTCCTTGGAGAATTTTTTCCCTCCAGCCTTGTCTTGAAGGGTGAAAGTGTTTTTTTTTTATAAGAAGTGGAAAGGAGGAATGAAAGAGTAAAGGAGTAGAGAGAGAACAGATAACCTTGATTAATTAAGGGAACCATGTGTCAGGACACCAAGCCTGAAGACAGAATCAGGCCTTAACAGGACAACACGTCTGAGCAATTCTTCAGGGTCAGTGGAAGGAGAGAGGGAGGGAAAGGGAGGGAGGTATAGAGGAGGGAGGGAAGGAAAGAGAGGGAGGGAAGGAGAGGGAGGAATAGAGGAGGGAGGGAGGGAGGGATAGAGGGAAGGAAGGAAGTAGAAGGAGGGAGGAATAGAGGAGGGTGGGATGAAGGGAGGAATAGAGGAGGGAGGGAGGGAAGGAAGGAGAGCCAGGGAGGCAGGGAGGGAGGGAGGGAAGGAGAGGCAGGGAGGGAGGGAGGACAGTTGTGTGATTGTGATGCAGGGCGTCTGGCACCTTTGAGCTTCTTGAGGGCCTCTGTGCTGCACACGTCTACTCTCATGGCGGCCAACTGCTTCTCCCTAAGCTCCACCTCCTCTACCGAGCTCACATACTTGGAAAGCAGCTCCATCATAGCCTGAGGCTACAAGACAGGTAGAGGTCAGAGGTCAAATTAAAGGAAACATTGCCTCTTCAAAGAGGACCAGAGGTCACCGTTGCACGGCGAAAGGGCTGGCCTTAAACCGCTGATCAGTTCACAGCAATTAAAGATAATGATCCCTTTTTTCATTTCTATACCGTCTGAAATGTTCTGAATGTAATAAACTTTTAAATGTTTATTACATTAATATAATATACATTACATTATAAATGTTTAATCTAACACTTGGTTATGTCCAGGAGATACATTTATTATAATTAATAATATCTATTACTTGTGTTTCTTGTATTCCTGATAAACTGTCATGTTGCGCTTTCAGAGCAATTAGGTGCAATTGAATAAGTTTTCAGTCATTAGCACTACACAGACTTTCCTTTGATAATATCTGATCACATTGGGAAAGTAAAGCTGATTGATGGGCGCGTTTTTGTAGTGTTTGAATGTGTTGTTGACTTATTCTTGTGTGATGTACACACACACACGCGCACGCGCACGCGCACACGCACACACACACACACACACACACACACACACACACACACACACACACACACACACATACTGCGGTTGAAAAGCAAAAAGTGAGAATAGGATGAAAATACATTTAAGATCTTACAACAAACTCAGCTACGATCTTGGACTGGAGAGCGACCTTGTTGTCAACTGCAGCTGAAACAAGAAAAACATGAAGAGACAATGATCCAAAAAAAACAACTACGAAGCGGGAATACAGAACTCTTCTTGTGTGCAACAAGCCACATCCGATTGGACAGGTGTGTCTCCCTTACCTTTGACCTGCACAGGTGTTACCACAGCAACAGGAGGGGATTCCTCCTTCACCAGGTACCCCCTAAGCTCGGAGATGAGCTCATCTGTATACACAGTCCTCTCCTCCCAGATACTCAAAATCCTGCCCACAGCCTTCACAACCTTGGGGTCCCCCACACTACTGCAGTAGAGGAAGGAAGTTTGAATCGAATGCAACTTTATTCGCACAGACAGACATGTAAACAAGCAGAGTCACGGAACCCTTCCGATCCCAGAGCCGTTCCTACTGCCTTGCGAAATTACGGAAGGAGGTTCTCAAACGGTTCTTAGGATAAAAGCCCAGAAATATGTATATATGTATTTAAAACTTAACGTAATATAAAAATAAAAAAATGGAATAGCCTTTATCTAGAGTCTTTTACTCACTTGACCATCAGGAAGGCATCGGGCAGAACTTCTGCGAAAGCAGTGCGGTACACAATGGCGTTCTTTCTCTTACAGTTCTGAATGACATCATTGGCGAGGTACAACAGGTTTAGCCTGTGAGAAGCATCAGCTGGAGAGAGAGAGAGAGAGAGAGACATAGAGAGAGAGAGAGAAGAGGTGAGAGAGAGAGAGAGAGAGAGAGAGAGAGAGAGAGAAGAGAGAGAGAAGAGAGAGAGAAGAGAGAGGGAGAAGAGGTGAGAGAGAGAGAGAGAGAGAGAGAGAGAGAGAGAGAGAAGAGGTGAGAGAGAAAAACACAGGGGTACGATTCAGCGCGAGACGCCACAGGCAACACCACAGAGGTCAGTCACACTTCAGTCGTCGACTCGTCCTGCTCTGAGTTTGCTCGTAGTGCAAACAGCAAACCGAATGAAAGACCCGCCCCCTTCAAAAAAGACATTTCCAGTTATGAGTCAAAAAACTTTGAGCTAAAACACCACAACAAGCAGCTAGCTTTAGTTAACTGAGATACCGTCAAACATGTAGGTCACAGATAGTTCTCCAGACGTTTCCGTTGAGTGTCATAAGCTAGCACGTCCAGACTTCCGTCGACAACTGCAAGCTGAATAATCGACAGCCACTCTGGTGGCTTCATTACATTAAGCAGTTAATTGACACTGAGCAAATCTAACTAGGCTGTCTGACTAGACAAATATTGTCTAAACAAGCCCAATTCACAACCGTATCCACATCATGGTCCACTTGCATGGCTCAAATATTTGTGCCACCCCTTCCAACAGCACAACCTTTCACTTAATTTGCGCTTAGTCTATAACACGTGCTTAGTAACGCCACAGAACCAAACAATTCATTTTCAAGGTAAAATCGATTTGAGCGATCACAGAAGACAAAGTGCCCAGCATCGCCACAGTAAACACACATTGTAATGAAAGGTAACCCCGTCTAACTAAAACCATTCCTATAGTTCCATATAACATAACGTAAAATAGAAAACAGCTACATCAGCTATGCACAAGACAGTTAAAATTATTTCTGTTGAAGAACAGGCCAGGTCTCTAACTTCCGGTGAAGTTGTACAACGTGACTTTACCAGAACAGATTATAACTAGCTTTTTTCAACAGCTAAAACCAACTTCTCAGAGATCTACTTTCAGATTTGTGTTAGAAACTGAGAAAGCCATGTAACCTAACATTATCCATTGCTAACAAATATGACTGACCAATTATTTACGTGTCAACGTTAACCAGTAGCAGACTAGTTCCTCAGCAATAACTAGGATCACTGCTAGTGTACATTATAGTGTATCTAAAAATGATTAGCTTTATAGCCTGGCTAATGTTGCTGCACAAATCTTTTAATAGCTAGCGGGTGAGAGTTAGCTACTTTTACTGTGTTAGTTAGACAAACCGTACCTTTGTAATTTAGTTTGAAAACGTACAATTTGTAACCCTTTCCCTCTTGTTTTAAGGGTAGCAACATATAATCCTATGTACATTGTTAATTGTCATCTTATGAGGAAAATCCAAACTCTTCTTAAAAACAGGGATTTTGAGAGCGAAAAGTAATGTATGCAAGTTCCAAACATAACTATTATTTTTTCGGTCACGATGACTTAAAAAATAAAATATATTTTAAAATGTCTAAGCATGTGTATAATTATTCATCGACTGTACATATAAATATTTTATATTTATTTTTCATATTTCATTATTCTTTGGTTTGGCGGCCCACTTACATTACCCTTAACGGACCACTAGAGGGCCAAGGCCCACAGGTTAGGAATCGCTAGTCTAGACATTCAAACAATGGTCTACGAGCTAACATGACACACATGTCAAATAAACCATGCCTTAGCAGGCGGCAATAACGATGGCAACATTTAGTTATAACACCATTGCGAAATTAGCCACAGGTTTGACAGTATCCCTTCACATTTGGTGGCAAGCTAGCAAGCAAGATTGCTGTCGCTCGTATTGGATCACAGGGCAGTCTCGTACTGTGTAAACTATCTGCTTGTGGACTACAGCCAGAAGTGTCAACAAATTGAATATCTAGCATCGTTTTTTCTAAGATGACCAGACCGAGATAATTAACGCGCATTTCTGACAATAAGCCCAAGGGGAGTTTAGTAAGACTACCTAAGCACAGTTGCGGCACATGTTTTTAACGGAACATGTTCCGGAACATTAGTAGGTTCAACGCAACAGCTACTGAAAACTAAATGCAGCAAAACGAACAGACCCAGTCTACCTGCTAATGTAATGTCATCTAGCGTGGCTGTCCAGTTACTTACATTTCCTTAGCCATTTCATCCAGTATCGTACGACTAAGCTGTGGTATTTCTTGTTGTCGATGCACCAGTTTGAAAGACCTTGTATAGACTCCATTGTATTCGACACCCCTTGAAACCGCCGGTCTAAGGACGATTCAAACGCAGCAGGCGTGCCGCGACGGTGAGCACTTGGACCGCCAGATCCTGCAGCCATTTCGACTACAGCTAACCCTTAGCCTAGCTCTTCGTAGGTAGCTTAGCCAGCACTGAAGAGATCATGAACATGGGGCACTTTGGCTCCCCGCTTTAAGTAGCATGAGCTGTCCGCTACAGACACCTATTGTAGTTAGCTAACCTCTAAAGACAATCTAGTGCCGCTAATATTATGTTCGTACTTTCATTTTTCTTCTTTAACCATGAATCATTACAGCAAGTTAGCTTGCTGGACCTAGCTACATCGCTGCTGAGTTGGTTGGTCGTTATGGGTGCACACTTTCAATAACAGTCACACGCAGCGATAACTTCTGCTTTGTATCGTGCATATAGCGCCATCCAGTGGTTGACAATGGTAGAGATTGACAAAAGATGGTGGTTTCGTCTTCACAGCTGCTAAATCATACCAAACCAGTCAACATTATCGGTCTATTCATTGCCATCTCAGTCAATGAAAGTTCTGTAAACAATCTGTAAAGGAACTGAAAAATACATCATGTTTTGATGAACCAAACTGTCACTTTATTGTATAAAATATGTGCAATATTTCAAGTTATATTGGGTTTAATGCAGACGTTGATGGGAATTTTGAATTTGACTGGGAAGACAAGGTTAAGCTGAATAGGCGGAAAGAGATAGTGACCAAACGTCATCCATGTTCTGATAGACAGCAAAGGTGCATAATATGCGTTAGCCTTTCAGCTAACCCATCGGTACGGTGGCATACACTCACAAACAAACGGAACGTATTCCTAACGGCTAACCAGGGCATCAAATATAACATTTTAAACGTTCACAACTTGACCTATGTTAAGACATCTAATGAAGGCTTTTGAAAAGATCCCTAAACATAGGTTTTTGCTACTGTACTGCAGTGATATTAACAGTATGTAGTGTAATAGTGTTCTTATCAGTTGGACATTTGACTCATCCGTTCTCAAGTAAGTCAGTCTTCAGCACTTATTGGTTCCTTCCATTTAAATATTGTAGTTACAACTTTTTCGATTTGTCTTTAAGCCCCTGGGGGATGGAGTGGTCATTCAATATGAATGATAATGGAGTAGGGCATTCAATATACGTCTCTTTGCATTCGTCACAAACCGACATATAAGATTGGAAAATAAAGAGTTTACCCTTCGTTTGCCGATTACACAACTGTGAAGCACAGCAGTCCGATTGACATGTACGATAAACTATTCCAACCAGATGTATAGATCACGAGTAAAAAATAAAAAAAAGGACAATGAGGTTTGACATGAGTCTGGTCAAGTACATCTTCAAACCTGTGACACTTAACCACAAGTTATTTTTGGCAATGACATTGTCTTTAAAATGACTTTCTTTTGACAATAACTTGCAAATACACCTGTTGTACATAGTTTGAAAAAGACTGCAAATTCAAACCAAATAAATACCTTCAAGTACCAAGTCACAAAATACCACAACTACAGGTATTCAAATGAAACTCACTCAAAGACTGACTTTAGAAGTTTGCCAAGAGTATTTGGGGTTTTCTAATACTGACTCTTTACAACAGACGTCTTTATGAAATACAACATATGGTTGATATTCGATAGTTGTATATTGGAAACTTATTTGGATCAGTGCTACACTTAATACTTGGAGGGCATTAAATGCAATGGTTCCGCTTGGCACTTTTTGGCAACATAAGTGCCAGAAATATGGCGTCTTTTGCGTTTGAATTATATGGCCTATTAACCCATGCATTCCTCCAATTCTTTTCCTAACCAATTTTGCCATGGGTTGAATTCCACAATTAATTTGAGTTATTTACTAGTACTTTACTGTATAGTACATAGCATGAGACTACATGTATATTATGTTGCAATGCAAATGAAACAAATATTCGAAATGGAAAACACTGTTTTATCACATCAACTGTAAGAAAATAGTTCTCACACAAGAATAAAAAAAGTACTCTGTCAACAAGTCATATACATTAAAGATGATCAAGTAGTGCAATGGGGCTCGGTGTGGTAGGGTTGGAGAAAGAAATTGACTACGTTATGAGGGTCAAGACGAATCCTTCCTCTTCCTGGTTCAAAGGCTTCAGCGAAGCGGAGCGAGACTGGCCCCGCCCCCGAACTTCCTGTGACGTCATCGCTGCCGGCCCGCCCTCTTCCTGAGCTGTGCCAGGGGCGCTACAGCACCTCGGCAGATGCCCCACAGGAAGGGGGATCTGCGGTGAGTCAGCGACGGCTATGGTGGAGGAGACGCAGCTGTCTTGTGTGGCGGGGCTGCCGCAAGGAGAGGGGGGGGAGATCACCAGTTTCCCGCCTCCTTTCTCTCTCCTCCTGCACGGGTGCGAAAGCCTACGCACATCGCAGGAGTCACTTCCCAAAGTCCAACTTCCGCTCTCTTTGCCGGTATCCGCTCTCTGGGGCTCGCTGGGTTTCACATGTTCTCCAGGCTGTTCGCAGGAGGCTGGCTCTCTCAGGGGCACTGCCAGGTGAGGAAAACAGAGCTGGAGGCGCTTGCAGTGAGGAGGGGCCTCGCTTGGGAAGTCCGAATCCAACCAGCTCAGCTTACGCTTCTGTGTTAGCAAGAGGAAAGACACGTTTGAATTCCTGATACTATAGTGATGTATGCAAACACTAGCATTACTAACCACAAGAGGTCATTCACAGTGCAAACAAACAAACGTGTCTGTTTGCTGTTATTGTATAATAAACATTCTAGTTTGTTATCCCTTTCCTAAGAGTTTGGTTTGATTATTGGTGTTTGTGAACAGACGACAACAATGAAAGTCTGATTTAGTAGAATAGGACTCACTTTGACTGGGATGTGAAGCTGGTTCTGGTGCCAGCGTGGAGGAAGGCTGGACCTTAGGTTCTGGGTTGAATGAACCAGCGGTTCTCTGAGCACCTGAGGGAACCACACCTTCAGCATCATCTCCACCTGCAGGAGGGTGCGGAGGTACTTCTCACTGTGGAGCACACAGACAGGAGAACGTTAACGCGAAAATTCCAAAAGAGAATCTAAGAATCTAAAGTCAAACTGCTACGTCGCCTTGACGACGACAGGATTTTGGTTTTGCAAATCTGCCATCATTTACCCCATGTCAGGTTTCTGCAGAATTCCCAGAATCCTCTGAAGTCTGTCCATAGCAACGCTCTGTTGGAAACTGCTTAGACCTGTCAATCAAAACAACCCAGATTATTCCACGTTAAATCTCCACCGGAACAACAGAAAACGTCTTGTGGCGAAATGACAATCGTTGATAGTTTTAACTGCAGCTGCTTACCTCTCTCAAACCTCCCAGTTTTCAGCCCGTTTAACAGCTCCAATAGTGGTCTGATGTAATGCTGCAGTTCTGTGCACTAGAAAAGAAACCAAGCACAAATCACATTTAGATACCGTGTTGCTTGAAACAGGCTAGAGGCATCAACACTAGAGTCACAAAAGCGGTTCTCACTTTCTTAGTGAAGGCCAAGTCTCCTTGAGAGTCTGTCCCTTTGCTTAGCATTGTGGCTCTTGTCAGGGTCTCCTGAGGAGGGAATGTGGCCTTGTGTTCCCGGCATTCTGCCTGGTCACTCTCTGCCCTGAAGCGGTCCTGGTCGACAAATGCTAATCGTAGCCTGTGAACTCCCTCTCCCTCTCCTACAGAGGCCTTGCTCCCCACGCTCTCACCCTCGCCCTCGGAGGAGAAAACGTCTGCCTCGTCCTCCGTCAGATCGCTCTCGCTGAGGAGGAAGCTGGACGTGGATGGGATCGAATCATAAGATGGCCATTTGGAAGAGCTGCCCAGTGAATGCATTCCTGGAGAAAAAAAGAATTGTTTTTTAATATTAAATACATTTTGGATCAATGAACCGATGCAAATCATTAGAAAAGCTTGATTGATTTGGTTCGCATTTTATTTAAACCGTGTGGATGGGCTTTCCGTTCGAAAGAGCTATAGGATTTAATTACGCAATAGCCTTTAGATGTTAAGAGTGTACACAACAATACGTACAAAATGTATGACAGCCTAATGTAGACGATTGAAACAAAACAACCTAAGTGAGAATGATCTGATCATCTGACTGGATGTCAACATTGAAAGGTGTGCCGCACAGAATGTTCTCAGGAGCGCTCTGATCGGTATTAGCAGCTACATAACTCCACGAGTTCCTGCGTTCTGGTACATGTGAACGTGAGACTGACGCAAACCCTGCACTCCTCCAGTGAATATTCGGCTGTCAGCTCTAAGCTAGCTATAACTAGCAACAACAGCATTTTTTTCCTCCGTTCAACTGGTGTAATTAATGCAAACGGTAGAGTAAGGTTGGATAGAGTAGACAAGTTATTAGCTGAACTGCTTACAAGCTACAATGTGTCGATTTTCTCAGAGAATTATGGTTCATCTATACTTTTATTAGCGTTATGAGGACGTACCACAACAACGAAATCCACCTAAATGATCTAAAAATACAACTTGCCGCAATCAAGTAGTCTACTAAAGTATATTGAATGTCATAACAACATCTCAATGTTGTTGATATCAATGCGAAGCACGTCACTGTACGTTAGTTCGTAAATGGGCTTGTCATTATTTTAAAATGTGAAAATCCTTTATATCTACTGCTTGACATAACAGCTATACTTCAAAACCGTGTTGGTTCAGTAATGAAACATGTTACGTCAGATTAATAACAAAAGTACACATGGAAACATGGAATTCTTGTAGAAAAAAGACTCACCTTGTGCAACGATTTAATGTGCCTAAGTAATTTAGCTTGATTCTTTAGTGAAGCTGGTTGTATGAAAGTCAAAAAATAACTTGATTAAAGCTTGAAAATTGTATTCCTATTCGTGGAGCGGCTGTGAGCGTCTGGTCTTCACGCTGTATATTGTCCGTTGACTCCCGTTCCCTCCTTCCAGATTGGGTTTACTTTACTAGACGTTAGTACAGCGAGGTGAAACATGTGAGCAGCTTACACGGTCTCTCAAAAAACTACACGTGTTGTTCTGTGTGCTCATCACCGATTGGCTAGTGTTCGAACAAGTACCTTCCCATTGGCTTCGTGTGTAGCCATTCAGTGACATCCTTAACGCTGATTGGTCAGCAGTGGTTGCTCATGCCCGCACGTGTCGGTCGTGTGGATAGCTGTATACTACAGTAGTCAACATGGGGAACACGAGGCATGAGGCATCAATGTCCTACACGGGTTAGTACAACGCGGTTCGGATGATAGAGACGCGCGTTGCATTTATGTCAGCCTTTTGTACTCATGCTCAGCTAAGGGAAACAGCCAAGGATTACCAGCGAATCTTGCTCATGAGCTAATTTAACAAACTGATATTTGTATTAATAGTTTTAATAAAAAATGTGTTAACTTTAACCAGAACGTTGGATTCATAGATAGCAATATGTTGAACTTCTAAGCCTCTTTGAAGACACCTTGTGACATGAGAATATACACTGCATATACACGATACCTGATGTTTACATACACCAACAGCTGAATTTATATAAAGGTTTTCCCTACTAATAACCAGTCAAAGCGGTTTATTCCTAGTGGTCAACGAGCGACTCACTTTGAGATATAACGTGAGTGAGTGAGTAAGTGTGTGTGTATGTGTGCGTGTGTGTGTGTGTGTGAGCGTGAGCCTGCGTGCGTGCGTGCGTGTGTCTGGAGCAGCCAGACACGATTGAAGGGGGGTTGAGAGAAAGTGCATGGGCGGTGTGGCAAGCGGGTACATGGCGTGGCCGGGTGCTGCAAGTGTAAGGAATACATGTGCCGGCAAAACGGCTCCATCTGCTGGATGCTAGATGCTAGTGTATCTGCCCCCTCCTCCTCCTCCCGAATCTACCACACCCGATTCTAATGAGCAGGTTGACGTGTTGAATTAGGTTAGCTACGACTGGGGATAGAGGGTTGGTGACTGTTATGTATGCCACTATTAAAGAAGAGCGATACAATATTATTCCAAACAAAATATTACTTGAATATCAATTTATTTATCGTATTGGTTGGAAAACGTCAGGTTGACAATCAAAGTAAAATACAAGAAAATTAGTAAATGAGTGAAATAACTCGTATAAACTAAAATGATTGATGTGATGCAAAGGCTACTACTTATATTTAACAAAGATGCTATAGTTCAAGTCAGATTCATTACATGCTGAATAAGAGACGCAGACTTCACCACACTGGTTGCACCGTCAGCTAACATGGAATTCTGAAAGTGAACATTTGACATCAACATTATTTAATTTCTGTGGAAGGGAAATTGACGTTGCTCTGTTGGATTAAGGAATATGTCCTTTGCATGACTATCTCTGTCTCTTGACCTGAATTTCTTCAAAAAGGCTCTCAAGTTCACTGTCTTTGCCTTAGTCTCATCCTCCTCTTCTCCGGCCCACCTCCCTAGTAGCCCACCCAGGGGTCCTCTCTGTGAATCCGCGAAATGAAGGAGATCTTCCGGGCCATTTCAGAGTGATAGATCCGCTTGCAGTTTTCGTAGTTCTCTCGCTGCCTTTGTCGACAAGGCTTCTCGTAGTAGCGTTTCCGTTTCACCGTATCAAGAACACCGTCGACAGACAGCACCCTGAAATATATAAATCAGATTTAGAAAAAACATGATGTTAAGCATTCATAGATCAAGATAGCGCGGGTTAGTGTATTAGTATGTGACTAAAAATTACCGCCATCTCACATATTTTAGGAGTGTGGATATTTTATGTCCCCATACCCATGGTAACTTACTGTTTAGTGTACCCGAAAAACGTCTGGAATACCACAAAAACGTACATCTAGTACATTACACCAAATCTGATATCAGGGTCTCCTAAATCCGGAAGCATTTTGACGTGAGCGAGTCAGCAAAACATTCTAGCATTTCTGACCCCATAACCTATCTAGGCAGCTTCAGAAGAAGTTGTCGACACCCTTTACACTATGGCCTGACAGTCAGATATTTACCAAACATTTCGTAGTATAATGAAACATGACAATTTCTACGGGTCACTTAAATTTTAGAGGTAGTAAACAGATGACAAACAGGTGATTGGTTGGCTAAGGAATATTTCCTCGGCATGACTGTCTCTGTCTCTTGACCTGAATTTCTTTAAAAAGGCTCTCCAGTTCCCTGTCTTTGCCTTAGTCTCATCCTCAAATTAAAAATAAGGCATTTAAGTCTGTTCAGCGCTAACTGGTTACACTACACTACAGCCTCCCAGTGTTCAGGACACTAGGAGGCTGGTAGTGACATTGAGACGTCAGCAAATGCTAACATTAGCACAGCGGCTAAAATGGCTAGTTAACTGTCAAAATTACGGCTACTTAGTTGATTTCTGTTGCACGAAATATCTCAACAAAAGTATCTACACCCACCTGTTTAAGGCCTTGTACGCTGCATCAACGTTTCCCTCTTGAACCATTACCGTACGCGCAACGAAGCGAAGGTGCCTCGACATCTTTGTGTGGTGCAAATGTAGATTTGTCCGGCAGGGCGCAAAAGCTAATACTTAACGTTCCGTCCGAACTACAACGTGCACTGCCATTTGAAACGTTAACGATCCAAAATAATTTCTCCTGCTGGAATTATAAATTGGTATGCTGCATTCAGAAAAACAACTCTGACATGTCTAATATTTAAAGAAGAGTTTCACAGCCCAAAAGAAAGTTGAGATACACACGTTAAATAAACAGATACAATTTGTAACCGTCTTTGTTGTAGTCATTTATTCAAACAACATAATGATCTTACATCACAGTGAGACCTTTCATCCTATAGTCTGAGCTGACGTGGACAAACCACAATTCAGGGAGAATCCAGAGATGACATTGGGCAGGGACCCCACTTTAGGGGGCAGGGGAAGGGTGATGATCAGCTTCAGGTAGCAGCGACGTCTGGAACCAATACAAACATGTTTGCATGTGATACTGTAGATGCAATCTGTTTGTGCACTTTGTGCTGCATGCGTGTGTATGACTCACACACTGCAAAATATTATTATTTCTTTATTCCGGACATACTAAAAACGGTCCACAGTACGATGCAAAACATGGCAAAAGAGAGACGAATACAAGATATAAAACGCATACGATAGGAAATGTCTACAACAGTTCCACAATACACACAAAGAGCAGTTTGTAGCTGTGGACTGTGCGTTCATTCACTATGTATGTGAGTTTCAGGTTTAGAGCCATTTATCACAGGAATCAGACTTAGTGGATTCATTTGGCCCTGCTCCTCTTGAGCGTTTTTCTAAGAAGTCATCTAAACGTATAACCACCAAAACAATCTAATACCATAATGAATAACATGCATGTGGACACATTATCATCGACGCGTATGTGCCTCTGCCTCAAACTGTGGGTGTCTTGTGCCTCATATACATCATACCTGTGAATAGGATCAGAAAAGGACTGTGAAACGTAGGTGTAAAACTGACAGTCCGGGTCTTCATTGCAGGCCTGCCTGCAAGACTCCTTGTCATCCTTCAACACAAACGTCTTATCGTTGCCTGGGAAATCTACTCCATCGTAGTCAGCAAACAGCCAGTCTATGACAGGGTAGAGAAGAACAGATTGGACATTTAACACCACAGTTTGAACTTTTACATCTTAATAGTTCATGCTTGGTTTCAGCACTTGGCTACTCTCCATAAATGGTGCATTGTGATAAGACAGGGATGGTGTAGTACTCAATTCTTACCACTAGAGGGAAGACAGTGCCTCGTTGGCATCCCAGTAAACGTATCTTTCTCAGCCACAAACTTCATCTGTTCACTATTTTTTTTTAGGTAGCAGGTGTGCTGTGTTCTGTTACAAAAAATAAAATAAATAAATATAAGCATGAAAAAACCCCATCCTAAATTGTAATAAAGGCAAACACAAATTAGCGATTATATTAGCCTACATGAATTTACAATGTGTTAGACAGAACAACGCAATGCAACTCTAATTTAACATGTCATATTTCAGAATACAGCACAAAGTACCATGTGCTGTGTAAATATTGTGTCCCAAAAGGCCCCTCTCCCTTACGTACCTGTGGAAGTTAAAGTAGCTACAGAGTGGGTGAGATGTGCACAGATGCTGGCAGTGATCAGCTGATACAGCAGGAACTTGCACCAGGTCCCCCCCTTTGACATCAATGTCTTTGAAAATGGTGGCTTTACAGGCTGCAGAATGGGGAGACCACAAGCAGACACACAGACACTGTTTGGAACTGTTGAGGGATTTTAAGCCACTGTAGGCAGGGGCGCAACTTTCTGGAGGGTCTAAAGACAGGGGATGTTCTGGGATGTTTGTCCATTTGCTGAAGTCACTTGGACATTGTTTACTGTTTATTGTTTACCTTGCTTTGCTGTTTATATATATATATATGTTCTATGTTTGCACTTCCCTGCCACAGTAAATTCAGTGCTTGTGTATCTTGCATGGCGAATAAAAAACTATTCTGATTCTGAACTGTACATTTGCTCAGCCTAGGCAGCCTATGAACTGCAGACGCTGCAGAGCCCATATGCGCGCCACTGACGACACGCATTGATAACTTGACGAATGAGGTCAGCGCTAATAAGCAAGCAGGAGAAGAAGAAAATGTAGACTACTCAAACGCCTGCAGACAATACCAGGCACAATGCTGTCATTAAAAATGATAACAAACTGGAGATTGACATTCTTAAACATTGTCATCTCAAAAACGTTACACGACTAAAAGGTTATCATTCTTCACACTTAATCATGCGTTTTTTTGCCATTGACTCATAGTCTCTGTCACAAGATAAGCACTTCAGTTGTGTCAGTGGACTTTGCATTTTCAAATAGTAACATCAGTGACAACAGTGCTAAGCTATATGTGAAGGCTGTACAAAGTACAAAGTTGTGACCACATGCATTTCTCCACACAGTGTTTCATTCAGACATTAGGCATTTTACTTATGACATACAGTGTAATAAACAGATGTCACAGAACCAGAAATGTTAGGAATAAAAGAGTAGTGTGTGTGGGTGAGTATCTCTGTATGACAGCGCGTGTTTGAGTGTGTGTGTGTGTGTATGACAGCGCGTGTTTGAGTGTGTGTGTGTGTGTGTATGTGTGCGACAGCGCGTGTTTGAGTGTGTGTTGTGTGTGTGCGACAGCGCGTGTTGAGTGTGTGTGTGTATAACAGCGCGTGTTTGAGTGTGTGTGTGTGTATGACAGCGCTGTTTGCAGCTGTGTGTGTGTGTCGGACAGCGCGTGTTTGAGTGTGTGGCTGTGTGTGCGCAACAGCCGCTGTGTTTAGTGTGTGTGTTGTGTGCCGATCAGCGTGTGTTGAGTGTGGTTGTGTTGTGCGACAGCGCGTGTCTTGTAGTGTGTGTGTGTGTGTGCTGTCGATCAGCGCTGTGCTTTGAGGTGCTGTTGTGTGTGTGTGCGACAGCGCGTGTTTGAGTGTGTGTGACAGCGCCTGTTTGTTTACCTTCTGTGTTACTCCCTAGAAATGGCTCCAGTTTTCTCGAGAATCCCGAGGAAGTTTCCGGAAGGTTTTTCATCTTCGGAGGTGTGGGGACTGTCCAGATGAACTTCAGATGACACTTGTACCTAGAAAAGGCAGAGAAAAAAACTTTAACCTTTTTGAAAAAGGTGAAAAGAAACAGACATCCAGAACAGCCAAACTGCCCCAGAGTCCTTCGTTGTCTGGCAGCCTTGGCTGGAAGACAACACATCCGATGGCCGTCGTACCTGTACTGCTCAGGTGTGAAGTTTTCAGTGAGGAAGGTGAAAGCCTGGCAGCCTGGCTGGTTAGTGCAGGCTCTCTGACATTCCTCCTGGTTGTCCGTGAACAGGGTGAAAAAATCATCTCCAAGGAAGTCCACGTTTGGATACACCTTGTCAAGAAGCCTTTGGCAAGTTTCTGAAAGGATTACGCAGATGTTTACATACAAGCTTATAGGTACACACACACCACACACATACCACCACACATGGGGAAGTCATGGCCTAATGGTTAGGGAGTCGAGCTTGTAACCTACAAGTTGCTGGTTTGATTCTCGCACCGGCAGGAATCAAAGGTGGGTTTTGTGAACAAACAGCACTCTCTCTGCCTTCGATACCATGACTGAGGTGCCCCTGAGCAAGGCACCGAACCCCCAATTGCTTCCCAGGTGCTGGAGCAATAGCTGCCCACTGCTCCGGGTGTATGTTCACTGTGTGCGTGCGGTTGCCCACTACTCACTGTTGTGTGTGCACTTGGATGGGTTAAATGCAGAGGTAAATTTCGAGTATGGGTTACCATACTTGACAAAACGTCGCTTCACTTCACATACAAACACACGTCTGGAGGTATGTGGTACTCGTATGTGATCTTACGTATTGATGCGTCACATCCTTTGAGAGAAAAGCCAGCGATTGCAGAAGATACTGTAACCCTTTTGCTTGGCTGTCCAGATTCTGAGTTCTTCAGGAAGCATTTAAAATTCCTGTGTGTGTGTGAGGGAGGGAGAGAGAGAGAGAGAGAGAGAGAGAGAGAGAGAGAGAGAGAGAGAGAGAGAGAGAGTCTTTTTATAGCAATGGCATATTCAGAATATTTTGGGGGGATTTACGATGATGTGGTCATTCTCATTCAACCAATATAAATAAAATTTAAAAACCGTTTTCAAACATGAGTTGTCAACACGTGGGAACATACGCAGTGTTGAAGGTAAAGAACCGGCAGGTTGGGTGTTGGGTGCACGCGAGCTGACAGTGCTCGACCACCGGAGACAACACATTGATGATGTCATCTCCCTGGAAGTCAATAGTGTTCAGAAACTCCGTCGTACATTCTGAAACAGGTAAACACACACAACTCAAAGTCTGATTGTTGACGAAGTCAGATAAGTCAGTCTGATGCCTCTTAACAGTTCTAGTTTCGATGTCACTAGACACCCACGTAAATGATCGTCAAACGCAGTTTTTGTCTGATGAACCGAGCTCATGAATGAACTGTATTTTGAATAAAATGTTTTAATTGCGTATCTGTATTCTTCCCTGATCAAGTCTTCCATTCGATTATCTTCCGTACAGCGGCTTTCTACAAGAATTTCTCGGTAACATTGTCTGTCACAAATAGACTTACAGCATTTAAATTGTATTGTCATGCTTAAAATATTGATAGTATATGAATTTCCATGAATTTGTATATGGTTAAAATAAAAAATATGTATCACATTACGACGAGACAAACCAGCAAACAACTAAATATTCATACCTTGACTGAGAGCGTGGCCACAGAAAGCGATCAGACCAAATACCACGTAGAACTGCATGATATTTCTCAAAGTATTCTCCTGTTTCTGACCACAATACGTGATGCACAGTGAAGCTATTTATATATAATATTGACTGACAATGTAATCTTTGAGTGGTTGTGATTGGTTGTCGGTTAATTCCCAACTAGTTTAATTAAACAGATCGATATTTGGTTATATATAAATGACTGAGTGCCTTAATCTAAAGTACAAAACAACAATGTCGAGATCAGCCTTCTTTTACGCAACTGGCTGCATAAAAGGGCTTCCTGGGCCAGGTTCTCCTCTCGTGCACTCCTGATATTAATTAACGTCTGTGTATCTGACTAGATATGATCATTTTGCAAGGGTTGAGGCCACTACGGTGTCTGGTCATTTGAAAAAGGTCGCCATCTTGTGGTAGACGTGGGAACGGAAAATCTCACGGTTCTGATAAAGTGCAATGCTGAAGTTACTTTTCATAATTCCACCGAGATCGAGTGCTACTCGAAGTCAGCCAGTCGTTTCAGACCAGACCAAACATCAGCATATTCTCTTGAACTCAAATACTAATTTGATGCAGTAGATAGGGGTTACAAGAGGACAGTTACACACCAGAAGTTAGGAGACTTAAGATGCATTTCCTGTTTAATCCAAAAACATTTAATCACACTGGAGTCTGGAGAAAACAAAGAGTTTTTTATATTCTTAATGTAATATGACTTTATTATTTAGTTTGATAAAAACTGAATTTTCACACATACCAAAGACAGTAGATATACTGTGTTGTAAAAGTATATTTAAGTGTATTGGTTCTCTAACTACAGTGTCTGTAGGTGTGTGTTTGTGTCTCCAAAGTCCTTGAAGGTTTTAGTATGAGTATGTGTGTGTGTGTGTGTGTGTGTGTGTGTGTGTGTGTGGTGTGAGAGAGTGTGTGGTGTGAGAATGTGTGGAGTGTGAGAGAGTGTGTCTGTGTTAGAGGTCCTTGAGGGTGTCTGACCCAGGGCTCTCCAGCCAGTGTGGAGGCCAGGTGGCCTTAACACTGGGTCTGTTATTCATCAGGTCATTGTACTGACTCAGCCTGGGATACCGCTCTGCAGACAACCTGGAGAGGGGGAGAGGAGAGATGGGGGAGAGGAGAGATGGGGGAGAGGAGAGATGGGGGAGAGGGGCCAGGTGGCCTTAACACTGGGTCTGTTATTCATCAGGTCATTGTACTGACTCAGCCTGGGATACCGCTCTGCAGACAACCTGGAGAGGGGGAGAGGAGAGATGGGGGAGAGGAGAGATGGGGGAGAGGAGAGATGGTTGATAACAGTGATGGGTAGGAGGGAGGAGAGATGGGAATGAGATCTCTTACATTATTCACATATATTTCCATGAATTTGTTCCACCTTCCTCCAAAAAGCGCCTTTCTTACCCAAAGCGGAAAGCATAGGCGATGACCGGAAAAACTGTGACATCGGCCAATGAGATAACGTTTCCTGCCAGGAAAGATCCCGCCTCCATCTGAGGAGAAGGGAGAAACATGCTGTATGTGTCTGTGTGTGTTTCTGTGTGTGTGTGTGTGTGTGTGTGTCTGAGAGAGTGAGTGTGTATGTGTGTGTGTGTGAGTGTGTCTGAGAGAGTGAGTGTGTGTGAGTGTGTCTGAGAGAGTGAGTGTGTATGTGTGTGTGTGTGAGTGTGTCTGAGAGAGTGAGTGTGTGTGTGGGTGTGTGTGTCTGAGAGAGTGAGTGTGTATGTGTGTGTGTGTGTGTGTGTCTGAGAGAGTGAGTGTGTATGTGTGTGTGTGTGTGTGTGGGAGTAAGTGAGTGTGTATGTGTGTGTGTGTGTGTGTGTGTGTGTGTGAGAGAGTGAGTGTGTATGTGTGTGTGTGTGTGTGGGAGTAAGTGAGTGTGTATGTGAGTGTGTGTGTGTGTGTGTATCTACCTTCTGCATGTATCCTTCCCACAGCTTCAGCTCCGTACCCAAAGCCTCTATGTTCCTCTTCACAGCAGAGTCATGTCTCTCTGCCTCGGGGACCCTGTAGTTGTAGTAGATAACGTCACCTGCGGAGGATCGACAAAATTAACTGCTTTACAGATGGTTTAGCATGCAGAGCTGTGAACTATAACAGGTTATAGACAGTCTCCTGACTCCAGTCTGGGCAGTACCACCGCAGGACTGAGCCTAGCTTAGCATGTGATTCCTCGAGCATCGAACACGTGCCTGAAACAAAAGCTCTCTAACGTCCCTTGTCAAAAATCTACATGCTGGGATATTCTGGGATGTCGCTTTGTCTAAACTTGGCGTAACGTTTCAAAGAGTTACAGATAACCAGGTAAAGGTGTGTTGTTGCGTAGGAACAATACAGTTCTGGCAAGTCAAGCGCAGTCTCTAGGGAGGTTGAAACGACAGCTGAGATCATTAAAAGATCAGTGTCCCAACCGTTTGAACCAAATGTCGTTGTCCGTTTGTGTTTGCCTTACTTAGTTTCTGGTTGAGGGTTAGACCCTCAAACATGCGCTGGAACATCAGGGCCTGTTCTGCTGCTCCGTCTGGGACCAGTTTACTACCTTGAGACTTGAACTGGCTCTGTCAGGAGAGACAAGGGAGAGAGAGAGAGAGAGAGAGAGAGAGAGAGAGAGAGGGAGAGGGAGAGGGGAGAGAGAAGGGGGAGGGAAAGAAACGGAGGAGAAAGGGAGGGAGATGGAGGAGAGCGAAGGGGGAAGGAGAGAGGGGGAGCAAGGAGGGGGAGAGGAGAAAGAGTGTAGGAGAAAGAAGTCAGTGATAGAAGTAGACTGAGACACTGTTTGTAGATTCTCAATCTTTATTAAAAGGTAGATGCAGGAGTACTGATCAGGATTAAGGTGAAGAACTTTGAGAAGTGATAAATATTTTACCATGCACTTCTGGTGTCTCACACACACACACACACACACACACACACACACACACACACACACACACACACACACACACACACACGTCTGCTGTGGACATTTAACTAAACATTTTGGTTACCGTTACCAAGTTTCATGGCAACGTAAGTGGTGATTAAAAAAAACGTGGTTCAAAATCCGTTTTACCTCCAGGTACATGCATGCTGCATAAGATTCATTCAATGTATTGTCCCCGTGTTTGAAGGCCGGCAGCTGGGAGAGAAATTAGCTATGGTAAGCATGACATGACAAAAAAACGCACGATGATTTAACCAGATCATCATCTCATCTACATGTTATGAAATAAATACGTGACATGTTACTTATTATCGCCATAACAGTAGTCTACCTGCCCTCTGGGATTAATGTCCAACACGTCTTGCGACTTGTGTTCCCCTTTCGAAAAAGACAACAGTTTTTGGTTGTAGCCTTGCAGGTTTTTCTCTTCCAAAGCGATCATGATTCGCCAGCACGGAGGGGAACCGGAGCCCCACATAAGAGTCATGTTCTTAGCCATTTTTCTTCTGTTCCCGCTTGGAGAATGTCCGTTGAAATAGTGATACAATTATCGTGGTAAACTAGCCTACCGGTTATAAAACTCGATTTGAAGGCCGCCCACTATTTCTGGGCGGGTCTAACCAACAATGTTATCAAAAGAAGAAATCATCCCATCTTTAAGTGTCCGTGTCGCCATCTTCAGACGGTAGTAGGCTATGCAGTATACTATTGTTCAAAGAATCTGACTCACTGGCATCGACTGAATGATCGTCCAAAATGCTTTGCACGATGACTCATCATATTTTGCATGACCCTTTGAACAAATAAATCTAGTTCTCACTATAACAGTGCGCACACTTGGACACAACAACACAAGCATAACAGCAATCAATGTACTAAAATATGTGTTCCGTTTTATTTAGTGAATTTCAGTCATTGGTTAAACTGTTCTATTGAAAATCTGTACATTTGTTATCTTATGCAATGCATCTTACCAAAAGTATATTAGAAATCCCTCATCACAATACAATTAGTAATTTTCGGATGTGTGTGGTGTGAGCGTGTGTGTGGTGTGGTGTGGTGTGTGTGAGTGTTAGACGTCCTTGAGAGTGTGTTTATGAGTGTGTGTGTGTGTGTGTGTGTGTGTGGTGTGAGTGTGAGAGTGTGTGTACTGTGTGTGGTGTGAGAGTGAGTTTGCATGGTGTGAGAGTGTGTGTGGTGTGAGAGTGCGTGTGGTGTGAGTGTGTGTGGTGTGAGAATGTGTGGTGTGTGAGTGTGCATGGTGTGAGAGTGTGTGCATGGTGTGTGTGTATGTGTGTGTTAGAGGTCCTTGAGTGTGTCTGGCCCAGGGCTCTCCAGCCAGTGTGGAGGCCAGGTGGCCTTAACACTGGGTCTGTTATTCATCAGGTCATTGTACTGACTCAGCCTGGGATACCGCTCTGCAGACAACCTGGAGAGGGGAGATGGGAGATGGGGGAGAGGGGAGATGGGGGAGAAGAGAGAAAGGGGAGATGCGGGAGAGGAGAGATAGGGGAGATAGGGGAGAGGAGATATAGGGGAGAGGAGAGATAGGGGAGAAGGGAAGAAAGATGAGGGAGAGGGGAGAAGCGATGGGGGAGAGGATGGATGGAATTCAATCTCAATAACATCTCTTACACTATTCACATATATTTCCATGAATTCGTTCCACCTTCCTCCAAAAAGTGCCTTTCTTACCTAAAGCGGAAAGCATAGGCGATGACCGGAAAAACTGTGACATCGGCCAATGAGATAACGTTTCCTGCCAGGAAAGATCCCGCCTCCATCTGAGGAGAAGGGAGAAACATGCTGAATGTGTGTGTGTGTGTGTGTGTGTGTGTGTGTGTGTGTGTGTGAATGCATGTGCATTATGTTTCATATATGTTCTACGTTTGCACTTCCCTGCCACAGTAAATTCTGTGCTTGTATATCTTGCATTGAGAACAAAACCCATTCTGATTCTGATGTGTGTGAGTCTGAGAGAGACAGTGATTGAGTGAGTGAGTGAGTGTGTATGTGTGTATGTGTGTGTGTGTGTCTGAGAGAGACAGTGAGTGAGTGAGTGAGTGAGTATATACATGTGTGTGTGTATGTGAGTGTGAGTAAGTGAGTGTGTATGTGTGTGTGTGAGCAAGTGAGTGTGTATGTGTGTGTGTGTGTGTGTGTGTGTAAGTGTGTGAATGCATGTGCATTATGTTTCATATATGTTCTATGTTTGCACTTCCCTGCCACAGTAAATTCTGTGCTTGTATATCTTGCATTGAGAACAAAACCCATTCTGTTTCTGATGTGTGTGAGTCTGAGAGAGACAGTGATTGAGTGAGTGAGTGTGTATGTGTGTATGTGTGTGTGTGTGTCTGAGAGAGACAGTGAGTGAGTGAGTGAGTATATATGTGTGTGTGTGTATGTGAGTGTGAGTAAGTGAGTGTGTATGTGTGTGTGTGTATGAGCAAGTGAGTGTGTATGTGTGTGTGTGTGTGTGTGAGTAAGTGAGTGTGTATGTGTGTGTGTGTGTGTCTGAGAGAGTGAGTGTGTATGTGTGTGTGTGTGTGAGAGTAAGTGAGTGTGTGTGTGTGTGTGTATCTACCTTCTGCATGTATCCTTCCCACAGCTTCAGCTCCGTACCCAAAGCCTCTATGTTCCTCTTCACAGCAGAGTCATGTCTCTCTGTCTCAGGGACCCAGTAGTTGTATTCGACAACATTAACTGTGGAGAATCAACAACAGCTTAACCCTCGTGCTCTACTCACATTCTGCAACTCCCCCTGTCCTAAGGGTCACAAAGGCCCCACCTTTAACCCTGAAATAAAGCAGGTTCATTAAATGTTTACCCTATATCCAATTGGGCACTGACATGTGCTGAAACCCATGCTGCACATGAATCAGAAAAATTTAGTTTTGTCTGAGTTCAATCAAACACATACAGTCTAAATGTCTCATTGTGGATGTTCGTGTCTGTTCATTGAACATAGTTTCAGGTCATTATGACCCCTGAGGAGCGCATAAGGGTTAACACATGGTTTAACATGGGAAGCTCTGAACTATAACAGGTTGTAGACAGTCTCTTGACTCCAGTCTGGGCAGTACCACCGCAGGACTGAGCCTAGCTTAGCATGTGATTCCTCGAGCATCGAACACGTGTCTGAAACTAAAGCTCAGTTCTGGCAAGTCAAGCGCAGTCTCTAGGGAGGTTGAAACGACAGCTGAGATGATTAAAAGATCAGTGTCCCAACCGTTTGAACCAAATGTCGTTAAATGTTGTCTTCTGTTTGATTTGTCAGTTTGTGTTTGCCTTACTTAGTTTCTGGTGGAGGGTTAGACCCTCAAACATGCGCTGGAACATCAGGGCCTGTTCTGCTGCTCCGTCTGGGACCAGTTTACTACCTTGAGACTTGAACTGGCTCTGTCAGGAGAGACAAGGGAGAGAGAGATGGAGGGGAGAGAGAAGGGGGAGGGAGGCAAGCGGAGGAGAGAGTGAGAGGGAGGGAGATGGAGAAGAGAAGGGGGAGGGAGAGAGAGAGAGAGAGAGAGAGAGAGAGGGAGAGAAACGGAGGAGAGAGAGAGTGGGAGCAAGGAGGGGAAGAGGAGAAAGAGTGTAGGAGAAAGAAGTCAGTGATAGAAGTACACTGAGACACAGTTTGTAGATTCTCAATCTTTATTAAAAGGTAGATGCAGGGGCACTGATCAGGATTAAGGTGAAGAATTTGGAGAAGTGATCAATATGTTTCCATTCTGCCATGCACTGCTGGTGTCACACACACACACACGCACAACAACAACAACAACAACAACAAATAGATCTCCATGTGTCTGATGTGGACACTTAGCAAAACATTTTGGTTACCAACGCCAACTGTTACGGCAACGCAAGTGGTGATAAAAAAAAACGTGGTTGGAAATCCATCTTACCTCCAGGTACATGCATGCTGCATAAGATTCATTCAATGTATTGTCCCCGTGTTTGAAGGCCGGCAGCTGGGAGAGAAAATAGCTATGGTAAGCATGACATGACAAAAAAAATACGATGACTTGACCAGATCATCATCTCATCTACATGTTATAAAATTAACACGTGACCTATGATCGTGTGCGTTATTAATGCAATAACAGTGGTGTACCTCCCCTCTGGGATTCATGTTCAACACTTCTTGCGACTTGTGTTCCCGTTTCGAAAAAGAAAACAGTTTTTGATTGTAGCCTTTCAGGTTTTTCTCTTCCAAAGCGATCATAATTCGCCAGCACGGAGGGGAACCGGAGCCCCAAAAGAGAGTCATGTTCTTAGCCATTTTTCTTCTGTTCTCGCTTGGAGAAAGTCAGTGGGAATAGCGATACACTGACCATGGTCAAAGTTGCCTACCGGATATAAAACTAAATTTGCAGACCGCCCACGATATCTGGGCGGGTCTACCCAACAATATTACCAAGAGAACGAATCATTACATCTTTACTTATCTGTACCGCCATCTTCAGATGGTTGTAAATGTATTCAGTACACTTTTGTTTAACCCTTGCGTTCTCTTTGAGGGTCAGAATGACTATGTTTAATATACACCCACGCACACCCACAACGAGTCATTTAGATTGTATGTGCTCGATTGAACCGAGTCAAAATTAAATCTTTCTGATTCGTGTGTTGCATGGCTTCACATTTCTGTGCCCAAAAGGGTTCAGGATAAACATTGAATCCACCTGCTTTATTTTAGTGTTGAAGGTGAGGCCTTTTTGACCCTTGGGACAGGGGTAGTTGCAGAATAGGATGAGAGCACAAGGGTTTCAAAAAAAAACTTGACTTGCTGGCATCGACTGAATGATCATCTGAAATGCTTTGTAAGATGACTCATCAAATTTAGCATGACCCTTTGAACATATAAATCTAATTCTCACTATGACAGTGCGCACTCTTGAATACAACAACACAAGTATAACAGCAATCAATAAAAATAAATATCTATATATTTATACATATAAATATATGTAAAATATAAATGTTCCTCTTTATTTAGTGTCTTTCAGTTATTGGTTGAACTGTTCTAGGGAAACTCTTTACATTTGTTATCTACATTTGTTAACAATGCATCTTACTAAAAGTATATTATAAATCCTTCATCACAATACATTTCTATTTTCTGATAACTCAAACGTTTGCAATTGTATTCCAGAAATCTGATTCCAATAGCACAGGTCTGATTTGACCCTATTGATTTGCAGTCCGACGTTCAACAACACAGTTCTACAATGCAAATACACGTAGCACACAATACGATCCATGAATTAATGCACATATTTAATTGATACGGTGAAACAACAGAAACTGGAAAAGGTTCTAATTGGTGTTGTGCGATTCCACATGACTGGACAAGTCTGGAGACTTGACTGAATACACTCTCAAAAAGGCTGTGTCTGTGGCCTAGTGGAAACAGGAAAATCATCAGATGCCATCTGTTTGATGTCAGCCTGACATGCTGGAACAGAGAGGAAAACTATTTTAGCACTGGAAATGTTGAACAAGAATTGTCATTCTACACGTTTGTATGGCCCAATTAATGTATTTTAGGGTTAAATCTAATCAATAGTTCGTTTTAGTATCTAAGTATTAGTATATAAGTTATGTCAGGGGTCTCCATGAAAGCTAACCATCCTGTAGGTTTTCAATTCAACTGTACAGGATGTAGCCTCTAAGCTCATCATCCAAGTAAGTAGTAGATTCAGGTGTGCTAAATGGAGGTTGAAGGGAAAACACAGTCTGGATGGTAGCCCTCCATAACTGGAGTTGGTGACCCCTGAGTTCTAATAATCTACAGCTTGATTCTACATTGTTCATTTTGGGATGTTAGAGGCAGTAAACATATGTACTACATACTACACAAGGACTCAGGAACTGGCTTGTTCATCGTATCTGGGTCCTGCTGAAGTCTCGGTGAAATTTTGTTTCTCTAAAGAATGTAACACAAACGCAAAACTCTGTTTAACAAAAGTAGGGATAAACAACACATCAGAAATCAGAAACAAATATAGCGCATTATAAAACAATCAATTATTACACAATGTCGATCCATTTACCATTTTTCTCTTCTGGGCGAGTTTGGAGAAATACGAGACTTTCTCTCCTGACTTCTGCCACTGACTTGGAGCCTGCTTCCCGTCATCTTCACAGCTCAGAAGTGTACCAGTCAGCAACCTGACCAACGTTTCCTCGAACGTGGGATCCTCAGTCGTCATCGCTCTCTGAAGAGCTTCAAGGGAGCCGAACTCCTTCAGCAGGGCTTTCCTAACGTTGGTGTCAATCTCCGTTAAGTTGGTGTCACGAAGGCAGGCTTCCATTTTGCCGAACTGTGCCTCATCCCTACACCTTTTCAAGATCTGCTCGGTCAAATCGGCGGCCATTTTGTTGAGAATGACCGCGGATTTAACGGATCGGCTGATCTTGGTGATGATCCTGACCACCAGGATAGTTAATGTCGAACGTAGACGTTCGTGGTTGGATGGAGGCATTGGTGGGAGTAAATGTTTCGGAGCCAAGCTAGCGCTGTGACAAGGATCACCAGACAACTTCCTGGAGGAAAACAGATCGGTTTGACCACTTTTGATAGGATCTTTGCACAAAATCTCAGCGACATGTTGAGCCACCACTCGGATGAACATGGAAATGATCTCTTTGGAAGCCTTAGAGCAAGCGTTCCGATGTGTTTGAGGACGTATTTCATCAGCCATCTCGGTAGAAGAAAGGGTGGATGAAGGAGCAAGGAACATGGTGATCAATTGCTTGAACATGTCCTCAAATGAGTTTTCAGTGAACGTGTACACGAGGTCCAAAAACGTTTCCCTGGACAGCTCTATTTTGTCCTCAGCTGCCGTGTATTCACACGGCCAAAACATTGCCGATGCAGATCTGGACGGCTCCGATGAGGTCTTGGGCATGTTGGCAATCAAGAATGTACTGACTCCATCCACAACACTGTCTGTGAAAGGCCGAAGAACCCCGCAGGACAGCAAAACTTGAAGGTTTCCTTCCACCTTGGAAGGATCCTCCCCAATGAGTAGCATCCTTTTCATAAGGCAGATGATGGAAGTTACAGCGGTGCTTAACTCTGTTGCCACCATGCTAACCCTGGGGCTTCTGTCTCTGGTACCTGCGGCAGATTCTAACACAGCTTCCTCAACCTTCTCGTTCCTCATTGAGGGACCTGGCGGAGCTCGGATGGATGTCTCTGAAGACACGGCCGATACGGACAAGTCCCAGATTTCTTTGGTTAACCTTCGGGCCTCGTTTGCTTTCTTGCGTGAGCTTGCACTGCTGGGATCTAGGCCTGGCTTTAGCTTGAGAGTTCTTTCTGAAGAGAGGGAGCTGGAGGACAAAGTGTAGTACAAGGATCTTGCAGATGAGGGGGTGGTTGAAGTATTGCCCATGGTATCGTGCCTTCCCCCATCCACTGTTCCAATACTTTCCCAGCTGCTGCTGTAGCTGGTTGACGGGATATCAGAGGATGAAGGGACGTGGGGGGTTGGAGTGGAACTGTCTCCTGACCTCGACGATGACGAAACAAACGAGGAAGTGCTGGTGACCATTTGACAACCCGCACTTCCTTTATCACCCTGCTCAGTTTCCGTCAAGTCAGGCTGATTTCTCCTCAAGCCGTGTCTGGTGAGTAAGCCAGCAGTATCTTCATTTGTAAGTAGAGATTTTTCCTCTTGTTGAACTTCGACGGCTGGTCCGAGTCGTCGGGTGATTAACTTATCGATAAACGCGAGCCTAACATTCTGATAGAACGATGAGGCTCCAGATTGGGTTTTATCCTTTGAGACTTCGCTTTCACACGGGACGTCTGATTTTGCCAAACTCTGGTTGTCCGTGTGATCGGCAGGATCTGGTAAAATCTCCGAATTCAAAGAAGGACCAGAGAGAGGGACCTTCTCCATAAAGGATGGATTTTTATCTATGCATACATCGCCAATTGACGGCAGATGGGATGATGTTTCAGCTGAAGTGGACTTTATCGATTCTTCCATGAAATCATCAGATGCATTTGATTGGACACGTGTAGAAATGTCGTCTTTTAAACTGCTGTTATAGACCTGGGATTTTTGAGACACAACGCTGGACACAGATGAAACATAATCCGTGACGCTTTTGAAAATTTGACCAATTACAGGTTCGAAGCAATACTGGCAGTCGTTGAGTCTGTGTTCAGAATTGGTTGTGGAAGAACCCATGGATGTCTCTTCCAAACAGGTTCCAAACATGTCAAAGTCAAAGTGATCAAAACTGTCGAAAATGTTTTCTAAATCTTTGGCAACAGTTTCTACCATCCCAGAAACCACTGCTTGGTGTGAGGTAGACCTGCTTGTTACCACGGGGACGACCTCTTGACCTTTCTGGTTGAGATCTTGTTGTCGATGGCTACATAAAGGAGTGAGAACATCACTCACAGCAAGTGTGGCTTTGATCAAGACATCCCGAGAAAGTTTTGGGGAAGGTTGCCTGGCTAGACCGAGAGGGGATTCTGCGATTTCATCATCATCATTGCATGACGCTTCAACAGTAGCTTCAACAGGAGCACATTGCATATTTTCAACCTCCGCTTTCTTTTGCTGGTCATCGCTCGTCTGAGGTCCCTTGGAGGGAAGTTTCATTTTATCAGCCAACACTCGAAGAAATGTGTTCAAACCAACACTGACTGTTCCTTGGCTTCTTGTGTCATTGTCAGGCATGGCCTTGGTTGTGCTATCCACAAAGCTATCCACAATAGTGAAGGAAACCAGTTTGGCAGCAGGAATAATGTCTTTCTCTGTCTCTTTCTCCTTGTCCGACTTCACCGACTCTACTGCAGACGGAGTCGACAAGGACAGGCCATGAACTTGTGGAGCCACAATGACATACTGCTCTGTGGAGATTTCAGCTCGTGTAGGTTTGTATTCTTTCATGGTGTCTTCTGAAGTGGTCGGGGGCGAACTTTCGAATCCTACTTTCTTTTCTTGGCCGACAGTCTCCTGAACTCCCTTTTTGATTTTGTCTGCTAGCTCTTGAAGGAAGGTGTTAAAACTGACCATGGTTGTTTTCTGGATTTTGTCCTCATCTTCAGAGATTTCTTTGCTGGTGGAATCCATTAAACTTTCCAATATGGCCACGGAAACCAGTTCATTAGTTGTAATGAAGTCTGTTTCTTTTGCCACATCAGACTCCATCAATACGTCTACAGGAGTTAGTGAGGGAAGGTCCTGGACTATTTCACCTGTATCTTCAGTGAGTAGGTGTAAAGTTGTTTCAGATGAAGGTGGCGCTTCTGAAGATACGAAGAAAGTTTTTAGCTTGTCTTTAACGCTTTGGAATATATTGACACTGACTGCATGGTCAAGGCTATTTCTTGAGTCTTCAACTGTGGAAGAATGCTTGGGTGTCTCTCCCATACAGGATTCAAAGAGATCAAAGCCAGACTTCTCAAGACTATCATAAAGGTTTTCAAGATTGTTGGCAACTGTCTCCACCATCTCAGAAACCTCTGGATGTTGTGCAACAGACTTGCTAGCTATATCTGCTTGACTTTGTTCGGCCAATGACAGATTTCTATGGCGATGGATGGATGATGGAATGAGGACATCGCTCACAGCAACCGTGGCCTTGATTAAGACATTCTGAGAGAGTTTAGGATGTTGTCTTGCTAGACCAAGGGAGTACACAGCCTTTTCATCACCTTTATAAGATGATCCTTGAATAGTGGTGTCAACAGAAGTACGTGACAGATTTTCACGTGAAACTTTCTTTTCTTGGTCAACATCGACAGTCCTTTGAACTCCCTCGGTTAAATGCTTGATTTTTCCTGCCATCGCATGAAGGAAGGTGTTGAAATGAACCTTGGTTGCTCTCTGGCTTTCATCCTCATTTTCATGAATTTCCTTGCTGGTTGAGTCCGCTAAACTCTCCACAATGGTCAAAGCAACCAGACTAGCTACTGGAAGCAGCTCCGAGTCATTCTCCTTGTCCAATTCAACCACTTGTTTGGCAGCAAGGGATGTTGAGGACAGGTTCTGGACCTCTAAATCAACATCCTCAGAGGATATGTGTGATGTTGTTCCAGTCAAAGCTGGCTCTTTGGAAGGTACAAAGAAAGCTTTTAGCTTGTCTTGTAGATTCTGGAACATATTACTCACCGCAGGGTCAAGGCCATCTCGTGAGTCAACAGGTGCCAGTAGAGACTCGGCTGTAGAAGAGCGCTCTAAGCCAGACTGCTCAAGACTATCATAAAGGTTTTCTAGATTGTTGGCAACTGTGTCCACCATCTCAGAAACCTCTGGATGTTGTGCAACAGACTTGCTAGCTATATCTGCTTGACTTTGTTCAGCCAATGACAGATTTTTATGGCGATGAATGGATGATGGAATGAGGACATCGCTCACAGCAGCCTTGGCCTTGATTAAGACATCCTGAGAAAGCTTAGAAGGTTGTCTTGCTAGACCGAAGGAGGCTCCAGTTTTTTCCTCGTCATCATTGGATGTTGCTTGAATTTGCTCCTCTGCTCCTTTGAGGCAATGCTTCATTTTTTCTGCCATCACATGAAGGAAAGTGTTGAATTTGGCATTGCTTCCTTCATGGCTTTTATTTTTACATTCATGTGTTTCCATGCTGGTGGAATCCATTAAACTCTCCACGATAGTCACAGCAACCAATCCAGCTGCAGAAACTAAGGCCTCTTCCTTCTTCTTCTCCAGATCCACCATTCTCTCTGGCCGGCTTTTTGCCATCGTGTCCACTGACGACGTGTGCGACGTTTCAGATAAGTTTTGGCAGACTTCACCAGAGCTGACGTGGACATAGAGGCTATATTGGTCAGAGTCAGAGCCAGCTCCAGACGCCGGGGAGTCAGAACTCCTGCTGTGTTTTTTACAGAGAGACAATGCCTCAAGTCTTGTTTCTAGCATGTCTTTGTCGACTCCGACGGCAAACGCTGGAGACTTCGATTTTTGTTTCTCAGGTGTAATTGTGGCTTGTGCCTCGGTAGCATGGAATAAAACATTTAGCTTGCCTTCCACGTTTTTGAAGATGTTACGGATTGCTGAGTCAAGCTTCTCCTGGACGTTATCTGGTTGTAGTTGTGACACTGCTGTGAAAGAATTTCTGGGTGTCTGTGGCAGAGAGTTGTCAAATGTGCCAAAGCTAGACTCTAAACTATCACAAAGGCTTTCTAGGTCTTTGGGAACAGCCTTCAATATCCCAGAGGATTCATCTTTTACATCACCTTCGATGGATAACTTTTCGAAGATAGCATCAACTTTAGTATGTGCCAGATTTTCCTGTTCCACGTTTTCTTGAATCGTAGCCTTCTGATCTTTCTTAGAGAAATGCTTCATTTTCTCCGACATCTGATGAAGGAAGGTGTTGAAACGGGCCCTGTTTTCCCTTGGGCTTGCTTCCTTGTTTGCCTTGTGAGAGGAATCCACAAACTTCTCCAAGACTTCGAGAGAAACTTTGACAACTGAAGGGACCACGTCTGACTCTGTATCCTTATCCAACCCTGTCTTTGTTTCTGTTGCTAAGTTTGTTAAGGACAATCCAAGACTTTCTGCCGAGTCCTGCCATCGTGTATCAAAAAGGTTTATTGAAGCAGTCGCAAGTAACTTCCCAGGTTCGTCTGCGCTAGTGGATGGTAATTCAAGCCATGTGGGTCCTTGACAGAAAATCTGTTGCTTGATGTAGTTGCAAAGGGCAGCGTTGATCTTCTGGTGGATGAGGTTAACAATTTTTCTGATCTGTTCAACCGAGACACCCTTGAAAAGCGGCTCCTTTGATTGCATTTTGATCATGCTTTGTCGGACTTCTTCAAAAATCCTTTCCTCTGATATGTCAAATAGATCATCCAGAGGCTTCGCTTCAGCTTGGACGCATGATCGTTTCCCCGGAGAATTGTGAGAGAGCTCAGACCAACTTTTGTCGACTTCATCGGAGGAAAACAATCTACAAACAAACGCAAACAACGCAGTCAACCGTACAATTCATTGTCGCACTTCATAGAACTCATCAAATGCAAGATGATATTCTGAGTCTCCTACATGGTCAGACAAGAAAGCAATGACGTCTGCTACCTTCAAAGAGAAAACACGTACATTTTGGATGGGTAAGGAGTGGGTAAGCGTAAACTGATCTTTGTTTCACCACGCCGAGTTGACACCGATGGAGTGGTGGATTCAAAATTGATGCTTCTAGACGGGGTGCAGGTGTTTTGCATATCTTTATCCAAGCAGCTCTTTTCATCCTTCACGGGTCTGTCCGAGGGCTTCTGATCCAAGAGAAAATAACCACGTTTGCTTGAGTTCACAGTACAAGCTAACAAGTTGGTTGATTTTACCAAAAGACTATTCTACATGTATTATTCAGAAGGAGATTTGGGTTGTTCAATGTAACACTCTAGTAACTTTGGATGGGCTAACCTGCTGTGCTTCAATTTAAACACTAAATTAAACTCTTTATGTTCTTGACTGTCTTTCTAGTCAAACTTATCATTACAATATGTAATCCTTACATTTTGTACTAACCATGTACTTGTTCGATTTCTGTTTGTTGACAATGTCCAGGCCATTTCATTACCATGATATAGTCTACTCAATGAACTAAATGACAACTTAATGACTAAATGAGCTTATAGTAAGGTTGGCCAAAGCAAACTGTCTCTTACCATGTCTTTGTTTGGTCCAACAGTGGCCAGATTGCAGACCAGTTCAAGAGCTGTTTTTGGGGTCTTCGGTATCCTAAACACAATACACAATCAAAGGTACACTCACAACACATTTCTGGTTAGTGTATTTGTCTTTCATTTGTGTTTGATTGTTTTGATACACTCCCATAACGCTCTCGTAGGGGTTGAATAAAGTAAACTCTATCTTGCTATCTTGTTTTTCTTAATACATGTGTGTTTTTGCTTGTCTGACATCAAATCTTGTCTATGTCCTCCTACCTGGCTTCATGGGGGTTCACAGGATCCGAATCCTGCCTTTTCTTCATCTCATTTATGGCTTAACATGCATGCCTTGGTGAGACCCAAATGAGTAATATGAAAGAAAACCCAAATTAAATTCAGCGTCTTTTTAATCAGCTTCTAATCAGCTTTTAATCAACCGTTCAATGCCACGTACTTCATTATTTTACCAATCGATACAAGTGTAAATCAGAATGAATAATGAAGATCATGAGTGATCTTACCTTGTCTGTGATGACTGAACGTTGTTCGGCCGCAGACTGGAGCGCACACGATGCGCGTTCAGAATAGTTTGGTAGAATGTGACACCGCGCGTCATAATGCTAAACAGGTCCAGACACAAATCATAACAACGTGTGTTGCGACCATCGGCACCAAGACGACAAAAATCGTTACATTTAGGGCACCAAAATGTCCTCTTTACTTACTTTAACTAACTAGCTACGCCAAATCGAAAATCGTAGCTATATATGTGGGCCGATGTGTTTAACCCCAAGGACATCATAAATACTGAATTGAAATTATTGAGATTATACATTTTTTCACAAGAAAAGTTAATCTAACTCGCCATTATCCCCACCGGAAGAATTTAATTTGTTCAGTATTCTAAAAAAAGTTAAATGCACTTTAATTCCTATCTGAATGAGGTGAATAAGTTCTAGTGTAAAAATCATGTTTAATACAAATAAACATCACCGATGCTGTTTTCGTAAAGTAAACACATGTACACCATGTTACAGTTGGCTATAAATGTATTCTTAAACATATTTTTTTATGTTCCAGTCTTCAGTTCTGTGAACTCCGGTGCTGTGTTGGGATTTCCTATAAATAAGCCTAACTCAATGTTCTCCACTTCCACGGATAGTTTGAGTTCTGTCATTGTTACAGCACTCTGACCCCACGTACAAAGAAGATTGCAGATGTCCCCGTTGAATCCTAGTCGTCTAAGGAGTTGACTGCAATCACTCTGAGAAGCTTTCAGAAACACGTCTGCCATCTTCAGTACCACGGTGCCAGTGATGTGAAGGACGACTAATTCGTTCTCTTCGATACTGCATTCTTTCAACCCTTTCGAAATTCTCCCGTTGTCCTCTCGGCAGTTCCAGAGCTCAACGACGACTTGCTTGTCCTTGTACTTGGTCAAAGCTGCATCAACTTTTTGACGAACAAGTGTTATTATATTCTCCGCTACTTGGAGCCTGTTGATTTGGCTGTCATCCAACGGGTCACTTTCGTATGTTTTAGTTTCCTGGAACAATTAAACGAACCATTGATTCTTGTAAAACAAAACATATTTTCAATGTATTTAGCCCTATAAATGTGTGCTTTTGAGGTTTTTACAAAGCATACTGGCATATTCATTGTCCCCGCATTCCTGTAAAGTAGTATCAAAATTGTTATTAAATGTCAACAACCATGAAATAGTTTGTCTGGTTATGCGCAAGAAAGATACTTACCGTTCAGAGAGACTTTTTAGGTTGTCTCCCTCCTTTGTCTTCCGATAATGAAACGAATGTCAAAAGCGCTGTCAGTTAATATTGACATTCATAGCTACATATCTTTGTTGTATAGTAGAACACTGGTAATATGTCCTAATTAACCATCATACCTTTTTTCTTTTGTTTGGCATTGTTGTTTGTGTTAGAAAGACCTATATGTTAACAAAAGAACTCTGCTGTTAGAATGTTCCATCAAATGTGTAAAAAAATAATAAAATAGTGCATGTTGTTATGCATGTTGTTATGCAATTAATGATTCTGTCTCTTTAATGAATTAGAACAGGGTTTTTGGTCATTAAGGATTCGTTTCTAAACTTGAAAAAGACAAAAAGAAATAGGTTGATTAGCATTATTTTTTGTTATTTTAAATGGTGGTGGACAGCAGAAATATAAGAGATTTAAAGATGCAGCGTCTGTAAAATCTCTACCTCGTGGTTAGACAGGTCACCTAAGATATGATATTGTATTCTCTGATTTTAAAGAAGTGCGTTGTGTTAAAACCATTCAGAATAAATACGGTTGCCAAAACTACAGTAATGTTGAGCTACAAAGTCAACGTTTTTAGAAATGTATCATTTTATACAATTCACTTCACAGAAGGAAACAGACTTGGGTAATTTTCTAATCAACATGTTTATTGGTTTCAACCAAAGTGACGGGGCTACGCTGGCAAGTAAAGCTAAACGGCAGATCGATAAGAGAAATCACAAAGTATTACATTTAAATCAAGTGCGGATGGTGTGAGGTTTCAGCTTCGTCCATAACTTTAAGTTTAGTGAGCAATGGTGGTGGTGGGATGTGATGGTTTAGAAATAACAAAATTAAAATACAACGCTGTTTCAGAACCGCACAGCAGCGCAGTCTCGAAAAGGTGTACAACAAACGATGTTTATGAACAGGTTCGTATCACTCCACGCATCAACACCACTAACCGGGCGCTGAAGAAATCCTTGCATTACTTTTCAAATGTTGAAATAAGCCTAACCGATCGCCGACATGATTTTCTTTTAAAGCCACACTGGATGCAGAAAAAATGAACAAAACAAAAAACAACAAGAACAACAATGTTGAATTAACTTGAATCAGTGACATGTTTAAATAACATCCAATAAGGACCGATTACAATTGACTTGTAAACTCAAACATTTAACAGAACATACAGGTAACCCCCTCCACTTCCTCCCCCTCAAAATGGGAACAGCACAATTACAAATCAATGGTTCAGCACATTACATAAGACCTCAATAATTGACTCAACAAGGGATGCTCAAAATTAAATGTAAAATATATTTATATATCACAAATAACATTAGTAAGAACTCTTCTTTAGTAAGGACGTCTCTTAGAAGTTACTGGAAAATGCTTATTTCAAACATCCGAATCGGATCAAACAAAGCAACGAATTCGATTCTCTTTCGGTTTAGAAAGCGCTCACTTAAGGTACGTAAAGTGGTATGGTCAAAGATATTCATGTTTTTTTTGTTTTTTTTGCTTTCTCAAACTTTGGACTAAACTGAATCTTTGCTAAGCAGTTGAAAAGTGGCAAGCAGCAGTTGACACTTCAACTAGTTGCTGAAACGTATTAGCAATGCCTCAATAAACTGTGCAAATATTCAATTTCACAAGTTTCTTCGCGTATAAATGAACAACTCGCGACAAACGTATTTATTAGTGGATAAAGTCCGACCGCAGAAGGAGCACCAGAGTGATTTTGAAGGAGAAGAGCGACACATGCATGTCCTTCAGGCACACTGAAGATAGTGAGAAAATCATCTGTATTAACTGTACCGAGGCGTTGGAACTTCTTCTATTCTACAGTTTATCATCTCTCCAACCAAACCATCTGGCGGGAGGAGAACATGGCCATCCCAAGGCCTGGATAGAGTTTGATGACATAAACAGTTGTAAGTTAATCAACCAGCATGTGAGAAAATCGATCGGAATAAAAGGTACATTAAACGTTGCAAAAAAGTAACTCGACCCTTAAATGAATTAAGTTAAACTCGCTCTTTTTTAAGGTGGGAAGAAATAGTGATCTTATTATTTTCAAACAACTTTTAAGCGATGTATTTCTGTCCTGAAGCACATGCCACGGTTCCAATGCTTTCAAAATATTCAGGATATTACCTGTATATATGTTAAGTGGAAATGTCGTTACCATTATTTTTATTTTTTGAATCAGGTTTATTCAAAATGCAAATGCGATGTTAAGAAAAACAAAACAAAACAAAGAATACCAGTGGGATCATTTGGTCAAATTCCATGTTGCACAAAAGACAGAACTGCAGACGCTACAAAGCATATAGTGTTTAACTAGCAACAACCTGACAGTGAACTAGAATCAAAGGAGACAAAGAATTCCGATGAAATGAGAAGACAGACTGTCAGTTGTAAGAGAAAAGAATAGCATACTACTATGATGTATACACCTTCAAGCCATGGAAACAACCTTAGATGTCTTCTGTCAAAGAGTACAACAGTCAGCAGAAAGCTATCTAGTATACATTTAGAACTGAAACCAGGATTTTTAAAAAGGGCTTCTGTCTTTCACGAATTGTTGTATGATTGTAATGTGTACTTTTGCCCCAAATTGCGTTGAAATTTTAATTGAGAGACAGGTGGATGCTCCCTAGTCTAAACTGTCATGCCAATTAAAGCTAGCAGCCAGACTTTGTAATTGCACTTAAAATAAAAATAAAACAATTAAGGAAATATACACCATAATCATATTTCTATTTGAGCCTCCAAAAGCTCAAATTTCAATTTGACTTCAAATCAACAAAACCTTTATCCTGGAATATACAATATCCCGAACTGGCAAGAGAAGTTTTTTTTATGCCTTTCAATATATACCGTATATGTATATAGGTTTAAAACTCTTCCATGACTTAAACAGCAGAAAACTAGAACCTGAAGCTTCTCATTTCGATGCTTCAAAAATCCAGAAGCCCTGGTCCCTTTGGGGGAATTGGGAGTTAAGCACTTTCCGTCAGAGACTGAAATAAAATAAGAAGGAGACAGAGAAGAAGAAGAAGAAGAAAAAAAAGTGGTTTACTTTAAGTTTAAGTCCAAGCTTGGTCAAATCACATCATTGCAAAGATTTCCATAACACACCATCCACACACCAGAACACACCACACCTTCTCCATTCAGAAGTGGAGAGATATGGTGACTGATTATTATTAATCAGAGGCTATATCATTCACAGAATAAACACCTTTTAAACACGTTTAAAACATACTGAACATTACCAAAGTTTTCTTATAACACATTCCCTCAGGATAAGCATCACAGAGACCTGGGTTCGAATCCCACAACCGCTCTTTCCTGCATGTCTTCCCCTCTAAATCTCCCTGCCTTTCGTGTCACACTTCACTTACAAACGCTCAAATAAAGCCAGAAAAACGAGGCTAACCTTCTCGGGTGCTAGCCGTGCCTGGATCCCAGGGTTCTCTGGTCCCACAGCCTTCGAGTCGGCCACAGAAGACTGAGCTGTGGACTTGGGCCCGGCCTTGTCATTGTGCTTCACCTCCACATCAGCCTTCTTGCCGTCTGTCTTTGAGTCGCCCTCTCCTTGGATCTCCTTTGGCCGCTTGGAGGAGGCCTGGAAATGACGGAGGGCGAGAGACAGAGAGAGAGAGAGGGTGAGAGAGAGGGTGAGAGAGAGGGTGAGAGAAAGGTTGAGAGAGGTTGAGAGAGAGAGGTTGAGAGAGAAAGGTTGAGAGAGAGGTTGAGAGAGAAAGGGTGAGAGAGAGAGGGTGAGAGACAGCGTGAGAGAGAAAGGGTGAGAGAAAGGGTGAGAGAGACAGACGGAATGGTTATGCTTACGTCGTCTCCCCCCCCCCCAAAAACCCTCACCTTCCTGTTCAATGATGACAACGTATTAGACAGGCCTGCGACTAACACTCACATCCGCAGAATCAGCGACTTTCCGTTTGGCTCCAGCCCTGTCGTTCTTCTCGTCAATGACGAGAGCGCCCTCGTCCTCATCGCTGCTGCCCTCCGCAGGCCCCTTCTGCGCCCCAGCGGTCTTCTGTACGCCGCCTGTCTCCTCCGCCCCGTCAGACTGAGCATCCTTCTTAGCCGGCTGGGAAAGGAATCGAGAAACACAACGGCAGGTTAACCGCTTGCAACAGGAACCGAAAGGTCAAAACGCACCTATAGGTGAGTCTTTGAACTCATCTTCAGACCATATGCCATTAAATGCTGTGGAAATGAAGACTAATGAAACCAGATTAGGGATACAATGAAACACAAAACAAGCAAATACTTCTTTTTGTTATTTTTTTACCTCATAGCCAGCATGTGTGACAGTAGGATTGTTTTCTATCTCCCAGAGGCCCTCGCTGAAACCTTTTCGTTTGGTGGGTTTTCCAAACTTCTCCTTGCACTCTTCGTAGGGAAACAGGTCCTTGGGTCCCAGAAAAGCCCTGACATTGGGGAGAGTACAAAAGACGTTAGAGAACAACTGCATACTAAACCCTTAGCTGCCTACCCAGTCTTCTGCGGCAAGGCCTCAGCCTATATTAAAATATATAAAATATTTTTTATTTTAAACTGTTTGTTGTTAGACTGTACTGTTAAATGTCTGTACTTATGTAGCACCGTGGCTCTGTGAGGCACGACATTTCGTTCCACTGTATGCACCCGCATGTAGCGGAATGACAATAAAGCACAACTTGAACTTGAACTTGATATGATACACGTATTATCCTGTGAGCTACTGGAGTGCCCCAAATCATTTATGCATTTTGTATATAGCTCTTTCTACAACAACAGTCATAGAGGGCAGCACATATTCCCATAAAACTACACCTAAACCAACCTAAAGTAGGTTTAAAGTATGGATTCTAGTTTTGCTGATATGCTTGCTCAGCGGACTACACAAATGACAGGTCTACTGCTACTAGTGGTAGGAGTCTGTATGAACATATTAATAATACTAATCATCATATTAATGATCTTAATAATACTCATTATGATTAGTAAAAGGAATACTCACGTCTCATGTGTCCCAAAGAAAAACACTTGGTATTTGTTGGCGGGAGATTTAACGGCCCCTTCAGGCAACTCATCGATCTATCGACGAACGAGAAAATTAGCTTCAACGGAGACAACACTTAGCAGAGACTAGGAGAAAGTATGCCATTCTAACACACTTATCAGATAAGAGGCGTGTATTGAACAAGCTTTCGTAATCATGTCGTTGGTCTTTCTCCCGTGCTCTGTCATCAAAATATATATATATATATATATATATATATATAATATATATATATATATATATATATATATATATATCTCAGAAGGTGTCGTGCTAAATTAAGAAATGATGCATCTAGAATTCTGCACTGTGAGTGCCTTGTCTTAATGTCCTTAATTCAATCCCATGCACTTTCAGGGGAATGTACATTTGACCTAAATTACTTAGAAGGTTACGGAGCACATGCATGCACACACAGCCTGTTAGCTCAGAAATATTTCAGTATACAGCTCGTTTGTCCGGAAAAAAAAACAGAAGACAAACCTACACAAGTACCCATAGTCCAAACTATACAAGATCAACCAATCAAGGCGGTGGTGGATGCTACAGTATGGCCCAACTGAGGACCAAACTCTGTAATCTATGATGTATTCAAACCAAATCTGAACAGATGCATTCTGACTAATCATGGTTTCTTTTGCATGTTAATTCGGTCTTGAATTTACTTCAGGGTCAATAGTCAACTGAATATTAGAACATGCTGTCTGTGTTAGCTGTCATTTTGTTCAAGGTTTTTCTGATTTTGACACATATAACAAGATACAAATATTGCATATAGTAAGTTTAGTGCAGATTACCATGGACCACCAGTGTACAGGTATAACAGTGTTACAGTGTTTGTGCCAATAGTCTGTAATTCAATACAGATTGTGTAAATGTACTGGTCCAACTTTTAAGCTTTCAACCTTGATTTTAGTCATCAGCTTGAAGTTCCACATATTTCCCTAAACTACATGAGTTAAATCTTCATAATATCTCATCTCAGACAATCCGTCAGGCTGAAGGTTCATGACGGTTAGAACACCGTGCCCGTGACCCAGCCCCCATCCAACTCCCTCTTCGGGCACCATGCCAGGAGGGCCTGTGCACGTGCCCAGATAGTGCCAGTGTGAAAGATTTCGAACGGCTTGCGCGAGGCAGGGCGTAGACAGGTCGGACAGAGCGGGAGTTGCGAGGTCGTTAAAATGATCGTCGTGTAGGATCAAACACAAGTCTTGCTGGTTTAAGTCTTGTCCACCGTCGACCGAAAGAGCGAGATTTCAAGTAAATTCATTCATTAGGCTATTTAATATCGCAACTCAGAAATAGTAATGGAGGCCATGGTGACTGTTGGTTCAGTAACCTGACTAAATGAAAAAAGTAGTAACTGCAGTGTCGAGAAGTAAGCACAACACTAACTGTGAATATCCATGATTAGCGCTGATAGAGACGAATGTTAAAGTGTGTCTAAGTGACACACACGCCTGCGTATGTTCGTCTGAAAACCACAGGATTTCGAGTATCCTTAAAATTGGATTGAAGTAGTACTTCCTTCCGTGGCATTTATCAACACTGCTGCCGCCAAAACGTGTGGGCTGTTACAGATTAACTGGTTCAGCCGCTAACCGATGCTTCGCGCTTTCTCTAATAATGTAAAACAGTTACAACGTCGAAACAAAGTTTCAATTTCTCACATTATGATCACGTCGCTGTAACGTTATAAACCTTCGATCCCACTCACGTGGCGTTTCAGAACATGTTTAGGAAAACAACACGGTTAGGTTTACATGTAAACCGGGGTTTAGTATTTGTTTACATACACGGGGGTCTGAACAGTCAAGCTCACAATAGCAATAAGGTTAGGCCTCTGTAACCAAATGAAAGCGTTTGCCAGACTATCACATTTAGTACCCAACACTAAAATAAGCATCTGAGCTGCGGGTATTGTATACGGCGTATTAGAATATCCGAAAACGAAACACTAAATAGGCTAGCTAGTCTGCACTCAGCGATTTAAAGCGTGCAACCATAAGCTACACAAATAAACTTTTGCATGGACGCGGTAGGCCTCATTGCACATAATAGTTTACAGTTAACAAATTTATCACTAAGATGAGGTACCCAACACATTGGTACTTAAAACATATGGTAAATCTAGACAGTTCCTTACCCTCGCGGGCCAGTGAGGATATCCCTTCATTTTCGCAAACACGAGATCCCCAGGCTTGTATTCTTTTTGCCTATTGGATCTTGGCATATTTTCCAAAGTAGTCTACTGGGCTATCAAAGCTGTAAATCTGAAAAGCAAAATGTCGCTAGATACAAAAATATGTGTATTTCTTGTTAGACAATTGGCTAACGTTAGGTCTTCGGCTTTGACATCAAAATTGATCACGCGTAGAAAATTGGAACGTGGAGGCTAGCGAAAATTCGCACGTTTTACTACTTCTGTAGCGTGCGTTAGTTAAAGTGCTGTATATTTCTTGTTTTAAAAGAAATACAAATATGTTCCCTCGGATCTGCTACTTAGTGGTCTCTCGACTTGTTTTTGTTTGAAATTGAAACCGCTTCCCTCTTCCAAGGCGCATACCCTGGTAGCTAGCTAATTCTGCTTGCAACGAGATCGATTAGTGTGGTCTACCCTGCGAATAAAACGTAGCTAGGCGCCATGGCATGTTCAGTTCAGTTCGAACTGAATGCCTCTTAGACAGTGGTAATCACACACAGACAAATCCTGTCGTCGCAGTTACATTGGTAATCAAAGTAGATTTAAAAATACACCAACGATAGACAACATAGGCATGACATTTTCCCTGGCCATATTATACATCTACCTAAATTAAATTTAACTCTGTTGTTTAAATGGGTTGACCATAACTACTGGGAAAAAATATACATTAGAGACTAAAGGTTTTGCCTTACCAAAGGCAACACGCCCAATTAAAAATGGGAAAATAAATGTTTCGTAAAATGCTGTACATGATCGTACTCTAAGCATATTACCAAATAGAAATGTATTGCCAACGTCGGTTTTCGTCAAACAAATCCAGTAGAATGGGGGATGCGCAGGATCACTTGCGTCGAAGCTGCGCAAAAGGTATTTACTCGAACAGTTCTGTTTTGAGCGCATCATTAATGGCAGCAGCAGCAGAAATGAACATGCTATCATTTACCCAAAAAATTTGATCTACATTCCACGTTTCAAAAGTTCCTTTTGCGTGAGAATCAGTGTTGTTGCGCAAATCGTCTGCAGAACATGCGGTATTACCAGTCGCACGGAATTGTCTTAAACTGCGTACGAAAAGACTGTTAATCCTCCCTCGGAGGCCTTTGACGCACTGGGCGAGCAGTGAATCCCCGGGCACCGTTTGGAAGTATGACCGTACTCAGTGTTTTGTTTGAAAACAAGTGATCTCTATCTTCGCCTTCGGAAAGCCACGTGCAGTTTGTTATTGTTTTTCCTCAAGCGAACATTATCCAAAAGAAAGCAAGCGCATTCTGCGTTTCAGCAGTTTGCATTTGCTCAATACGCCAGTCACACGACAAGAAAAAGGCCTTTTCTTTGGAAGTGTGTAGCTAGGTAGCTACTTTGTATTTAGCATTCTATGCCCCCAACGATTTCGTACACAAACAACAATAATGTCTTTGGTAGCCTACGGGAGCAGTGACGACAGCGATTCAGATGAAACATCAAGCTCGCTCACATCTGGGAGCAAGCCGGCTGGTCTTTTCGGCCTTCTCCCCTCTCCCAAAAATTCAACATCTGGACCACCACCCAGAGATGCATCAACACACTCTTCTGCGATAAGGAACACTTTGCACAACGACGAAGCTGCGGAGAACACGCTAGGCCGGTCTCAAGCGCCGAAAGGAGGGCTGCTTTTCGACCTACCGAAACCGAAAAAACGAACAGAGCCTGTCAAAATCACCATACCACAGCTTAATAAAGATGTGAGTTGACCCGTTGTTTTTTAAGTTGATCTCCATGAATGAAAAGTAGTCATGAGACGACCCAATTTCGTGACGATGTTGTTGTTTACAGTCAGATTCAGAGGAAGACGAACCAGCCAGGAAGAGAGCGGTGCCCCAGGTAAGAAATTTCTTATTTACATTCTACAATCTTAATGTTTAAACCTAGTTATTCTTAGACTGAACTGGCTAGCCTATTAATCTCCATCCCCACTCCAATTCCACTTCTTCCTCCCTTCATGTTTAAGGGGCCAGGCACGGGCCTCTCCTCTCTCTTACCGCAACCTAAAAACATGACCATAAAGGAGATTGGTAGATCCCTGGTGCCACACACCCTCACCAAGCGACCAGACCCCAAGGCCTCCAAGCCCAGCAAGCCACCCATCACCCAGGGCCTCTCCAACTCCAGCGCCTCCCCTTCAGCCATCAAGGCTGCAGCCAAATCTGCCGCCCTTCAGCTGGCCAGGCAGATGGCCGCGGACGACCAGGACAGCGATGAGGAACTCTCCCCAGAAAACTACTTCTCCCTGGGGGACAGCTCACTGCCTCTACCCACTGTGGATCCAAGCCTGGATCCAGAACCAGGAGCCCCAGCAGCTCTGCTACCTAATCCATCAGGGGCAGAGGCCGGATCCTACCAGTCCGACGCTCCCCTGGAGTTCGGCCCGGGCGGCGAAGAGGCGTCTGGGGGCGCGTGGGTGGGGCAGCAGCACGCGCCGTTACATCCTCAGTACCTGGAGCCCTCTGTGGAACCGGCACCAGACGCCCTCCCACAGGTAACAGGGAGAACAGGAGGCTATCGATGTCTGGGTTTTTCTGCGTAGACACATGTTTTAGTTGTCATAATGCAGCAGAATCTATTCATAATGTCCTGTTACCGGGCAGGGTTACTACAACGAAGCATACTACCAGAGCTCTGATCCCCCATTGGCTGAGGCAGACAAGCCTGGCTCCTCCGGTCTCTTCGATGACGAAGCGGTGAGTCTTGGTTGTTCACTCACCCAATGAAGCGCTACACATGCTGCTTCAAGGACACAGGCCATGCGTACTGCATCCACACTGTGTCAAGGCCTGTTCACAGCTATCAACAATATCCAACACACCAAACATTGTACTGTTGGGTGCTAGGTTAAGAATGTTTGGAAATATAACTGTCATTTTCACACTGCCACAGCAAACACCAGCAGGCATGTGATATCAATACAACACTGCAACTGTATGGCTATTGTTTGTTGTTGATGTGTCACTGTCACCCCCAGTTCCGGAGACTGCAGGGGAAGAGGAACAGGGGCAAGGAGGAGGTGAAGTTCCTGGAGATCAAAGGAGACGACCAGCTGAGCGGCAACCAGCAGTGGATGGCCAAGAACATTACTGAAGAGAAGCAGGAGCGCAAGTCTTTCAGCAAGGTGAGGGGGGCATGGAAGGCAGGAGTTCTGGGGGGAAGGTAGAGACAGGATCCAGGGGAGAGAGACGGGCTCCGGGGGAGAGAGACAGGCTCCGGGGGAGAGAGACAGGCTTCGGGGAGAGCGAGGGGCTCTGGGGGAGAGAGACGGGCTCTGGGGGAGAGAGAGGGGCTTCGGGGGAGAGAGAGAGACGGGCTCCGGGGGAGAGATTAGCATGACCGCTAGAAAGGGTCACCTTGTTCTACACCGACTAACCGCGCTTCATCCCCATCTTGGTCGTGCTGTAGAGGCTGAGGTGCCTGAATTGTTGTAGAAACAAGGATAGGGTTATTATGCTGCGTTTCTACAACCAAATCCCCCTGTCTGTGTCTGGACTCCAAGGATAAGTGCAAAAGATCAAGTGGTAGTACCTGGCCCACTGACCTTTTACCTAACCTCCACTTGTGTTGACAGAAAAAGGGAGACCAGCCTACAGGACAGCAACGCCGCAAACACCAGATCACATATCTGATCCATCAGGTGAGTGACACACTCCCATCCATTACGAAACGCTCCACACCCACACCAGTGTTTAGGGTTTTCTTCACGTTTCATTTTGTGGCAGCCATCCTATTTACGCTCATGGCTGCTTATCAAACCAAAAGAGCGATTTATCAGACGGTTCTGATGCGATGCTTCCTGAAGCTGATTTCCGACATCATTTCCTGTTTCCCCAGGCTAAGGAAAGGGAGCTAGAACTGAAGAACAACTGGGCAGAAAACAAGCTGACTCGTCGGCAAACACAGGCCAAATACGGCTTCTAACCTGGAACTCCTACTGGCATGCAGTGTTTTGTCATCCATGATTAGGATAGCGCAATCCAAAGCAAGATTCCCTCACCTTTGAGGAAGTACTGTAACCTGGCGACCGTAACCTGGCAACATAGGATCCCTGTCCTGACCACTCCATACGTTCCAGGATACCCTCAACGTAATACAGCCCTCCCACCCCCCTTGTATTGGTTAGCCTCAGTTTTGTGTTCAAATATTCATTCAAATATTGTTGATTTATACTAGTTTCGGTGGACTGTTTTTGTATTGTGTGTGGGTCTGTTAAGGAATGCAGAGTCTACGCTGTGAACTGCCCACAGTTGTTACTAAAATGTATTTTCTTTGGAAATTATGATTAGAATCGATACACTTTACCATCCCCGTGGTTTGACCAGGTAAGGAATATATAAATACCCATCTTATTTCACTCTGTGCTGGAGAGGACTAAGAAATTTCCAACTAAAAGTAGTGAATGTTTAAATAAAAAGAACGTTTGTGCAACTTTTTTTCTAGTAATATCCAGTACATCTTTGATCATGGGTCAGCTTTAAAAACACAAACATGTATATATATATATCTCGACATCTTCCTACAAAGTTGGACCTGGTACAGTTAACATTTGTTCAACAAGCTTTTGTACAACCTCAGTTTTAAATTGTAAAGTAATTTCACAAATCGAATAATATATCTGAAAAGGGTAGGCGATGGGATTTCTACGAAGCCAGGAATTTCCCTCCAGACTGAACGAGGTCGAGGTTCAATGAAACTGTGAATAAGGTGTGTGAAGAACGTTGCCTTTGCCTCTCTCTGGTTATGGATATTCAGACTCTGAAAAGCAATGTGGATTTGCAGTGTTTCATGAACATTTACCGTCCTCTGCTTGAGGTTGCCGAACAACGTCTTACATTTGGATCTGAATTAGTCGGCTGTTCTGTAAACAAGGGGACATAATCTTGTATCTCCTTCTACTGTCACAGACAGAATCTCATCCTTAAGTAGTAAGTCAGTTAGCTTCCAGTGTACAGATATGTGAACTATGACTTCACGAAACGGCACCTACCCAATCCTTGAAGATGGTTGAGGCCCGATAATATACATTATAAAGAGTTTTAAGGTCATCTTTATAAAGTGGATACAATTAAAGCCAGCAGACAATGTGTTAGGATTATGATGTCACTGACAGCAGCTTCTTAGATATCCTTCATTATCTGGTTTCCAGGGAAACTTAAGCAGAGTAACGTACTCAAGGTCTTTGAACATAAAACATTGACTAAGTTGATAAGTGTTTTCAATATGTAAGAATTTGCAGTGTTATTAGATTGGCAAAAAAATACTATCTAAAGTAAACTACTATTTAATTTTACCCTACACTGTGTATTTGTTACGTGGGTGTGATGTTTAAATTGAAATAAACACTTAATTTCTGATCTGTAGTCATTTTAATTCTTTCGTATTTTGCTTCAGTGCTACACTAAACCTGTAAAAATGAGTTGATAACTTGGTTTGACAGTTGCACTAGATCTGAAATGAAAATAAACACAAGCCTATGTTGTCATAAGAACAGATTCATAACGGCTTTTTATTATAATGTACAGCAAAGCAATGTCTGCCTGAAGGACCACAGCTCTGTAGACAGTATTGCTATCTTCAGCAGTGTTTAAAGGACAGGCAGCAGAGAGGACTACTTGTCTGATTTGTCTTTGACTTCCTTGTTTGCGTCGGTACCTGCTGCCGTTTCTGGTGTGGTGGCTGAAGGCTTGGGAGCTTCTGCGGCTGCCTCTGAGGCACCTGCCTCTGGTGCTGCTGCCTCTGAGGCACCTGCCTCTGGAGCTGCTGCTGCTGCCTCTGAGGCTGCGGCCTCTGGTGCTGCTGCCTCTGGTGCTGCTGCCTCTGGTGCTGCTGCTGCCTCTGGTGCTGCTGCTGCCTCTGGTGCTGCTGCTGCCTCTGGTGCTGCTGCTGCTGCCTCTGGTGCTGCGGCTGCCTCTGGTGCTGCGGCTGCCTCTGGAGCTGCTGCTGCTGCCTCTGGTGCTGCTGCTGCTGCCTCTGGTGCTGCGGCTGCCTCTGGAGCTGCTGCTTCTGGTGCTGCTGCTGCCTCTGGAGCTGCTGCTTCTGGTGCTGCTGCTGCCTCTGGTGCTGCTGCTGCCTCTGAAGTCGCTGCCTCTGGTGCGGCTGCTGCCTCTGGAACAGCTGCCACCACCTCTTGAACTGCCTCCATTGAAGTGGCTGCCTCTGAGGTGGCTGCCTCTGGAACTGCTGCCTCTGGTGCTGCTGCTGCCTCTGGAACTACTGCTGCCTCTAGAACAGGAGGAACCGCCTCTGTAACGGTAGGAGATGCCTCTACAGATGCTACTACTGCCTCTGGTGCCGATGCCTCTGGAACTAAACTCTCAATGGCTTCTGAAACCGCCTTTGTATCAGCCTGGGGAGCAGCCGCCAGCCCTGCCTCTGGTTCGTCTTCCTGCTGTTTCTGTTGCTTCATCAGACGTTTCATCTCCTTGGGGCTACCTTGAAAGGGCACCACAGACATGGGAATCCGCACAGCGTTTATCCCGTTGACCTGTCAAAACAACAACACAACAACAACGACGAGTTTTGACAGCTGTCCACCAATCAGAATCTGGGTTTTATTCGCCATGTGAATTTGCACAAACACGGAATTCAGTGTGGCAGGATGGTGCAAACAATAATATAAGGATAATACATATAAGGATCTTAAATGTCAAAAGCAGGCTAGTTCAATTAACTAACAATTAGAAAAATACAATCTCAACTATGAAATGAATTAAAATAACCATATATAAGATAATAACAATAACCACATATATATAAGATAATAAAATAACTATATATAAGATAATAGCTAGAGAGCTCTGTCTCTAGACACAGGTATTGTCTGTTCTGTCCAACAAGACACCTCTGGGTTGTTTGGTTATACGGTAAAATATCATGTATGAAGTAGACAACCATTGTGGAATGCCACAATGCCAACAACACAGGGCTGAAAATGTAGTATGAATTAGTTTAATGATATGACCTTACCGTGACCTCGCACCAGTAGGCTCCTAGGTCTTTAATGGGCTCATCTGGAAGTCTCAGAGCATGAGAAGGCACCACGATACCTCGCTGGGGGGGATGACGACAAAAGTACGTCAAGAGTACATCACTGATTTAGCTGTTAAAACCAAAAACGAATCATCGGTAGAACTTGATCCAGAGGGGTAGAAATATTTTCAAATCAGTCTTACCTTCAGAAAATGCCTGCGGACTATCTCTGAGGTGATCACGTAATCAAGAGACATTTGCTTGGTGACTTTCAACTCCATGGTCTTCAGGAACTCCACAGTCTGTATACATAGAAGGCAACGTTTGGTCAAGTAGACAGGCTAGTCTGCTGTAACTGAAATCTGCAGCGACATTTAAGATACAACATTTTAATCTTTACTAACCATTTGCCCTGTGCGAGTTTGAATTCTATCCTCCACTCTCCCTTCCCGTAAAAGCTGTGATAGAAAATTAATTGATCAATACTTCTTTAAAGAAGAGGTAATTTGCAACTACTAAGCATTTGGGTTGGACACTCACTCTCAATTCCTCAGAAAACATCTCTTTGTTTTCTGGTGATGGGTACACTGCCAAGCCTTGAGCCAATAGCTTGTTGCGCCCTAAAGATTTCTTTACGATCACTGTGTCTCCTCGACCACCGAGCTCTGAAAAGCGAATGAGGAAATAAGAGCGTGAGTTACGACAAATGATCTTTGAAAGAATAACGGATTCTTCATGAGAAACACAGGTGTAATCCAACTAATTTACTTGGCACAGTCTGTGTGAGAATGAGTTCCATCTTCTCCTTGGACGCATGTTTAGTGTCTTCCACTACTCTGTAAACACGATGTCGTCGCGGGTGGAGCCTTGGCGGACGACCCTCTTTGGACAGCGGCACCTGCCACCAACGTTCAACCACAACTGTATTCTGCAAGGGCGAGATGAGAGATGCATCGATTAGCACCGTGTCGTAACTGATTGTGGCTAACTAATTAAAAAATATTATCCTCGTTTGAGTTTAGAGAGAATATACATTGATAAAATTTAGATTTAGTATAATATAGCGTCTTAGTATAGTATATAGTTTAGCGTCTTCATTCTCTACTGTGGTTCGTATTTCTCTCCTGTGTCTCCTGGCTGTCACTCATTTTCCAATCGGGTTTCAATCTGACGTTATAACTGACAAATGTTGCCATCCTACCTACTTTTAAGGCTTACCTTGCATGCCGTTTGAGAAAAACACTGAACATGGGAATGAGATAAATCCCGAACTAAACCCTGAAGGGCACGTCGGCTAGTGCTCCACATGGCTAGGTTAATATGCTAGCTAGCATACACTTCTTAGAGAAGACGTTCCTGTTTCTACACACGCACGATATGAATGCCCGGTTTGATTGTGCATCTAACCGACGTGACACTGGAACTGTAAATTATGTTATGGTCCTTAAAATACCAACATCTTGAAAGGTAGTTAGCTAAGCTTATCAGCCAGAACCACAAGTAGAAAGCTAGTAAAGCTGCAGGTGTATTCACATGACGTATTACTTGCGCGTCTCCTACGAGAGGACCCCAAAAGGTGTTTATTGCAAAGCCTGAACACATAGATCTAGGTTGTGGGTGTGTTAACAATGTTGCGATTATCATAACGTTATTACCGCTTGTTTAAAAAAAAAAGCACACACACTATTATCTTGCATACATTTATTAAACTGTGCTAGGCTTTTTTGTATTATAATGTCCAAGTATTTCGTTTGTCTAACAAATGACCACTCACTGTGCCATTGTATGAACAGAAATACTATGGATGTTAAAGAAATATCAGTTTACATGAATAAATCATGGGTAAAATGAACGATTAAACTAACTTGAGGTTTGTTTGTTTATTGAACAGACAAGTTCCAATCTGATCAAACCATTGAGGATAATCGATTTAATCAGTGATTGAGGATCATCGACTTTAACATGGTAGGCTGTCACAAGAACACAACGTACCCACACCTGCCGTCTCTTTAGAGAACGGATGTTCTACACCACTAAGGCTTCTTTCAGTTGAAGTCAATGATAATTTGAAGAAGGAGGGCACCCGGGAAGTCTGTGGTGATGATTCCGAAACGTAAATTTTGCCCCATGCGCGCAGTTAGGTAGTCGTAGATACGGGCGTTAATACGCTGGGCGACGGCGTTAGGGTATGCGAAGATCCCGGCTCCGCTGCCGAAGGTGAGGAAGATCTCGGCCTTGTTTCCCACGATGGCCAAGTCCAGGTGTTCATGCACGCTCTGCCACTTCTCGTTCACGTGCAGGAGGGTGGGTACCTGTGGTAAACAAGCGGTGAGAATCAAATGACGTGGTGAGTGGTCACCAACTGCCAAGAAGTTTCTTGAATTGCCATCGGGGATGTCTAGAACTAAATGAATCGAACTGAATTGAACTCAAGTTGAACTGAATTTAATTTAACTGACTTGACCCGAGCTAAGCATTCTCTGGTCTTTACCTTCCAGTCATCTGCGATGTTAAGGGACCCATAGCGCATCCCCAGGTCAGGACCAGCAAAGTCCTGCAGGATGATGAGCTTCCCCCGGGCCTGCCCCACCGTGGGCATGAGTCGGCTGTGCCACAGCAGGTCCCAGTGGGCGTAGCGGTGGATGTAACTCACAACCGGACCGTAGATATCGTGGGTCTCGCTGAACTCCTCTTTCAGGCGCATGAGAACTGTCTCACTGGGGTACTCGGCCAAAAACAGGGCCACGTCCTCCAGCACGTGGCCGAAATGCGCCCGCTGGTAGGAGACGCCGTGGTGGAGGGTCAGGTTCCCCTGGACGTTACGGACACGGATGTCCAGGAAGCGGATGCCGGCGCGTAGCTGGGAAGCCAGGTTCCAGGACTGGCACTCAGCCAGGGCCCCGCCGTATAGCGCCATAGTGTTGTGTGTCCCTGGGAGAGTGACCTCAGATAAGGAGCGGCTGTCCGGGATTCCTCCCATCCAGGAAGGGTTGAGGATCTCTGGGTTGGCCGTGTCGTCATAGTCGGGCCTCTGAATGGTGCTGCCAGTAGTGCTAATGACTCTAATATCAAGTGGAATGATGATGAGTTATAAGTAGAAAATAAACTGTGGATGAATCGCTCTGGATGGCTGAGCATTCCAGAGGCTGTGGCGTCTGGATTCATGTATATGAAAAAAACTGTGTGGTTAATATTTCATAACTTAATGCCCTCAAGAACTTGTCCCATCCTCCAATGTTCTCCTTACAGTTGCCTGCCTTGATTGATAGGATCTTTTAATAAACTTACCCAGCCAAGACAATGAGTTCCATGAACATTTTCCCTATTTGCAAGAAGGATTGTTTGGGATCTGCCATGTCTGATTTGTCGGTAATGAGAACAGGATCTAGATTGTGATCTAGAACGTGACAATAACAGACACTGAGTCACAGGATTAAAAAGTTAGTATACGTAAACTATACAGATCAACGGACAACTGCGCTGACAGAAACAGTAAATATGCTCTCAACACATTACTGAGAACAGAGGAGCAACTGTGGCAGCTGTTGCTACTTTTTCAAATAATTTTATCTAGAAGGAGCCCAAATGATAACGTACATTTGTACAAGTGAAAACTGAAGTAAATTTTCCCACCTGGAGATGGGCTCTGGAAAACATAGATAAGATAATATTGTTGACAGTCACTCATTACACAAGTCAAGCTGTGGGTTGTATACAATTCAGCACTGTTACTCTATATTTACAGTCTATATTATCTCAAGTACCACAAGGCTGAATGTGGAGTTAATTTCCACTGTCATTAATTAAAATACTCCTCTAGCCTCAGAAAATGGTGTAACCCAATAAATAAAAAAACATTGTGAACAATTAAGTCAACATTTATGCTCTGGGTGTGCTGGATGTGAACTCAATTCACCCCATGCGAGGAATTTCCATGGCCAGCTTAGCATTTCTAATCTCACTGAGAACCAAATCAGGAATAAGCAAAACTACAGCATTACACAGAAGTACAAACTCACGTTGAAGTTACCTGATGTCAAAAGATGGGAGTCTTCAGCCTGACAGCCGTGCTGACATAGGGGGAGAGAGAGGAGGAGAGAGAGGAGAGAGCCTGACTGAGTGAACCAGCGAGTTAACCTCGGGTGAAAAGGGGGCATGTTGATGCTGCAGATCTGGTGGAAAGCCGGGAGGGTACAGCGTCAGAGCGTGAGGGGGGTGGCAGGGGGTTGGGTGGGGGTTGTGAGGGGGGGCAGAGCGAGGAGGCGAGTTGGACAAACTGTCACACCACTGTTTCAGTCGACGTGCACAAGCACACCAACATACATGCTGTCTCTCTCTCTATCTCACATACACACACACACATTCCCACCCTGAATGTATGTGCACACACACTGCCAATACATTCTGTATTATTTTATAACAAACTGTTTTGAAATGAATACACTGAGATTACATTTTGTATGTGTTTCACATGATGGTAATTAATCTTTGAATTATAGTTCAGTGGAATGCCTTTGTTCACATACATATCAAGTGATCCATATATTGCCAAAGACACTGTGACTTACCCGAAAAGGTTGGTTTATGTTCAGGACTAAACACTTCCAGACTGTAGATGAACGTTTCTGTCAACATGCCTACAATGTCTTTTTTCAATGAGTCAATTAATGTCAAAACACATGTTCGGTTCCTCACATGGCTTTAACCACATTTTACATTTGAATCGTTCAGCAGATGCATTTATCCGAAGTAACATAAGTAACATGTTCGATGAGGGTCTACAGTTGAATGACCAAACTGAATTAAGATGACTACGCGCTTTACATTTTTTGGTATATATCATATGACAAAATGAATTGAAAAAATGATCATTTAAAGTCTGATGTTCAAGACAAGTATTGTATTTACAATGAATAAGAACAGGAAGCACTTCAGACAGTCACTGGTTCGAATATGATTTTTTGTGTGATTTCTTTTTAACCTTTGTGCCAATTTAGCACTATTTGTGAGAATTACTTTTTGGTTTTATTTTCCTCGTCAGAAATTCAGGTGACGTTACCTCCGCAACACTAAGGTTACCCTAGCTCTGTCGCGCTATGATTTGCTTATGCAAACCGGAGTAACCGCAATTCCAACCAATCAGAATGGGCTAAACTAGTGGTTCAGCCAAACCATTGGCTCAACCACTTCCATGTTCCTATGTTTTCTGTGGACGAGAAGGCGGGACTTATCTGAGAGCTGACAAAAATGGTGGAAAGGAAATACTGACAGAGCTTGACACAATAATAACTATATAACTATATAACGTTATAACGTTATTGCAGGTAAGTCGACCAGTATGGATCAGGCACAGTAGGTTGTTATAATGATATTTCATATGACAGTAGACTCGATTGATCCGGTTTACTTAAGACTGAAGACTGTGTTTTGGTTTTCAGGAAATGAATGCAGGTCTACGAAGGCGTAAATATTTGCAGAAATGCCAAATCAATTAAGTAACAGGTTAATGTTTGGGATTTGTGGGCCAAACCTATTTTGGTTAGGAATAGCGTTTTTATGCTAGCAATTATTTTACACATCCCCGAGACACGCACTCTTCCATTGTGTTTCTGTATTGCAGCCTTGAGACCGATGACTCAGGCAGCGAATATGAAATAAGAGTAAATTGTATTTTCCAAAAGGTTTTGACTCTAAATAAACCTAATACAGTTGTTCGGTTGTTTGAGTAAATTTAAAGTTAAGTAGGCTATACACTAACTAAATGTCGTTGAATTTGAAAATGATCCTGAACCCTAATTATTAGCCTACTTAAGGTCCATATACGGTTTATGTACAAACAAATATAAGTTTAAGAAACTACAAAGTTTGTTGAGGTTAGGAATAGCCTAATAGTTTTAAGGCTTCCCAGATCAGGCATTTGTGAATGTGAAAATGTACAAAAAAATATTTCACAGACATTTGCTTTGGGATCCAAACATTTTATGAACGAATTTTGCTGAAAATGAGACAATGCTACAAACACTTTACTTAGAAGTTCTCTAAACAGGTTCCACAAGAAAAGTTCAAGTTACATAACCATATAGATGACCAAAATGATATGTGACAAATGAGTCCTACCTTCCTCATTCAGGTCACCCCTACGTCATCCTGTGAGACAACAACAGTTACGCAACCATAGAGCTGCATCCATGGCGGATGCCCAGAAAATCAAAAAGACGGCCGTGAAGGTGCTCGGTTGTGTCGAGAAGGTGTCCAACTTCGCCTCTTCCATTGACCCTCTGTTCGGCATTGTGACGGCTCTGGTTGGTGTGGCCCGCAAAGGCCTGGAGGACGAGGAGACCCACGCCCTGGACAAGGACTTCCAGCAGGTCCACAGCCAACTGGAGAGCATCTCCAAGAAGAACCAGCAGTGCCTGCGTCAGATCCGCATTGCCGAGGTGAACGAGACTTTCGGCAAGTACGAGGAGTACATCAAGCACCAGTACGAAGCCTTCACCAACATGGTGTCTCAAGTGAAGAAGGATCCTGAGAAAGCTGAGAGACACATGAAGCAATTCGAGAAGGTCTACGAGAGGGACAAGAGCGACATGAGCCTGGACGTGTACTACCGCGGCGTCATGGGAACTGGCTCCCTCTTCGGCAGGCCCCTGCTGAGCGTGTACCTGGAGCACTGCGGTGGCGACCGCGAGGTGATGGAGCACAGGTGCTCCCACGTGGGCCACCTGTTTCAAATGGGGCTGATCGCCCTCATGGGCTACACAGCTGTTACCGAGGACGACGAGGACGAGGTCAGGGAGAAGTGGGCGAAGCGTGTGGAAGAAATCCAGGAGAAGATGCAGGAGGTTCTGAGCCAATGTGGCCAGGAGAGTCAAGGCTTGAATGGGACATCTGGGTCGGGGTCAGGGTAGAGGCAGGGAGATGGCGGGAGATCCGGTGGTTGTGTACCCCCAGATTCTCAGTCGGCCACATTGGAAAGAAGAGGCATACACCACTCTCTGGGTCTAAACTCTTTCTAGAGGACCAAGTCTATCAATGCAATCATATTTATGTAAAAATATAAGCGTCATAGCTGAAAACATTTGTTGAAAGCAATATTTTAATCTTTTTGTGTTATCTTTTACCACCAATCATTTTTCCGTTATGTTATGCACTGTCTTGGAACAAAGCACTTATGTTCATTTTACACAACTGCCTTATATGCTGCCTACCAATAAAAACGGGATATGTCAATGTTTGTAGCCTATACTCTCTTAATCTATACATTTGTCTCTCACATTGAGAACTCGGAGAGGCCTGAAATGGTTCCGCCTAGAATATTACAGTCAGGGCATTTATAAAGCAATGCAATGACACCGGTGATGTATTTTATTGTGATCTTTATGTATAGCAAGTTCCTCATGTCTTTTACACTGAGAACACGAGGCACAGATTTCCCTCGAGGCCTGAGGAAAGTTGCATCAACTATCTTAAAAATGAAATCGATCAGATATGGGAAGCATTAGACATTTTGTAATCATATAAGATCATAGGCCATTTTTAAATTGCTTTACTGATAGAGCATTCCCATCTCATCAGACTGGATGCAAACGGTTTTCTTTAATCACGCAGAAAAATAGACTAAGTGCACTTCGTCCACCACACCGCCAGAGAGAACCGTGAAGTCAGAAGGAGGCAGCTCAACGTAACGTTACTCTTGTCCGATGTTTTACCCGTCAGGAAAAACCAGTATTATTTTCTAAGTAATAACCAGGTTTGCTGATACAGCAACCAGCTAGGAAAAATGTAGCCAACTGTCATGAATTCACCGATTCATGGAAGTTATCTTAAGTAATTTTTTTGAAGGTAAATACCCAACAGAGCAACAACAGAAACTAGTCCACTTCTGTGAACACAGGGACACTCTCCATCATGCTGTTTTCCCGTCAAAACAGCAGCAATGAGCAGCGCCCCCTAGTGGAGCGTAGTAATCACCAAATTAAGTCACCTCACACCAATCACAACGGTAACTTCAGAAAGTTTGTAAGAAGGTTTAATTTCCGGTCAGTTAAAAGCGATTTCTAAATCATGTGAATCCGGCGCTTGTCATCCCAGGTTGTCAGCGCCCACTCACTTATCTTATCCTAACTGAGTGAACCAGCGAGTTAACCTCGGGTGAAAAGGGGGCATGTTGATGCTGCAGATCTGGTGGAAAGCCGGGAGGGTACAGTGTCAGAGCGTGAGGGGGGTGGGAGAGCGAGGAGGCGAGTTGGAGTTTCACATGATGGTAATTAATCTTTGAATTATAGTTCAGTGGAATGCCTTTGTTAACATACATATCAAGTGATCCATATATTGCCAAAGACACTGTGACTTACCCGAAAAGGTTGGTTTATGTTCAGGAATAAACACTTCAAGACTGTAGATGAACGTTTCTGTCAACATGCCTACAATGTCTTTTTTCAATGAGTCAATTAATGTCAAAACACATGTTCGGTTCCTCACATGGCTTTAACCACATTTTACATTTGAATCGTTCAGCAGATGCATTTATCCTAAGTAACATATTCGACGAGGGTCTACAGTTGAATGACAAACTGAAGTAAGATCACAACGCGCTTTAAATCTGTTGGTACATATCATATGACAAAATGAATTGCAAAAATGATTATTTAAAGTCTGAATTTCAATACAAGTATTGTTGTATTTACAATGAATAAGAACAGGCTGCACGTCAGACAGTCACTGGTATAAGATTTGTTTTTAACCTTTGTGCCAATTTAGCACCATTTATGAGAGTGACTTATGTTTTTTTTTATTTGTTAGAAATTCAGGTGACGTTAATTCCAACTCCTAGGAAAGGCGTGGTCGTTTGTTTAAATGGAATTCAATAACACAAGTCTAAGCTTATCCTCGCCCTGTCGCGCTATGCTTGGGTGAAAGCAGTGGTTGAGCCAAACTATTGGCTTCCACGTTCCCATGTTTTATGTGGAAGAAAAGGTGGGACTTGTTTGAAAGCATACAAAAGTGGTGGAAAGAAAATACTGACAGATCTTGACACAAGAATAACTATAACGCTATCGCAGGTAAGTCGACCAGTATGGATCAGGCACAGCAGATTGTTTTCATGATATTTCATCTGAAAGTAGACTCGATTGATCCTTTTTACTTTAGACCAGTGATGTCAAACTCAGGTCCTCGAGGGCCGCTGTCCTGAAGGTTTTCGATGTTTCCCTGCTCCGCTTGATAACGACTCATTCATTAGAATCAGGTGTGCTGGAGCAGGGAAACACCGAAAACCTTCAGGACAGCGGCCCTCGAGGACCTGAGTTTGACACCCCTGCTTTAGATTGAAGACAGTGTTTTGGTTTTCAGGAAATGTAGGCATACGAAAACGTAAATATTTGCAGAAATGCTAATTCAGTAACGGGTTAATGTTTGGGATTTGTGGGCCAAACCTATTTTGGTTAGGAAATGCGTTTTTATGCTAGCAATTATTTTACACGTCCCGAGACACGCACTCTTCCATTGTGTTTTCCTGTATTGCAGCCTTGAGACCGATGACTCATCGAGCAAATATGAAATAAGAGTAAATTGTATTTTCCAAAAGGTTTTGACTCTAAATAAACCTAATACAGTTGTTCGGTTGTTTGAGTTAATTTAAAGTTAAGTAGGCTATACACTGACTAAATGTCGTTGAATCTGAAAATGATCCTGAACCCTAATTATTAGCCAAGTTCAAGTTCAAGTTGTGCTTTATTGTCATTCCGCTACATGCGGGTGCATACAGTGAAACGAAATGTCGTGCCTCACAGAGCCACGGTGCTACATAAGTACAGACATTCAACAGTACAGACAAACAACAAACAATTTAAAATGAATATAACATTTTTCCTATACATAAACTAAACAGGATTCTAACTATACAAACTGTACGAAATACTTACCGATGTGCATGTGCAAAGAGTATTGTACATGTGCGAAGAATAGATACATATCATTACAGAGTCTTTAGTGCGCACTGCCGTGTGTACACAAACTGCAGTGGGTGAGTGACTAGTAGTGCAGTGGGTGAGTGACTGGTGCAAGTTTTTTGATAGTCTTAGTTATTGTGTTTGGGTAGTCATAGAGGCCCGGAAGAGTTCAGGCTCTCACAGCCTGGAGGGAAGAAGCTGTTGATCAGTCTGGCAGAGCGGGCTCTGATGCTCCGGTATCGTCTACCTGATGGTAGCGGCTGGAAGAGGCTGTGGAAGGGGTGGGTGGGGTTCTTAACGATACTATTGGCCTTGCTGGAGCATCGTGTGTGGAAGATTTCTAGGATTGAGGGGAGAGGGGCACCGATGATCTTCGCAGCTGTGTTCACTGTTCGCTGGATGGTCTTGCGGTCTGCTGCAGTGCAGTTCCCGTACCAGACAGTGATGCAGCTGGTCAGCACACTCTCAATGGTGCCCCTGTAGAATGTGGACTTAAGGTGGACTTAAGGTCCATATACGGTTTATGTACAAACAAATATAAGCTTAAGTAACTACAAAGTTTGTTGGGGTTAGGAATAGCCTAATAGTTTTAAGGCTTCCCAGATCAGGCATTTGTGAGTGTGAAAATGTAAAAAAATATTTCACAGACATTTGCTTTGGGATCCAAACATTTTATGAACGAACTTTGCTGAAAATCTGAGACAATGCTACAAACACTTTACTGGATTTTTTCTGATTTGTCACAGAGTGATTAGGAGTTCTCTAAACATTTTCCGGCCAAAAAGCTCACTCCTTCGTCATCCTGTGAGAGAGCAACAGCTATCCATGGCGGATACCCAGGAAAACAGGACGGTCTTGATAGTGCTCGACTGTATCAAGAAGGTGTCTAAATTCGCCTCCACCCTCAACCCTCTGCTCGACATTGTGACGGCTCTGGTTGGTGAGACCCGCAAAGGCCTGAAGGTTGAGGAGATCCACGCCCTGTACAAGGACTTCCAGAAGGTCCACAGCCAACTGGAGAGCAAGGGGTGCCTGCGTCAGATCAGCATCAAAGAGGTGAGCGAGGATTTCGGCCAGCATGAGGAGTGCATCAAGAACCAGTACGAAGCCTTCTCCGATATGGTGACTGACGTGAAGAAGGATCCTGAGAACGCTGAGAGCCACATGAAGCAATTCAAGGAGGTCTACGAGAAGGACAAGCTCGACAACAGCCTGGACGTGTACTACCGCGGCGTCATGGGAACCTGCCGCAACTTCGGCAGGCCCCTGCTGAGGGTGTACCTGAAGTACTGCAGTGGCAACCGCGAGGTGATGGAGAAAAGGTGCTCCTACCTGTGCCACCTGTTCTACAAGGGGCTGATCGCCCACATGGGCTACACGGTCGTTATCAAGGACGACGAGGACCAGGTCAGGGAGAAGTGGGAGAAGCGTATGAAAGAAATCCAGGAGAAGATGCAGGAGGCTCTGAGCCAATGTAACTAGGAGAGTCAAGGCTTGAATGGGACATCAGGGTCGGGGTCAGGGTAGAGGCAGGGAGATGGCGGGAGATCCGGTGGTTGTGTACCCCCAGATTCTCAGTTGGCCACATTGGAAAGAAGAGGCATACACCACTCTCTGGGTCTAAACTCTTTCTAGAGGACCAAGTCTATAAATGCAATCATACTTGATGATCAAATCTGAAAACATTTGTTGAAATTAATATTTTAATCTTTTTGTTTGACATTTTTCCATCAATCATTTTTTTCTGTTATATTAAACACTTTCTTGGTACAAAGCACTTATGTTAATTTACACAACTGCCTTATATGCTGCCTACCAATAAAAACGGGATATGTCAATGTTTGTAGCCTATACTTTCTTAATCTATACATTTGTCTCTCACATTGAGAACTCGGAGAGGACTGAAATGGTTCCACCTAGAATATTACAGTCAGGGCATTTATAAAGCAATGCAATGACACTGGTGATGTATTTTATTGTGATCATTATGTGTAGCAAGTTTCTCTTGTCTTTTACACTTAGAACACGAGGCACAGATTTCCCTGGAGTCCTGAGGAAAGTTGCACCAACTATCTTAAAAATGAAATCGATCAGATATGGGAAGCATTAGACCTTTTGTAATCATATAAGATCATAGGCCATTCTTAAATTGCTTTACTGATAGAGCATTCCCATCTCATCAGACTGGATGCAAACGGTTTTCTTTAATCACGCAGAAAAATAGACTAAGTGCACTTCGTCCACCACACCGCCAGAGAGAACCGTGAAGTCAGAAGGAGGCAGCTCAACGTAACGTTACTCTTGTCCGATGTTTTGCCCGTCAGGAAAACCAGTATTATTTTCGAAGCAATAACCAGGTTTGCTGATACAGCAACCAGCTAGAAAAAAATGAAGCCAACTGTCACGAATTTACCGATTCATGGAACTTAACTTAAGTAACTTTTATTCAAGGTAAATACCCAACAGAGCAACAACAGAAACTAGTCCACTTCTGTGAACACAGGGACACTCTCCATCATTCTGTTTTCCCGTCAAAGCAGCAGCATTCAGCAGCGCCCCCTAGTGGAGCGTAGTAATCACCAAATTAAGTCACCTCACACCAATCACAACGGTAACTTCAGAAAGTTTGTAAGAAGGTTTAATTTCCGGTCAGTTATGAAGAATATAATGATTCACTTATGCGGAAATATATGATATTACATAATGAAGAATATAATGGTTCACTTGCTAACCCATATGATTTTACTTATGTTAACAATGAAGGATACAATGATTTGCTTGTGCTGACCTATAAGATTTGTAAGGCAGACAGACAGTACTTTTCCATCATGCAAGAAAGGTAACACACTGTGAGAATCAAGAGGGAGTCAACAGTCCACATATAATGAACAGTATGATATATGCCACTGTCTCATCTCGGGATGTGGGGAGTAGGGAATGTTATCTTCTTTCTGTGCAGAGTTAAAACAAATACCTGGGAGAGAGAGGCAACAAAGAGGGTCCTTTCCACCACATAAGGAGATAAGACGGCCCTCGTACCAGGAGCAGAAACCACCAAAGGCAGAGGAGCTCCTGTCCCAATTAGTGCATGATCTTATCTATATATTACTGTGGGTCTCCCAAGGAAAGGTGTCGTTCTTTGCTGTGCCGAGCATAAGACACACGTAGTTGTGTGCTGTTAGGAACCTTGGAGTGACCCAGATATCTGCATTAGAATTGTACTGTTAGGGAATAAACTTCATTGAACTTAACTATACCGAATCCTGGTGATCCATCTTACCACTCTCAATGCGTGAACACGTAACGGAGTAAAATCACATACTCCAACAGTTAAAAGCGATTTCTAAATCATGTGAATCCGGCGCCTATCATCCCAGGTTGTCAGCGCCCACTCACTTATCTTGTCCTAACTGAGTGAACCAGCGAGTTAACCTCGGGTGAAAAGGGGGCATGTTGATGCTGCAGATCTGGTGGAAAGCCGGGAGGGTACAGCGTCAGAGCGTGAGGGGGGTGGGAGAGCGAGGAGACGTGTTGGAGGGCGCACAAACTGTCACCCCACTGTTTCAGTCGACGTGCACAAGCACACCAACATACATGCTTAACCCATCTCTCTCCCTGGCTCTCTCTATCTCACATAAACACACATTCCCACCCTGAATGTATGTGCACTCACAAATACACACACACTGCCAATACATTCTGTATTATTTTATAACAAACTGTTTTGAAATGAATACACTGAGATTACATTTTGTATGTGTTTCACATGATGGTAATTAATCTTTGAATTATAGTTCAGTGGAAGGCCTTTGTTAACATACATATCAAGTGATCCATATAAGATAAGATAAGAGATCCTTTATTTGTCCCACGATGGGGAAATTCCACTGTTGCAACACACAGTTTAGGACAGGAATGAAGGAAATAGGTGCATGCAATAACAAAAGGATAAATAAATATATTGCCAAAGACACTGTGACTTACCTGAAAAGGTTGGTTTATGTTCAGGACTAAACACTTCAAGACAGTAGATGAACGTTTCTGTCAACATGCCTAGAATGTCTTTTCTCAATGAGTCAATTAATGTCAAAACACATGTTCGGTTCCTCACATAACCTCACATGGTTTTAACCACATTTTACATTTGAATCGTTCAGCAGATGCATTTATCCGAAGTAACATAAATAACATGTTCGACGAGGGTCTACAGTTATATGACCAAACTAAAGTAAGATCACTACGCGCTTTACATTTCTTGGTATATATCATTTGACAAAATGAATAGCAAAAATGATTATATAAAGTCTGAAGTTCAAGACAAGTACTGTTGTATTTACAATGAATAAGAACAGGCTGCACTTCAGACAGTTACTGGTACGACTTGTTTTCATTTTCTTCGTTAGAAATTCAGGTGACGTTAATTCCAACTCTTAGGAAAGGTGTGGTGGTTTGTTTAAATGGAATTTCATAACACTAGTTTAAGATTACCCACAAGGGCCTGGAGGACGAGGAGACCCACGCCCTGGACAAGGACTTCCAGCAGGTCCACAGCCAACTGGAGAGCATCTCCAAGAAGAACCAGCAGTGCCTGCGTCAGATCCGCATCGCCGAGGTGAACGAGACTTTCGGCAAGTACGAGGAGTACATCAAGCACCAGTACGAAGCCTTCACCAACATGGTGACTCAAGTGAAGAAGGATCCTGAGAAAGCTGAGAGACACATGAAGCAATTCGAGAAGGTCTACGAGAGGGACAAGAGCGACATGAGCCTGGACGTGTATTACCGTGGCGTCATGGGAACTGGCTCCCTCTTCGGCAGGCCCCTGCTGAGCGTGTACCTGGAGCACTGCTGTGGCAACCGCGAGGTGATGGAGCACAGGTGCTCCCACCTGTGCCACCTGTTCTACAAGGGGCTGATCTACCTCATGGGCTACACGGTCGTTACCATGGACGACGAGGACCAGTTCAGAGAGAAGTGGGAGAAGCGTGTGGAAGACATCCAGGAGAAGATGGAGGAGGTTCTGAGCCAATGTGGCCAGGAGAGTCAAGGCTTGAATGGGACATCTGGGTCGGGGTCAGGGTAGAGGCAGGGAGATGGCGGGAGATCCGGTGGTTGTGTACCCCCAGATTCTCAGTCGGCCACATTGGAAATAAAAGGCATACACCACTCTCTGGGTCTAAACTCTTTCTAGAGGACCAAGTCTAGATGAACGTTTCTGTCAACATGCCTACAATGTCTTTTTTCAATGAGTCAATTAATGTCAAAACACATGTTCGGCTCCTCACATGGTTTTAACCACATTTTACATTTGAATCGTTCAGCAGATGCATTTATCCGAAGAAACATAACATACATGTAACATACATGTTCGATGAGGGTCTACAGTTGAATGACAAAACTGAATTAAGATGACTAGGCGCTTTACATTTTTTGGTATATATCATATGACAAAATGAATAGCAAAAATGATTATTTAAAGTCTGAAGTTTAAGACAAGTATTGTTGTATTTACAATGAATAAGAACAGGCTGCACTTCAGACAGTTACTGGTGCGACTTTTGTTTTCATTTTCTTCTTCGTTAGAAATTCAGTTGACGTTAATTCCAACTCTTAGGAAAGGTGTGGTGGTTTGTTTAAATGGAATTCAATAACACTAGTCTATGATTATCCTCGTCCTGTCGCGCTATGCGTGGGTGAAAGCAGTGGTTGAGCCAAACTATTGGCTTACACGTTTCTATGTTTTATTTGGAAGAAAAGGCGGGACTTGTTTGAAAGCATACAAAAGTGGTGGAAAGAAAATACTGACAGATCTTGACACAAGAATAACTATAACACTATCGCAGGTAAGTCGACCAGTATGGATCAGGCACAGCAGATTGTTTTCATGATATTTCATCTGAAAGTAGACTCGATTGATCCTTTTTACTTTAGACCAGTGATGTCAAACTCAGGTCCTCGAGGGCCGCTGTCCTGAAGGTTTTCGATGTTTCCCTGCTCCAGCACACCTGATTCTAATGATGGGTCGTTATCAGGCTTCTACACAGCCTGATAACGACTCATTCGAGGACCTGAGTTTGACACCCCTGCTTTAGACTGAAGACAGTGTTTTGGTTTTCAGGAAATGAATGTAGGCATACGAAAACGTAAATATTTGCCGACATGCTAATTCAATTAAGTAACAGGTTAATGTTTGGGATTTGTGGGCCAAACCTATTTTGGTGAGGAAATGCGTTTTTATGCTAGCAATTATTTTACACATCCCCGAGACACAGACTCTTCCATTGTGTTTCTGTATTGCAGCCTTGAGATCGATGACTCATCGATCAAATATGATATAAGAGTAAAATTGTATTTTCCAAAAGGTTTTGACTCTAAATAAACCTAATACAGTTGTTCGGTTGTTTGAGTTAATTTAAAGTTAAGTAGGCTATACACTTACTAAATGTCGTTGAATCTGAAAATGATCCTGAACCCTAATTATTAGCCTACTTAAGGTCCATATACGGTTTATGTACAAACAAATATGAGTTTAAGTAACTACAAAGTTGGTTGAGGTTAGGAATAGCCTAATCGTTTTAAGGCTTCCCAGATCAGGCATTTGTGAATGTGAAAATGTACAAAAAGATATTTCACAGACATTTGCTTTGGGATCCAAACATTTTATGAACGAACTTTGCAGAAATTCTGAGACAATGCTACAAAAACTTTACTGGATTTTTTCTGATTTGTCACAGAGTGATTGTAAGGTCTCTGAACATGTTCCACAAAAAAAGTTCAAGTTACATAATCATGTAGATGACCAAAATGATATGTGACAAATGAGTCCTTCCTTCCTTATTCAGCTCACCTCTTCGTCATCCTGTAAGACAGCGACAGCTATCCATGGCGTATACCGAGGAAAAGAAGATGGTCCTGATAGCGCTCAACTTTGTCAAGAAGGTGTCCAAATACGCCTCCACCATCAACCCTCTGTTTGGCATTGTGACGGCTCTGGTTGGTGCGGCCAGCAAAGGCCTTGAAGGTGAGGAGACCAACGACCCGTACAAGGAATTCCAGAAGTTAAACAGCCAACTGGACACAATCTCCGAGGAGAGCAAACAGTGCCTGGGTCAGATCATAATCAATGAGGTGAACGACAATCTCTGCCAACACGAGTACAAAATCAACTTCCAGTACGAAGCCTACTCCTGTATGGTGGCTGAAGTGGACAAGGATCCTGAGAACGCTGGTATCAGCATTCAGAAATTCAAGAAGGTCTATGAGAGTACAATGATGGACAACAGCCTGGAGATCTACTACCGTGGCGTCATGGAAACCAACACCAACTTCGGCAGGTCCCTGCTGAATGTGTACCTGGACGACTCCCAAAAAAAACGCGAGACGATGGAGAAAAGGTGCTCCGAACTGTGCCAACTGTTCTACAAGGGGCTGATGGCCCTCGTGAGCTACACGGTCGTTACCGAGGACGACGAGGAGGAGGTCAAGGATAAGTGGGAGAAGCGTATGAAAGAAATCCAGGAGAAGATGCAGGAGGCTCTGAGCCAATGTAACTAGGAGAGTCAAGGCTTGAATGGGACATCTGGGTCGGGGTCAGGGTAGAGGCAGGGAGATGGCGGGAGATCCGTGGTTGTGTACCCCCAGATTCTCAGTCGGCCACATTGGAAAGAAGAGGCATACACCACTCTCTGGGTCCAAACTCTTTCTAGGGGACCAAGTCTATCAATGCAATCATACTTGATGATCAAATCTGAAAACATTTGTTGAAATTAATATTTTAATCTTTTTGTTTGACATTTTTCCATCAATCATTTTTTTCTGTTATATTAAACACTTTCTTGGTACAAAGCACTTATGTTAATTTACACAACTGCCTTATATGCTGCCTACCAATAAAAACTGGATATGTCAATGTTTGTAGCCTATACTTTCTTAATCTATACATTTGTCTCTCACATTGAGAACTCGGAGAGGCCTGAAATGGTTCCACCTAGAATATTACAGTCTGGCCATTTATAAAGCAATGCAATGACACTGGTGATGTATTCTATTGTGATCTTTATGTGTAGCAAGTTTCTTATGTCTTTTACACTGAGAACACGAGGCACAGATTCCCCTGGGAGAATACATTTCCCTTGGAGGTCTACGGAATGTGGTCCCACCCTGTATATTAGTCTGGCCACTTATAAAAGCCAACCGTGACGTTGGTGATGTATGTTACTGTGACCATTATGTATAGCAAGTTTCTTATACATGTCTTTTACACGAGGCACGGAGGCCTGAGGAAAGTTGCACCAACGATCTTAAAAATGAAATCATCAGATATGGGAAGCATTAGACCTTTTGTAATCATATAAGATCATAGGCCATTTTAAAATTGCTTTACTGATAGAGCGTTCCCATCTCATCAGACTGGATGCAAACGGTTTTCTTTAATCACGCAGAAAAATAGACTAAGTGCACTTCGTCCACCACACCGCCAGAGAGAACCGTGAAGTCAGAACGAGGCAGCTCAACGTAACGTGACTCTAGTCGGTGTGCTGTTGTCGGCAATCCGATGTTTTACCCGTCAGGAAAACCAGTATTATTTTCGAAGTAACAACCAGGTTTGCTGATACAGCAACCAGCTAGGAATAATGAAGCCAACCACAACGTTAACTTCAGAAAGTTTGTAAGAAGGTCTCATTTCCGGTAAGTTAAAAGCGATTCTTAAATTATGTGAATACGGCGCCTGTCATCTCAGATTGCCAGCGCCCACTCACTTATGTTACCCCTTCAAAATGTTTAACATACTCTCTCTATCGATCTAAATGTTTAGCTTGAGCCGGTTATTTAACTTTTCACATTCACAAACTGTTAGTCTATATCTGCAGCTGTCTGCAGAGGAAGGCAGGAGTGTCGGCGGTTTCCGGGGCGTAACTTGCAACGGACTTGAGATACTCTATGAAAACAAGTAGCCTGTGAAGTATTTGCTGCACCGTATTCAAACATAGTAAACCTTGTCGTCTCTTGACACTGTAAAATATTTTTAAACCGTTGAATTATTCAAAATAGTAAGAACTGTATTCGTCATGACAGTAAGATTTATTTAACGTGTAAACTGCCATCACACTCTTACGAAATGGCCCACATAGGAGTGACTTAAATGTGGAGGAGGGAGTTCAGAGACGCAAGCCAAATTTAGATTCCTGTCGAATTAACACCTGCACCCTTCACGATCCCATTGTGTGCCGCGTTTAAATTGTTTTCCAGCCATGATGGTGTCTCACAGCTGGTCCAGGGTGTATGACTGAGGGAAACTTGACACAATGGGTAACCAAGACAACCTGGAAGATGTGTTCGTGGCTGTTATCCGTCCTAAGAATTTGGTTAGCCTGAGTTCCAGAGAGTATCGTCCTAAAGCGTATGAGGTGAGGAATTAAATAACGTTTGTTTTATATTGAATTGTATTATTTAAAAAAACTTTAAAAATCCAACTTGTGTTTCACGTGGTGTGGGCGGGTTTATTTACATCGCCAAAGTAGCCACCACAAAGTTTTCTGTTGTACCACCCTTGAAGAAGGTTTAATTTGATGTTCAAATCGTTCTAATGTGAAATTAGACTTTTTACCAAAAAATATTATTCAGTGTCATTTGCAACCTTGTTTGCGTTTCTGCCTTAGATCTTACTGATAGAAGTTCCTTTGGAAGGAAAGGAGAAAAAAAGGAAAAAAGTTCTACTGGGAACCAAAATCCAAACAGATGGAGACACAGCCAGGTCGATTCTGGATTACGTTGATGAAACAACCAAGGCCATATCTAACAACCAGGGGTTCATAGGTGACCAGGGTTTCTTTACCTACCTACAAGTTTACCGTCAACTTCATAAGAACGGTGTGGGACTGATATCCTGATGGTCCTACAGGGAAACGTGTGGTTCACATGAAGAAGTTCCACCTGGACGGCGAGAATGAAGGAAAGGACGTCTCCCTCTTTATAGTGCCAATCAATGTCAAAGGTCAGATATGACTCAAGAACATCGATTAAAAAATATACATTTTCCATCATTTATAAACCTTTAGGATCTTTCTTTAAAATTCTTTTGTTTTCCCCTCCCCCATGTTTTAAACAGACAACAGCAAGACAGTCTACAGTCCTGGAAGCCCCAGTTTTTACTGTCTTCAGGACATGATGCGAGTGTGTAGCGAGACCAGCACACACTTCTCCCCCAGCACCTCCAAGATGCTTCTAGCCCTGGACAAGTAAGCTCCTTAGAAAGGCGACATCTTTCCCCCAACGACACGATGCTCTTGACTCACCCTGTCGGCGACCTATGACCTTTGACCTTTTTAGATGGCTGGCGGAGCAGCACTCCGTGCCCCACGCCATCCCGGCGTTGTTTCGGCCCGCCCCGGTGGACCGGGCCAGAACCAGCGTCAGTAACCCGGCCTACTTCAGCGAAGGTAGCAGCCCACACATGGGCTACTCCGCCCTGGAGGTGAAGAGCAAAATGATGTCCCTGGAGAAGGCTGACATGTGCATCCTGAACCCACTGTACGGCTCTGACCTGCAGTATACCAACAGGGTGAGGCTTCTACACTGCAAAAACACTGGGAAAATCTTGTTTTTAAATTCAAAATCTATTTAGACTTTTTTTGGTATAAATGTCTTATCTGGTGATTTAATTATAAGTAAACAAAATGTTATAGAGTTATCTTCTCTCAATTTCTGGAAGTCAAATTAACTTGTTTTAAGTATGTTACCTGACTCTTAATTAGTTTTTCAGTTTGATGAGGAATCTTTTTTGTAGTTTGAGACGTTTAAAGGACTAACATAACCCCTAACTCCTCCTGCCCCCTTCACCATTGAATCTGGGAGGTTACTGTCCTCTAGATAATTTACTCTAATCCCAGTTTACAATCTCAAAATCCTGTTGAATAAATCACAGTAGAAACCCAGAGAGTGACTATCACACTGCATCGTGCTCCAGTACCACATTGTCGGATTAATATCCTACTTCCTGCCGTCTCAACCATGTTGTCTCCGGTCTATAGGTGGATAAAGTCATTATAAACCCTTACTTTGGATTGGGAGCTCCCGACTACTCTAAAATCCAGATTCCCAAGAGAGAAAAATGGCAGCATGCGACCACTACAATGACTGAAGACAAGTGAGATCGCTGAAAATGCTATGAACCTGACATACCGGCTTCTACTTTATACACCGGTTATTAGATTACACACCATAGACTGCACACCAACAGACAGTAGGACAACAGACAGTTCTGATTTCCAGTTTCACGAATATCTTCTACAGTTTACATGTCATACATTTTATTCACATCGCAGATATTTTTGTATCCAAACGAACAAAGGTTCTGACGATCAGACGGTAGAAGCCTCGAATAACCGAGCGCAACTTGCGGGATTTCTGGATGATTTTGATCTCTCGTCTCACGCAGGGAGCGGCAGTGGGTGGATGACTTCCCGCTGCACCGGAGTGCTTGTGAGGGCGACACAGAGCTGCTCTCTAAGCTACTGGACGGCGGCTTCTCTGTCAAACAACTGGACAGCGACCACTGGGCCCCCATCCACTACGCCTGCTGGTCAGTTAGCTGTTAGCTATGACCCATAGAGCACAGATACCTTTGGTTTTAGCGCCAATGTAGCTTCGATGTTAGCTATGGCTATGGGGTTAATTAGTTGGCTAGCTTCTGTGTAGCGGAGATGTTAGCTACAAAACGTAACTCCGTTAATACAATTCACTAGTCTGTTAATACCTTCAATTCCTACCTGTTGAAACCATCGCTGTTTTAATCAAATAAAAACAACTTTGTTTTGACGGCAGGCATGGTAAAGTGGAGGCCACCAAATTGTTGCTGGACAAGGGCAACTGTAACCCCAACCTGCTAAACGGTCAGCTCAGCTCCCCGCTACACTTCGCCGCTCGAGGTGGGCACTCGGAGATCGTTCAGCTCCTACTGCAACACCCCGAGATCGACCGGGTGAGAACACACTCCGGGGCTGCCGCTGTGCGGTACAGGGGGTCGGATTTTAACCTCGATCAACAGTGTGTTGTTGTTGTTGACCTCACCTGTCCTACTAGTTTTGGTTCGAGCGCTTAACAGTATAGTGCTGTATAGTGAATAGCAACACAAGCACAAGCAATAAAATAGGGACTTTTCAGACAAACTATAATATACTTGGTTGGACTTTACTGTGTGTGTATACGTACCAACACTGACCACAGAGCGTTTAGGACGAGCGCTAATGTTCTGCGCTGTCGTCTGAATGCCTTGGCTTGTGCTCTCTGTCAGCACGTGGAGGACCAGCAGAAGAGGTCTCCCTTGCAGGTGTGCGAGGAGAACAAGCAGAACGAGTGGGAGGAGACGGCCAAGCTACTACAGCAGGCCAACAGCAAACCTGTGAGTACAGAGAGGGAGGGGGAGGGAGACAGACAGACAGACAGGGAATGAGAGGGAGGGGGAGGGAGACAGACAGGGGATGAGACAGAGACAGAGAATGTAGGATCGATGAGATGTGTGCTTTGCATGTGTGACCAGCTTTTGTTCGCCCAGCTATTTGAAAAATACCCTGAGGGATACTTATAAAGTTTAACAATCTGAAGAACCTCCAATACGCAAGTCATTTTCTTGCCGAACGTATGTGTGTGCTTCCTCCGCAGTATGAGAAGGTGCGTATCTACCGCATGGATGGTTCGTACCGCTCGGTGGAGCTGAAACACGGCAACAACACGTCCGTACAGCAGATCATGGAGGGCATGAGGCTCTCCCAGGAGACACAGCAGTACTTCACCATCTGGATCTGCTCTGAGAACCTCAGTGAGTCACATGACCTGATCCAAAATGGCCGCTCCCTGTCCGTGTTGACCCATGGTGGAGGCTACGTGCTCAGATCCGAAATGGCTGCCCCGTGTCTGGGTCGCACAACTTCTGTTTTGCTTTGAATTATGAATAGGAGGGCTCAATGATGCACTTTTGTGTGGATGGTCATTTTTCATGAAGCTCTACTACTTCAGATTCTGTATATCATTTTAAAAGTTGATGGTCCGTATGCTAAATACGTAAATCTATGGTCTCGTACCTCATCCTGTCTCGCATCCTTGCTCTGGTTAATGATGTGTCCTGTGCTCAGACTTGCAGCTGAAGCCGTACCATAAGCCCCTTCAGCACCTACGCATCTGGGCAGAGATCGTGACAGACCTGACGGTCCTGGACCCCCAGAGGGAGAACCCTCAGCTCTTCCTACGCAGGGACGTCAGGGTGCCCCTGGACGTGGAGAAGAAGGTGAGACCGGCGCTTCTCAAAGTGGGGGTCCCCTAGAGGTCTGTAAACCACAGCCAAGGGATCAGCGAAATACTTTGCCATCGTTCTGTATCATTAAAAAAAGTGGGAGAGAAAAAAAATCTCCCGGTGAGGACAATTGCGCACCAGTAAAACAAGTGTTTGTGTCCATTTAAGAGCACAAAGATATTAGATTGGATTAGATTCAACTTTGTCATTACACATGTACAAGTACAGTGCAACGAAACGTAGTTTAGGTCTAACCAGAAGTGCAAATAGCAAGTGCAGGATATACAGAAGGAGCAGTGCTGAATTGGTATGAAGATTATGGGAGGTCCTTGGAAAATGTTTCCCCAACAGGTTTGAGAACCCCGGGGTTAGACGACACACCTCCAGGATGTGTCTGGTGGCTGACTTTCCTCTAGTTTGTGTCCAGCCTCTCAGTGATACCCTGGGCTGTCTCCCACCAGGTGGAGGACCCCCTCTCCATCCTGATCCTGTTTGACGAGGCGCGTCACTGTCTCCTCAAGGGCTTCTTCCCAGCTCCAGACACCAAGCTCATCACCCTGGCCAGTCTGTTGCTGCAGATCATCTACGGCAGCTACGAGAGCAAGAAGCACAAGCAGGGCTTCCTCAAGTAAGACCAGATCAATCGCTCTGTTGCATCTCTCTCTCACACACACACAGACACAAACTACTCTCAGGCACGTATTGTGCTCACTGTGATTGCATCCCCGACGCTGGTGATGGCCTGAGTTTGGTTCTAATTTTTTGTTTTCAACAGCGAGGAAAACCTCAAATCGATCGTACCCATATCCAAAATGAAAAGCAAGGCACATCATTGGACAAACAGGATTCTTCACGAATACAAAGTAGGTTGGATTGAATTCAAACTGCGTAAGCACACACAAAGACTTGGTGGCAGTGGAATGAACAGTAAACCCTGATCTGAATGCGCAGGTTTGACATCAGAATATATTTCTTCCATCTACAGTTAGTGTTGTTTTTTCTTCAAAGGTTTCATTCACTCCACCGCCTCTTAAGGCTTTTTTTGTGTATTTCCTCGTGCTGTTCTGTGTATTTCCTCGTGCTGTTCTGTGTATTCCCTCAGGTGCAGTCTTGTGTGAACAAGACATTCCCTCAAATCTGATATCTCCCCTATTGTCTTTCCACTCTTGGTTCTCTGGATGTACAAACTCTCCTCCTTCAATCTTCCCCCAGAGCCTGAGCACCAGCGAGGGAGTGAGTAAAGAGATGCACCACCTCCAGAGACTCTTCCTGCAGAACTGCTGGGATATCCCCACCTACGGCGCTGCCTTCTTCACTGGCCAGGGTGTTAACTCCAAGAGACCAGCTCCAGCAACCCACAATTTCACCGATCAAGAATGTCTCATGGGGTTTCAACGATCTAAGGCGCTGAGAGAGACATCTCGCTCAATATGCAGAACATAGGTTCACTGGAGAACTTCTGTATCTGCGTTTGACTGTTTGTCTTTTGTGTTCAGATGGATTGAGCGGAAAGAAAATGATCGGAAAACTCACTTAACTGACTTATGTTCTGCGCACACATCATTCTACTACATACATCATACATCTCAGCTTCCTCTCTCTCCCTCTCTCTCTCTCTTACTTCCTCTCTCTCGCCCCTCTCCGTCTCTTACTTCTCTACCTCTACTCCTCTTCGCTCAGCTCTCGCTACTCCTGCCCCATCTGCTTGCGTCTTCTACAACCATGCACTCTCTCTCATCGATACTGCTCATCTAGCGTTCATACTCTTCCTCCTCAAAATTATTCGCTCCTCTCTACTCTCTACTCTCTTCTCTCTCTCTCTCTCTCTCTCTCTCTCTCTCTCGCTCCCTCTCTCTCTCTACTGCTCTCTCTCTCCTCTCTGGGCTACTCTCTCTCTCTCTCTCCCCTTCTCTCTCCTCTTCTCTCATCTTCTCTCCTCTCTCTTACATCAGTTGAGCTCACTCGGGTTGCCTTTTGTCAAAATAGCTCTCATGGAGAAACCCCTGATCTGATTGTGCAGGACAACAGCTGATATTGTCTTCCAAATCTACATTAGATGATATGAATTAGATCTGTTATGTTATTCTTATCCAAGAGAGTGCACTTCCATTGCCTGCCAGTATGTAATTGTGCTTTTCTAGTACTAAGCATTAATCAGGTCTTTTGCAGTCAGCATGGTAGTTACCGGACGGCTTGTTCATGTGGCAGCTAGGTCCTGCTGACCAGTACTTCCAGATCCACAGTCTGGAAAACAAAATGAACTTCATTGTGCACACCAAACAGGTAAATCAAATTACATTCAATTTCCCCCTTAGTGGTGGAGCTGTGATTGATTTAGAATGGAAGGATAATTACGTTACACGATCGTGTATGAGGGTTTAGAGAATTGATGATAATTGATTGACTCGGATAGACACGAACAACTACTGTTAAAGTAATATAAGCACTATGAGGTAAATGTTTGTTGTTCACGGAAATGTTTTTTTTTCCTTCTCGTTTTTAAATAGGCTGGCCTTATTGTGAAACTGCTATTGAAGCTGAGTGGACAAATGACTCCAAGTGACAAAAGCTTATTAGACAAGTATGCATATGGTTGAATCCATATCAGACCATATCATCCTTTCACAACTTGTACTTTTCTTTGTTTGTTGTTTTGCTTTTTTGTATAAAATCATTGCATTGAAGGAGTGTTTTCACTAGAAGATTTAGTTTCTCATCACATTGTGTCTTTGGTATTCACATGAATGTGTTCATTTTACAAATTAATATTGCTTACTGTTATTTTTTCAGGGTTGTAAATATTTTTATTTAACGGTTCATTTTATTAAAACAATGTATATAATGTGACTGAATTATTAGTTGCTGTTGGGTACCGATGGACACGTGGAAAGATCAGTTAATCCACGTGAAGGCGCTGTAGCCACACAATGATTTCAGAAACTCTTAAGAAGCGAGTGTAGATGTAAGAATTTAAAACATTACTAAAATCATAATTGTGAGGATGTAGCCAAAGCACATAAAATGAACATTGCGTTAATCAAATAACGAGCCTATTAAAAGATGTTAAGTTAAACAGCTAGTTTTCAATCATGTTTACAAGTGTAACCATGGTTACGAAACCGTGGTCGAGCATAGTGGCGCAACTGATGGAAGTCCACAAACGGAAATCAAAAGTTAGTTTTCAAAATGGTTTAGCCACTAAAATCAAACAGTATTCTCCGTGATGCATATCAGGTACAGATCTTTCCCAAACGTTATTTATTTCCATGACATTTTGGCTTTCGCTGCGTGCTGTAGCTATAAAACAATGTAAACATATGCTTTATTTGGAGTTAAATTGACAAATGCAATGTAACATTCTTGCACTAGATATTACAACGTTGATTAACGTTTGCGACTGAAGTGTAACAAGCGACAGCTAGCGTAAGCAGCAACAGTTGACTGCTTTGGATACAGGATAGAAATAAATGACCTGTAAACCTCTTCTTAATGCATGCAACTCAATTGGCCTTCTGCTTTTTACAGGACATTGCAATGAAAATGTTTGAAGAATTCTTCTGCCAAAACCAAAATTCCTCTTTCTCTGTAGACAGTAAATGTCTGAAAGAAATTCCAGTGGATTTAATTCTAGAAAATGTGAACGTGAAATGTCTGTCTCTAGCAAACAATGAGCTGAAATGTCTGCCGCAGGAGATTGAACGCATGAGTAATGTAGAAGTTCTGTCAGTTCAAGGAAACAAGCTGCCATTATTTCCTTTAGTTATTCAAAAACTGCAGCTTCTCAAAGGCCTGGATATCAGCAACAACCAAATAGCTGCCCTTCCGAATGAAATATGTGAATTAAAGAATATCACATATATGAATGCAAGCAACAACAAACTGGAATGTCTTCCATCCACTTTCGGAGATTTGACAACTTTGCAAGTCCTCAACCTGGACGGAAATCACATCAACGCTTTACCTCAATCTTTCATGTCTTTGAAGAACATGACTGTTTTGAATTTGGAAAAAAACAAGCTCTCACATTTCCCCCATGTTGTATGCCAACTTCCCAAACTCCTCATACTCAATCTCTCAAAAAACAAAATTTTGACTTTACCCAAGAACATATCCAAACTTACAAAACTAAAACAGCTGTCCATGAACGCTAACAGCCTGACCTGTTTACCTCAACAACTGTTCTGTCTGACGAACCTGGAAGAGCTGAACTTGTGTACAAACCAGCTGACAGCATTGCCAGACGAGGTGGAGAAAATGAAGAATTTAAAGGTCTTACAACTGAGTTACAACAAAATAAGCTCACTCACGGAGAATATTAGTGGATGTTCCAAACTCAGGCATCTCTGTGTTTCAGGGAATCAATTAAGACGACTCCCTGAGAGCATTGGGGTTTTGACGCAGCTGCAAGAGTTCATCGTTAATTGGAACCGTCTAGAAACTCTTCCGCGAGGAATTTGCTCGCTGGCCAACCTGTCCATCTTCGAATGCTCTAAGAATTACCTGTGTCACATCCCCCTTGAAATACGCAAGTGCTCAATGTTGACGTCCGTGGATCTAGGCGGTAACCAGCTTCGCAACTTTCCAATGGGACTGTGCTCTGGACTTAATCTGAAATTTCTTGACATTAGCCAAAACTTGTTGTCCAAGCTACCGGCTAACATCGGCGAAATCCACACATTGCAGCACTTCAATCTGAGAGAAAACCGTTTCGCAGGCGCTTTGCCCAAACCTCTTTACGAACTTCACAGTCTTGTCCATTTGGATCTGACTGGCAACGCCATACAGACCGTTCCAGAAGGGATTTCCAGCCTCAAAAATCTACAGGTGCTCTTTCTCCGGAGTAACAGACTTGATGAGTTCCCCCTGGAACTGCACCATCTGAAAAGTGTTCAGGTTCTTGACCTGTCAGACAATTTGTTAGGACGAATATCGACAGAGCTGAAAGGACTGAGAGAACTTAAAGATCTCAACCTCTCAAACAATCAGTTCTTCCTTTTTCCTGCCAAAGTGTGCGATCTTAAGTCCCTTGAAAAGTTGAAAATGACCCACAAAAGAGGAGTCAAGGTAAAAATCAGTTGAGATTGATTTAGTCTACATTTCTAGTCGTCCCAAACCCTCGACATCAGTTACAATTCAAAAAATTGTATATTTAAGTTAATAATAATCTGTTTACTACTCTCGCTAGCTGACTACGTTGCCTAAAACCCTGACGAAGCTAAGATGTTTGAGGGAGTTTGATTTCTCAGACAACATCATCCAGGAGATTCCTGACAACATAGGAGAATTGAAGAACCTCACCAAGCTGATTGGAAATAACAACCAAATATCCTGCCTGCCCAAATGCATAACAGCTCTGCAGAACCTACAGCATTTAGAGCTCAAAGGTAAGAAGGAATCATCACAATACCTAAGTAATTACCTCAAAGTTTCCAAATACCTCCATTTTGTTTAGGTTCTGTTACGATTTTGCTTAATGTGGCTTGGTAAAGGTTGGAGCATGAGGATGCGTATGAATCGAGTGAAAGTCATCGTGATTATACTTCATAACGTTAGTTTCCGTCTTCACTATGTTCGCCATGACAACGTGAATACTAGTCCTTTGTCCTCAGGCAACAATCTGCAGTATCTCCCTCCCTACCTGAGCCAGCTGCCGTCTCTGAAACATGTGGAACTGGAGGGTAACCCACTAACCAGACCTCCCAAATCCATCTGTGATCAACACCAGATGGCTCCCATAGGCCAGTACATGAACAGCGAGAATACCTGGAATGGTACGGTGTGGATCAGAACAGGAACTGTCATGGCAACAGAGTTCTGCAGTTCACACAACTTTCCTCTATTTAGTTGTTGTAACTGTTATAATAATAATAATAATAATAATAATAATAATAATGGAACTTCGTTCTAATCGTGTTTCATGGTCCTGTTTTTTTTATTAAATTGTGTACAATAATACTATAATTGATCAAAAAATGGGCCCTGAGGTAATATTTCTTTATAACTTCCAACCTGCCAGCTTCATAATGGTTTTGTTGTTACAGAGAAAATCCTACAAAAGGCCTTCCGGTTTGTTGCCAGTAACCTACAAAGGAGAGATTTCTTCCATTTCTGTGTGAAACTACGGATACCAGCTCAAGATTTCAACGCTCAAGAAGATAAACAGTAAAGCTTTTAAATTATATTTTAAAATCTGTCACTGCAGCAACACGTACATTTTCATGTTCAACGTTTCAGGTTATGTTCTGGTTCTGTACAGGTAATGTGTTTAAATGTGTGTGTTTTTTTAAACTGCATGGTACTTTAGTTTTTAAGGGATAGACTAGTTGACTTTGTCAAAATGGTGTGTGTCTGCAGAATGCCACAAAGAGAGAAAACGATGCAGGCTTTGACCAAATGGAGAGATCTCTACAACAGTGACAAGGAGACATCCTTTGTAGGAGACCAGCTTGTGAGGACACTGGTTCTGGCTGGCTTGTATACTCTGTCCTCACAAGTCCAGGCTATAAAGATATACGCCCAGGCCATTAGACTGTGAAGAAGAAATACTGTGCAAAATGAACAGAACTTGTCAAAATACCGTTTTGTTTTGAATTTTATTTGCACGGAAAATATATTTGTACTTGAAATATTGTTAACGATATATATATATTTTTTAAATGTAAAATGAATTAAATTTTTGATGTAGACATCCACCATCTGGAGATATCGAGGATGAGAGGAAGACTATCACGATGGCTGCAGCATGATTTTCATACACGCAGTAAAGTTGACAAACAACCATTAACATTTAATAATAACGAAGCCTTAACATTTACCTTTCGAATAACATTACAGACCATAAACACAAGATAATATTCTCACGATAGTTGACTGATTTCTCTGGTTTGGGATGAAATGACTGGTATTAGTATTATTAATTAATCCCAGACTATGGCCGTGAACAGCCGTGAACTTCTAAGAGCGTGACCTGCGATTCCGTTTGGAGTTCAACCAATGTAGTTCGTTTCCTGTAGCGCCCTGCATCCATCTGAACAGTGACATCATATAGCAAGACATCAGTTCAGGTACAGCTAGCCAATCGGAGTGCCGGAGAGCGTGGAGTTACTTGATTGACATATAGCGACTAGCCAATGAACCGAGGTTGTCAGTCAGGCGGGGGCAGGTTTAACGTGACAGTGACAGGTACTGGTGCAGATGCCGGGCAAATATCACGGACCGCGTCCAATTATCAGTTAGCGCTATCCAGACTTAACGGACAGACCTATCTCTGGGATATCGAAGAGTCTTCTTATTGCGCATTTAGGAAACGTGTTTCAACAAAGGGAGGAAGCGCTCATGATTGTTCATTGAGGCGACATCGAAACCGGACGGGTCTGCATTGGAAATAAGTCTGACGCAGCAAATTCAACTGAATCAGGCTTCAATTAAAAAACGACATCATGTCTATGCATTTGTATGTAGTTAGCAGCGCGCTGATTGAAAATACAGTCGGTAAAATAAGTGACAATCTAACGTCAGTGGTCCTCGCAGCCTCGGTGATTACTCTCGCGCTGGGATACATTTCTAAAGTGCTCATCAAACAGTCATGCGATAAAGACCTGGTAAGTCATGGTAGCCTATGCGTGACAATTTATCGTTGTCTCATATAGTAGTACCCTGATCAGCAAAGGTTCGGTGTTCTTACATAATTTGTTGTTTTATTTTGTGTGTGTAGAAATACCCGCCGTACATTCCTTCTAGCATTCCGTTTCTGGGACATGCAGTTGCATTCGGAAAAAGTCCTATTGAATTCTTGGAAAACGCATATGAAAAGGTATGGTAATCTTAACATTCCAAGCCTTGTCTTTCGGATGATTTAACGTAGTCTAAATGTTTACAATATGTCTAGAGTATTATAAAACTTCAACGTCTTTATTTCTCCATCCACAGTATGGACCTGTCTTCAGTTTTACCATGGTGGGCAAAACCTTTACCTATCTGCTGGGCAGTGACGCAGCGACGCTCATGTTCAACAGCAAAAACGAGGACCTGAACGCGGAGGACGTGTACTCTAGACTGACCACGCCAGTGTTTGGCAAAGGAGTGGCTTATGATGTCCCCAATCCTGTAAGACACATAAAACTAGTTCTCACTCCTGATACGTCCATTTAATTATGTTAATTTTGCTGGACAACTGTACTTTTTCAGACTTTAATATCATTAGTTCAAGTGCTTATTCTTGCTTCTTTGGCTACTTTGCCCAGATTTTCCTGGAGCAGAAGAAAATGTTGAAAACGGGACTGAACATCGCCCATTTCAAGCAACATGTCCAGATAATTGAAGATGAGACCAAAGAATACTTTGAGCGATGGGGAGACAGTGGGGAGAAAAGTAGGTCAAATAGGTTTGACTCTCCCTCTCTCCTACAGACCACCTCTCTCTCCCTCTCTCCTACAGACCACCTCTCTCACCCTCTCTCCTACAGACCACCTCTCTCACCCTCTCTCCTACAGACCACCTATCTTTTTACTCTCTGCTAAAGACCACCTCTTTCTCCCTCTTCTACAAACTTCTCTCCTCTCCTACAGACCACCTAACTCTCTCCCACAGACTACCTCTGTCCCCTCTCTCCTACAGACCACCTTACTCTCTCCTACAGACCACCTCTCTCTCCCACAGACCACCTCTCTTGCCTAAAGACCCTCTCACTCTCTCCTACAAAGCACCTCTCCCCTCTCTCCTACAGACCACATCTTTCTCCCTCTCTCCCACAGACCTCTCTCCCCTCTCTCCTACAGACCGCATCTTTCTCCCTCTCTCCCACAGACCTCTCTCCCCTCTCTCCTACAGACCACCTTACTGTCATCTCCTCCCTCCTCAGATCTGTTCGAGGCGTTGTCAGAGTTGATCATTCTGACGGCCAGCAGCTGCCTCCATGGGAAGGAGATTCGCAGCATGCTGGATGAGAAGGTGGCCCAGCTATACGCTGACCTAGACGGAGGATTCAGCCATGCTGCCTGGCTGCTGCCTGGATGGTTACCCCTGCCCAGCTTTATGTAAGAGCCAGCAGGAAACGAAACGAACTGTTGAATGTCATTCATTGTTTTATAATAACCCTTTCGGCCTTGGTTCAATTATTCCACTTCCAATGAAAATGTATTTAATGTCACATAGATCAAGATTAGTTTTTTTCCCTCTCGCAAGTGTTTTGGGGATCAGTTATTCGATCGTTTATGTGCAGATCAAAAAGGTTGTCGATTGACTTCTCCCTCTGCACATCACTTGATATCCGGCTGCTAACCGAAATGAACACCTTACATCATGATATTCTTTATGCTTACTGAGGTTGTAACGGCTCACCTGCTCTTGTTGGACAGACGCAGGGACAGAGCACACAAGGAGATCAAGAACATCTTCTTCAAGGTCATCCAGAAACGCAGGAACTCTGGAGAGAAGGTGGACGATATTCTGCAGACTCTCATAGACGCCACCTACAAGTAAGACTTAGACCAGTCCTCAGTACAACTGCTACTGCTGTACAACTACTGTACAACTGCTGTACAACTACTACAACTGCTGTACAACTACTACTGCTGCTGTACAACTGCTGTACAACTACTACTACTGCTGTACAATTTCTGTCCAACTGCTGTACAACTAGAACTACAGCAGTTGTACAGCAGTTGTAGCGCACTTCAAATCCAGGCAGTGTAACAGTAAACATCTCCCAGGCTCAGCGGAACAAGTCACTGTTAAAAGAGATAATAGTCGGAACAGATCATCACAGCTCTCCTTTCTGTAGGGACGGAAAGCCTCTGAACGACAGTGAGATTGCAGGGATGCTGATTGGTCTGCTGCTGGCGGGTCAGCACACCTCGTCCACCACCAGCGCCTGGCTGGGGTTCTTCCTGGCGCGGGATCGAGATCTGCAGGATCGCTGCTATGCTGAGCAGAAGAACGTCTGTGGAGAGAACCTGCCCCCTCTGGATCTGGACCAGGTCTGCAGATCTGTCTCTCTCTGTCTCTGTCCCTCTCTCTGTCTCTGTCTCTCTCTCTGTCTCTCTGTGTGTGTGTATACAGTCACATGACATCCATTCTGCTGTGTATTCTAAGAGCTCAAAGTCTTCTAGTCAGCATTTCAAAATCTGATATTTAAAGTGCAAAACTATTTTAAACTGCTGATCGTTTTCAGCGCTAGTCCACTGTATAGTAGTAGCAGAGTTTTACCTACCTGCAACCAGGCCCCTCTTACCTGGTCTCTCTTACCTGGTCTCTCTTACCTGGTCTCTCTTACCTGGTCTGTAATCCACAGCTGAAGGATCTTACCTTGCTGGATCGCTGTCTGAAGGAGACCCTCCGACTCCGCCCCCCTATCATGACCATGATGAGGATGGCGCGCTCTCCACAGGTGAGTCCCACCACCCAGAGCCCCCGCCCCTCCACCTCACCGTCTCCATGACGACCTGCAACACAGCCTCCCAGACACCAGAACCTCATATTTAACAGCTTTATTGTTGTAAAAATAAAAAATAAAAGCATGTATAACACTCATATTTGAAAGCAAACCTACGCCCCTGCATCATCCATGTACCGTCTGTAAACTAAATTTTGGATTAAAGCATCTGCGAGATGAATAAATAAAATAAATAAATGAATTGTGTTGTTCTGCGTCTAGACGGCAGCAGGCTACACCATCCCAGTGGGCCACCAGGTGTGCGTGTCCCCGACCGTCAACCACCGCCTGAAGGACACCTGGATGGAGAGGACTGAGTTCAACCCTGACCGCTACCTCCAGGAGAACCCCGCGGCAGGGGAGAAGTTCGCCTACGTGCCGTTTGGTGCAGGTGAGGAAACTGCCGGAAAAAAACGACTGTGGCACCCTGTCACTGTCTGACCAGGAAGGCAGGAAACGCTCGTGTCAATAAAAAAATAAAAAAATCACATCCAAATAATGCAAAGTCAAGTGAAGTGGTTTGTCACTGAGACAAACATACATTTGTCAGATGTTTCTAGGATATTTTAATGCCTGAAAAAGAGAGAAAAGACTAAACAAACCCTCTCCCCTCTCCTTCAGGACGGCATCGCTGTATAGGAGAGAACTTTGCCTACGTTCAGATCAAGACCATCTGGTCCACCATGCTACGCCTGTACGATTTTGAGCTTGTCGATGGTTACTTCCCCACGATCAACTACACCACCATGATTCACACGCCTCACAACCCCGTCATCAGATACAGGCGGAGGACGAACTGAAGGAGCCATGAGAGGAGGAGGAAGAGGAGGAGGAAGAAGAGGAGGAAGAGGAGAAAAGCTGGAGCTCTTTAAAGTATGCAGTGGGACTTGAATGAAATCAGACCGTTTACGTTTGTCTGAGACCACTAAGTTGATGGAACACATGTCGTTTGTCATTGCTTAGATATGTAGTTTTGAAGACTGGTAAATAATTATTTCCAAGTCGTTTCGACTTGATACTGAATCATCATAAGCGCTTGTAAAACTGCCTTCACCGTAAGCAGAGGAAAACCACTTTTATTTTTATAACGAGAATCCCTTGAACTAATTTGAAGAGCGAAGCGATCGTTTGTGCAGATGCAGGTGAAGCGTGCGATGTGTGACGATGCTGTGGGAGGGGAGGCTGGCAGATGCAGTGCCTTGAAAAACACTCGACTTTCCAGCTGTGTAGTTGAACTGTTAGGCCTTTTGACTCCCTATAAAAATCGATTTGCGATTCCTTAATTTGCGGAATTCATTTGAATTCCATTTCTCATTAGTTCTTATTCTACTCTCATTTAAATCGGAGCCACAGGCTGGGTATTTTAGCTGATGTGAAATCTTGCTTATTAAAACAAGTAAAAAATAAAAAAAAATGTCTGTCCTGTTTTTATGTCACGAATAAAGAAAAACAACACAATGCCACATTTCAAATCTTATCATATTTATTTCAGTTTTTGACAAAATACCCAGAAAATTCAAAGCTCCTACCCTTTACAAAAATATGTTTTCTGCAAATGTCATCTGTCCAGGAACTCAACCTAGTAAACACAGTGTAGTGTATATATCCAATAGCAGTCTTCTCAACAACACACCCAAACATTCCTTAAGTATTCTTCCACCCACACAAACAAAACATCCACGGTATAAATTAATCAAGGGTATACTTCTTTAAATTAGCATTCCACAAATATACATTAAACGTGATTGTAGCTCATCCACAACAAAGAGGCAGAACGATATTACAAACGTAGAAGCTGTTTCAAGTGCCGGCGACGAAAAAGCCTGATAAGATGTCTTACACAAAAAAATGGTATTTGGTCCCCACGAAATATGGTACTGTACATAGCATGGTACGAAACCGCCCAACATGAGAAAAGGCAACTGAGTTTCTTCAAGCATCTGGGCTTCTACCTTCTCATTCCAAAGTGCAATTGAGCAAATGAAGACGATCCTGGAGAGAGAGAAAGAACATACCTTTTTTCCTGATTTTTTTTCCCCTCCCAACAAACTTCAAAAGGAAACCTCGGGTGTTAGGTGGTGTGTCGTGTGAATATATATGGTAATAATGGATATACGTATCTGGTGTTTGTTTCTCTCTCATGTGTGTGTCTTGTGTGTGTGCGCATGTGTGTCTTTCGTGTGTGTGCGCATGTGTGTCTCTGTCATGTGTGTGTGTCTCGTGTGTGTGCATGTGTATCTCTCGTGTGTGTGTACGTGTGCCTCATGTGTGTGTGCGTATGTGTGTCTCTCTCATGTGTGTGTATCTCTCTCATGTGTATGTGCGTGTGCCTCATGTGTGTGTGCGTATGTGTGTCTCTCTCATGTGTGTGTATCTCTCTCATGTGTATGTGTGTGTGTATGTATGTGTGTGTCGTGTGTGTGTGTTACCTGACGTCACGCTCCCCAGCCTCCTCTGCAGGGCCTCCAGTCTGGAGATGTAGTCTGTGAGCGCTCTGTCCGGGTCGTAGCTCTGGAGGTGGGAGCAGCTCAGAGGGCCGTGGTCTCCCGCCAGGTGGAACCTGACAAACACACCCTGCCTTTAGAACCACTCACCATCATCCTCCAGGGGCAGATACCATGAGGGGGGGGGATCACGGTAACAGGTTGTCGTAAAAAAAAAAACTTGTCGTCGTTGCCGTGGTTACGGTTGCCGTGGTTACGGTACCTGTGTTGGGCGGAGGACATGGCTGATCTGGGGGAGTCTCTGCCAGAGCGCCCTCTGCTGGTCGCTCCCTGTCTGTCGGCGAACACCTCCACACTGCCAGGGTGCAGGAAAGGGGAGTCCCTCACATCGCTCCCTGAGGACGGGGGGAGGGAAGAGGAAGGACGTACTTAACTACACGTCTTCCTTCAAATCAAACTTTATTTATATAGGCCTTCCTACAAGGAGTGTCACAGACGGCTTCACAGATGGAGCCATGACCGTTCCTGTACCTGGTGTTATGATGTGACTTCCTGTACCTGGTGTTATGATGTGACTTCCTGTACCTGTTGTTATGATGTGACTTCCTGTACCTGGTGTTATGATGTGACTTCCTGTACCTGATGTTATGGTGTGAGGTGCTGTACCTGGTGTCTGGGCAAGGCCGTTTCTGTTGCCAGGAGACACAGAGCTCATCCCAGTGGCTTTCTGCCAACGCTTAACCAGGAAACGCATCCTGAAACAGCAGGAAAGTTGAGCTAAAAATATTTCTAGATTACAAAAAAAAAACCCTGAATAGATTCTGTCAATGTATTAAAAAAAGTTATTTCTGTCATCAGTACACAATGATGTCACAAACAACAACGGCTAAACTTGCGTCATCACATCTAAAAGGCAGAGGGCCTTCCCTTCTAACACCTAAGGACTACATTTCCCAGAGCTCACCTGGAGAGGGCGATGGAGACCCTGACAGCAGAGCGGAAGCGGGTCAGCCCCCTGCGACGCTGCGACTCCAGGCTGCAGACGGACGGACGGCCCCCCATCCTGGAGATGAGCGACAGCGTGGCCTCTTCACACTCCTGGAAGCCTCCGAGGAGCAGCAGCAGGTACTTCTTCTGGTAGATGAGGGCCTTGCGGAAGCTCTCCGAACGCAGGTACTTCCCGTACATTCTCTGGGTGGAGGGAAAGCGGAGGGTGGGAAGGGGGGGGGGGGGGGGGGGGGGGGTCGAAGGATTGGAGGAATAGATTATTGGACCTTGAACACAGGAGTTCAACCTTTCAGAATGCCCTGTTTTTTGGGGGGGTAATTTATCGTCAAAGGAGGAGGTTGCATTTCTGAACAGCGTGATGTGAAAGTGAACCCTCAGTGCCATGTTGTCGTCTCTCAGTCCCTGTCGTTCCCAGAAGCGGCGAGCGGCGAGCGGCGCCGGAGAGCTCACCTTCAGAGCGGTGTTGTCTGCGTCAGGTCCGCTCACGTCTCGGAGGGTCTCCATTCTCAGCTCCCCCCGGAGGCGAGCGAGCTCAGCCTGGGCCGTGCGGAGCCCCTTCTCCAGCCGGCTCCTCTCTCGACCCCACGCCTCCCGCTCCTGGGAGAACAGGGCGCCCGTCATGTCCACGCCTCCCACGGTCTTCCTGCTGCCGGACTGGAGGACGGAGAGAGGTTTCAGGATGCCGGGAGTACATGGAACTCCAATGAACTCATTCTAGAACTGCACTCGTCCATTATGGGATTCTATTGATGTCCTTCTAGAACTACAATATTCTAGAACTACAGCATTCTAGAACTACCGTATTCGCATGATAACTCACTTTGCTTTCCTAACTCAGCTTCCCCTTGACCCGATTAAGAACCGTTGCTGTCAGAAGTCAAGACACCCCAAACTATATCTGGGTACTCCGACCATCCAGTAACACTGCACATCCCCTAGGAGCTGTACCAGTCTGGGTTCCTCCCTACAAACCTAAACAGCATCCTTCCCGTTAACGGGGTAACCGTGGAGACTCACGCTGAGCCCGCCGCCCAGGCCGGCGTGCCGGTAACGCCTCAGCTCCTCCTCCAGCCGGAGCGTCTGGTTCCGCAGATCGTTCTTCTCCTCCGTCAGCCGGCTGACAAAGCCCGTGAGCTCGGCATTCTGCCGCAGCAGGCGCTCTGTCAGGGAGCCTCCGGCCAGCAGGGTGGCGCCCTTGAGGAAGAGACAGAGATCACACCCACTCTGGGGCTTGCAGCCCGCATCAGAACTGATGAACTGACTCGGGCAAAAAAAAAGAGAAAAAAAAAGCTGTCTTGTGATTGGCTGAATTTCTCTTACCTCAGGGACGGGCGGGAGGCCTGGGAACTGCTGCAGCATGCTGATGACCTCATCAACGTTGGACTGAAGCCAGTTTATCTCTTCTCTATCCACCTCTGTGGTCACCCTGTAAAAAGTATGTTTTTTTTGTGTGGGTGTGTGTGAATACACAACTGAAATCAATGATTCTGTCGACCAATCACAACGGACCCACACCTGCCGAGTGCCTTGCTAGCCAGACTCCGGATCCGCCCGGCGATGACCTGCAGTTTCCCCATGACCTTGTCCGTGGAGGGTCTGGGGTCAAGGGGCGTAGTGACCTCCGACCCTGTGGGCTCTTGGAGGGAGGGCGTGCCGGAGATGGCAGTCTGGATGGCGTCGGTGTTCTTCTGCTGGAACACCCAGTCCCTGGTCCTGTCTGTGGGCTCCCCTGGCCGCACGCCTGGCTGCTGGGGACCAGGAGGGGCCAAAGGTCAAACACTTGTCCAGTATGGACAGACGGATCGAATCTAAGACTGGTGTAAACGTCACAGGCCCACAGTAGCTCTGGTTTCTGTGCTAACACGGATAAAGTTATCGTAAGGCACCGTGTACCAACAGCAACGCTACAGGGTAACTAGGGGTGCACATAAGCTTGACAACGACTCAACAGAATCGAAAAGGGGGCAACAATGCGGTTGCCTAGGGACCTACACGATCTGTTGTATGGATCCATGGAAACCATTCAACAAAACTTAAACAAGTCAAGTGAATTGAACAAGGGGTCCTGACTCAGGCCCAGCCGAGGTCTGTAAACTGCTGAGTGCTGTAACAAAAGGGTGAGGAGGAGGGCCTACTCACACTCTGACTGTCAGCTCCCCGCGCCCCTCTCTCCACTGGCTCCCCCTCCTCTCCCAGCCGGGCTACTCTCTCCTCCAGCCTCTCCTTCTCCTGCTCCAGAGCTGTCCTCCTCTGCGTCTCCTTCCTCAGCTGGGCCTGCGCCTCCTGCAAGCTCTCCTGCAGGGCCTGGAGTTGGGAGCGGCCCTCCTGTAAGGCATCCTGGTCCTGCTGTGACCTCTGACCTGTGGAGGTGAGAACTTCCTGCTGTCGGACTGCCTCCAGCTTGAGGGTCTCCACCTCCCTGAGGAGACGCACCACCTGAGGGGAAGAGGACATCTTTTATTACATTTTGTGATATAATTTAGAAATACTTTCTTAAAAAACTTTTTTTTTTTCAAAATAATTCATCTTCTGTTTTACTTTTATTACATTTTTTCACCCTTTGTCAAAAGGGTGTCCTTGTCACAAAGCATTCCCAGCTACAAGCCAGTGCTGTTATCAGTGCAGTCCAGCAGGTATCCAGGTGTGTGTTTACCTGCGCATGCTTTTCATCCAGCTCCATCTGCAGACTGTTCAGAACATCTTCAGTCGACCTCTCCCCTTCCTCCCCCTCCTGAGGGTGACCTCCACCCCGGCGCATCTCCTTCTCCCTCCCCAGGGCGCTGCTCAGCTCCTGGGCCCGGGCCTGCTCCGCCTCCAGCTGGACCTGGAGCTCCTCCAGACGGCTACGCAGGGAGAGACGCTCCTGCTGGGTCTGGAGGGACAGCTGGGAGGACGTCTGCCGCTCCTGCTCCAGCTCCGACGTCAGCTGAGCCACCTGGCTCTGCAGGTCCTCCACAGTCAACTTGAGGTCCTGACGAAGGGGGTAAACCAGTTTGTGTGTGTGTGTGTGGGACAAGGCAGACGCGTTCTGGAACGCTTGTGAGGCACGTGTGCTGAGTGTGATAAGGGATCAATGGTCAGCTCACCTCCAGCTCCTCCCTTCCTGTGGCCTCCCTCCTGTCAGATTTACACCTCTCCTTCTCCAAGGCCCACTGCTGCTCCCTGGTCTTCTTCTGCTCCTCTGACAGGCGGTCCGTCAGGGAGTCCACCTCCGACATCTTCTGAGACACCTCCGCCCTGGCAACAGCGAGGTCGACGACAGGGAAGTGTTAGACCGACCGAGAGAGCAACGGCTTGTGAGGAGAAACCCTTGTGTTTATAGCTCTGTGTTTGCGCCTGTTATCTCGTTCACTGTGGCAAGGTGAGGTGTTTAGTCTTGTGTATTTACTGTCTCTGTTCATGTGGGTGTGTGTCTGGGTGCGTACACACATACATACATCTACATGAACAGAGCCAGTAAATACCAGTCAAAAGTGGGGGTGTCCAAACTTTTGTCTGGTAGTGCATATATATATATATATATATATATGTGTGTGTGTGTGTGTGTGTGTGTGTGTGTGTGTGTGTGTGTGTGTGTGTGTGTGTGTTCCTACCTCAGCAGATCCAGCTCTTTCAGGTGTTTGTGCTGGGCCTTCATCGTGGTCTCTAGCTCCAGCTTGGTCTGAGCCAGCTCTCCTCTCAGGTCCTCCAGGTGTCCTCTGTCTGCCAGAGGGGCCTCTGGGAAGCCTCCAGCCCTCCCCTGGGGGACACCTAGCCCCCCACCTGCCTCAGACTGGACACCTGTGGAGAAACACCAAACACGGGTAACGATCACCTGTGAGTCCTTAACTGGCCTGTGGTTGTGGTTGCTGTGGTTTTCTTGCTGTTCTCTCCGTAAACATTCAGAAAGGAATGGGTATTTCAGTCCACACAGCAACCCCAGAGATGTGTCCAGTCTACATACCTGGGCTGGGGGTGTTTCTGAGGCTGGAGGTGTCTCTAAGGCCAGGGTTCGGGGTTTGCAGGTGTTCCATCTGAGCTCGAAGCTGTCTGACCTCTGACAGCAAACTGCTCCGGTCAGCAGCGTGGAGGTTCCCCATCGCTTCTCTATGGTGGGAGTCCTGGAGACACACACACACACACATTAGTTTTTCTATCCTAGTGGGGACCCTACCATTCACTTCCATTCAAAACTGTGTTCTCACCAACCACTAACTCCTAACCTTAACACTTATTATGATTCTAACCTTCTAACACACACAGAACACACACAAAAAAAGTGTTTGAAGTTTTTCACGTTTCACTATACTTGTGAGGACATTTGGGTCCGTTTACACAGACCTGTTCGGCTAGCCGGCGTTCCAGCTGGTTGAGGTGGACGATGGCGTCGCTGGAGTCCAGCAGGTCCAAACGGGCGTAGAGGGCGCTCTTCAGCACGCTCCGCTCCCTCACAAACACCTGCTGCACTGCCCCCAGCAGCTCCGCCCGCCAGTCTGCTCCCCCTGAAGTCTACAGACGAAACAAACGCACCCAAGTTGAGTCAGGGTAAAAGTACTGTTCCGTCCCCTGTGATTTACTTCTTAAGTACTTCCTACTTCTTGTTTGACGTGAAAAACGTATCGTTCTATATGTTGTTTACTGAGATTTCAATGAACATGTTTGCGGTTACTCTCGTTCAGTCGTGTTCATGTTCGAAGTAGAAAATGTAGCGTTTATATATTTTGTTAACGGCACTGTGTTGGTGTTGCGTGGGCTGAGGGTGCCTCACCTGCGTGTCTCTGTTCATCTGGGTGAGGAGATGTTTGAGGGAGTCTACCGTGGCGACCAAAGCCTCTCTCTCCCTAGCCCAGCCCTGGCTGTGGGGCCCAGCAGGGCCGGCCTCGCCCTCCACTAACGGCAGCTCCGACAGGGAGAGCACCTGCATACCTTCCTGATGAACCTCACGGAGAAGAGACTGGATACAGACCCAGAACACAGACACACAAATATCCGCTTGTTAAATAGTACAATACAATAGTCAAAGTACATCAAGATCAGGTTTTAACCACATGCAAAAAAAAAAAGCTTTGACGTCGCACAGGACACACACCAACTGTTGTGTCATCACTGGTTTGAATTAAACACACACGTCGATGTATACACCCATTTCGACAATATCGAACGTGTGTCTGTTGGTGGTAAGTGAGGTCACAGTGCTAAGCAAGGTCGTCTGACCTTGATTCTATCAGGAAGGGCATCGTCTGTCTCCCTCCTGGCTCCTTCTGGCGTGGTCCTGAACTCCTGCTGCAGGTTAGGGAGGTCATACCCTGTCCTCTGGCTCCAGTCTGAGCTGCTGTCTGGAGGGGGAAGAGGAGGAAGGGGAGGAAGAGGTGGAGGAGGAAGGAGAGGAGGAGGAAGAGGGAAAGGAGGAGGAAGAGGTGGAGGAAGGGTAGGAGGAGGAAGGGGAGGAAGAGGGAAAGGAGGAGGAAGAGGAGGAGGACGAGGAAGAGGGAAAGGAGGAGGAAGAGGTGGAGAAAGGGGTGGAGGAGGAAGAGGAGGAGGTTACAGCCTTGTATTGGCAGGATGAGTTGCTGTGCTAGCTGCTTACCTCACAGCTATCGAAGTTAGCCTGGGGCTTGTAAATACAGTGTGTTTCTGGACTCTGTATAGGCGTCAAACTGTAAAGGTACTCGGGTCAGGGTGTGATTCACTGCACTGCTGAAACTCACCGCTGGTGTAACCGTCTTTGGGAAGTGAGACAGCAGGGCGCTCAGGTCTGGTTGAAGCAGCCTGGAGGGGAGGAAACCAGGCAAAACCAGATTCACATAGACATTCTCCTCTATGCTGCCTTTCTGTATCTGTGCCAAGACTGTAAGTCCTGCGAAGGAGGTCACATGACGGAATATAGAATCTTCACCAGATTCTAACCTTCAATATGTTAAAGGTGTTTATTTGTGGGCACATTAACATCAGCTCTTTTCAGCAAATACTCAGCAAAATTGAAACCTGTTGTCCATCTAATCCTGGCAGTATACAAGAAAGACACACAGCCAACATCTAGCGACACATCCTCACAGCGAACGCACGCACCCCCGCACGCACACACACACAGATGATGCCAACCATAGACCCACACACCCTGCCACCATACACATACACGACAACAATCATACACACACACACACACACAGACAGACACAAACCATACACACCCCCACCCTCTCCCACCCCCAGCAGGTCAGAGTCCTCACCTCGCTGGAGCACAGTTTGTCGATGACGGCTTTGAGAGCTTTGCACTCCTCCTCCATCTGTTGCCCCTCCCTCCTCAGCGCCTCGCTCTCCGCGATGTGCCGCGCCTCCATATCCAGGATCTCAGCGGCGTGCAGCTCCAGCATCTGTCCGATCTTCTCCTGGTACTCCCCGATGACCTCCTGCACCCCCTCCGCCTCCTCGTCCGGACGCTGGCCGGACGCCGCCGCCGCCGGCGAGGGCTCCGTCTGTGTGGACGAGTCCGTGGTCGGTGTGCGCGGCCGTTCGGAGCCGTTGTTCAGCGGAGGCGTCCGAGGTTTCTCGGAGGAGGAGGAAGAGGGAGCGGAGCTCTTCCTCACGAGAGTTTGTTTCTCTTTGGTGTCTCCTCCCTTCCTGCCTCCTTGTTTCCCTCCTTTCTTCTTGGGTTGAGAGGTAGAGGAGGAGGCGGCGGAGGAGGAGTGGGCTTGAGGAGACGGGGACGGTGAAGGCGGCAGGTCTGCCTTGGCCAAAGCTGCTCCCAGCTTGCGTACCTCTTCCTGGAGCTGGGCGATGGACAGGTCACGGGCTTGGAGCTCCTCCTGGAGCTTGTCTGTGTTCTCCTTGAAGCTGCTCAGCTGCTCCTTGGTAGCAGCAGCCTCGTCTCTGACCTCCTGCAGCTCCTGCAGGAGATTCGACCTCTCAGGCCCCTCCGGTCCCAAGCCCTCTGACGATGCCTGGCAGGGAGGGGGAAGAGACGCAAAGGTCAAAAGGTTAACATGGGGTGTGACCGATCGCACCTGCGACGTGATAGTCATCTGATGATGGGGCGGGAGGGGGAGGTTCGTCTGCAAGGTGTTGAGGGATATGAAATGTAAGTGTACATCTGTAGAGCCGACTGTTACCTGGTGAAGTTTGTCTTTGAGATGTGCGATGGTCATCTCTCTCTCCTTCAACAAAAAGCACATCCACGATAGCATGAGTTAAACACCGATCAAAAGAATGTAACTAACAAAAATGGTGATCCTCATTCGTAGTAGCTAACAGAACACTTCTCCAAACGTGCAGGTATGACAGGGAGCATTAGGCAGGATGAACAGCTGTGCTAGCTGGTTACTTCACAACAATCACTTTGACTCTTGACCATGTAAAGGTGTAACATTTACACAAACACGGAACCGATCATCTTCCTCCCATGCTAAATTCGGCGTTTGCGCACATTTCCACGGCGAATAAAAACCGATCGTGATTGTGCAAAGGCAGAATGCAGATCCTTGAGCGTCAGAAGACGAGCCTGGACCGCCTCGTACCTGCAGAAGCTCCTGTAGTTTGTCACAGTGCTCCTCGTACCTGCAGAAGCTCCTGTAGTTTGTCACAGCGCTCCTTGTGTACCTGCAGAAGCTCCTGTAGTTTGTCACAGCGCTCCTCGTACCTGCAGAAGCTCCTGTAGTTTGTCGCAGCGCTCCTCACAGCTGCTGAGCTCCTCTTTGGCGACGGCCGCCTCGTCTTTGAAGCCCCTCAGTTCTCGCTGCATCGCCGCCATCTTGGTTTCCTTAGCGTCTTTAGACGACGACTGAGGACGAGAGGAGAACGTCGTTTTTTTGTTTGTTTGTTTGTGTATTTTCAGGACTTTTTCGTGTGATGTTTTGGGAATGTTGCAGCTGTGACCATATTCGCTTTCTAACCTTTTGAAGATCTTCTTGGAGCTTAGTTATCGCAATCTCTTTTGCCTGGAATGAATGTAAAAGCATAGAGCGTGTGCTTAATACCATGAAACATGTTGAACAAAGTCAACAAATAAACTTGAACTGGGACGGTTGTATGTTGGTGATGTACCTTGAGTTCTTCCTGAAGTCTGCTGCTGGTCTCCTTGAAGGTGCTCAGCTGTTGCCTGGTAACAGCGGCTTCCTCTTTCACTTCCTGTAGTTCTTGGAGAACGTTGGACACGGAGGTCTCGCTAGTGGAGGATGCCTGAGTCAACGTAAAACATTTACAGTTATGAATCAACACAGCAATGTGGAAAAACACCAAACTTTTTGATATTAAACAGCCATTTGTTGACGTGATTAATGTAGTAGAATTACAAAAGTCTGAACTGAATAAACTGTGATGTTTGGTCATGGCCAAGGAACATACTAACCAGGCCTCACATGCTAATGCTAACACAATCCCTTGCAGCTTGACATGCTAACGCTAACACACAACCCCTTGCAGCTTCACATGCTAACGCTAACACACAACCTCTTGCAGCTTCACATGCTAACGCTAACACGCAACCCCTTGCAGCTTCACACGCTAACGCTAACACGCACCCCTGCTTGCAGGCTGAAAGTCAGGGGCCCGGCCGGCTTCATCTGGTTGAGCAGGTCCATGAGCGTGGCCAGCCTCCTGTCGTACTCCTGCACCTCTTCTTCAGAGCTGGACAGCAGCTGTTTCTGGAGCTCCTGGTCCTTCTGCATGCCGCTCAGCCCCACCTCCAGCTCACGGAGCTTCTCCGTCAGAAGCACCACCTTCCCGGCGGGACCCCGTTTGGCTACGCCCAGAACGTCCATCGTAGGGATACCCGGGAACCCAAAGTCGTGGGCCGCTGCCTGGGTCTCTCCCTGGGTATCCAGGTCCGTCTCGTGGGTTCCCTGGTTCTTGGAGGCGTGGGACTGCTGCTGGACGGCCCCCAGCTGGGCCTGGGAGACGAGCGTGGCTGCAACCCTGTCCCTGAGCTTGTCTTCCAGGTTGGACACCTTGTGCTGGAGGTCATCGGCATCTTCCTGGGCCTTCTCCACCAGGAATCGACAGCGGGCTAGCTCCGAGTCCCTCTCCCCGACCAACCCCTCCAGATCCTGGACACGGCGGCTCAACTCCTCCACCCTGGAGGTAGCGCTCTGCTCTAAGGCCTGGACCTGGGCCTGCATCACCAAAAAGGCAGCCGTCTTCTCCCTCAGAGCATCTTCCAAGTCCGTCTCCGAGACCTCGTCCAGCTTTTCCGTCTCCGCCAACGCCAAAGCGCTTTCCTTTAAACGTCGGTACGTGTCCAAGAGCGAGCCGTGCTCCGCTTTGAGCGTGGCGAGCTCCTGCGTGGTCAGGTCCACCCTCTGCTTCATCTCCTCGTACTCGTCCTTACCCGGTCCCCCCGTCTGGTTCTCCGGACGAGGCGGGTCCTCGTCGTCGTCGTCCTCCTCCGCGGCCTGGTTCTGCTCGATGTTGGCGAGTTCCTCCTGGAGCTTGTCGATGACGGCGTTCAGCTGATCCAGCTCCTCCTCGCTGTTCTTCTTCAGGCGATCTCGCTCGCTCCGCATGCACTCCACCCGAGACTCCAGTTCCCGGATCAACTCGTCCTTCTCGTCGATCTCCTGGAGGGACGGAAGAAGAGGTGAGGTGGTTACGCACGCAGAATGACGAGCCAATCGTAGTCAGACATGCCGTTGCTTCTTCCTTTAATAGCCATGAGACACGGCTGTGGTTCCAGGCCGGATCGTTCAGCGATGCCTTACCGATCAGTTCATCGTCTAGCGATGCCTGAACGATGAGCTCATCGATGCTTTATTTAGGTGCATTTAGAGAGGTCGAATGCAGCGTCGGTTTCATGACGAAGCACAAAAATAATCACAGCTCGAGTGTCTCAGAGGTTAATTCAGATCTACGACAACAACTCATGACAGGTGTACTTACCGAAACCAAAGACACACACCAAAAAAATGGGGGTTTTATGAAACACGAAAACGGAATGAGTTTCACGCAAACACACACACAGCACCGCCACGGACATATACAAATACGCAAACAGACGAAAGTCTGTTCCGTATGTGCATATTGTGTTACCTTGTTATCAGATGCTGTTTCCGTATGTTGAAGCTTAGCGATCTGTTCATTAAGAACAGCTATTTCCCTGTCCCTCTCCTCCAAAACCTTCAAAAAGGTGGAGATTATATTATGGCGCCTCTCAACACACAACATCACCCTTACCCTGGGACTACAGCAGTGGGAAACAGTGTTTACTTCTTTATGTTTCTAATAACATGCTAGCATTGTCTGCCTAGACTAAACACAAGCTAACAATAACAAATAAAATGCATCGGTAGAGTTGGGGAGAAAAAAGCATCTAAACCGATTGCTGTTTGTTGTGGCTCCTCAAAACCACCAAGTCTGTCTGTGTTCAGAGTCTTTACAGAGCGACACAGTGCGGTTAGAGTGAGCCTGCACGCTGGGCTTGCAACAGAGGCGTCCTACAGAGGGCTCGTACCCTGATCAGGTTGTCCTTGGCGTCCAGCGTGTCCTGCTGGGTGCTGATCTCTGTCCTCTGGATCTGCAGCTGCATCTGCAACTGGTGCGCCTCCTCGCTTTTGTTCTCCAGCTCCTCCCTGAACTGCTCCAGCTGCTCCTCCAGGTTGGTGATCTGGAGGGAGGAGGGAGGGGGAGAGGAGGTAGGTGGAGGGAGAGATAGGTGGAGGGAGGGGGAGATAGGTGGAGGGAGGGGGAGATAGGTGGAGGGAGGGGAAGAGGGGTGGAGGGAGGGGAAGAGGGGTGGAGGAAGGGGGAAGAGGGGTGGAGGGAGAGGGGAGGAGTAGAGGAGGGGGAGAGAGGTGAGCAAGGGGGAAAGAAAGGTTAGAGGGGGAGAGGAGAGGAATGGAGAGAGGGGAAGAGGAATGGAGAGAGGGGAAGAGGAATGAAGAGAGGGGAAGAGGAATGGAGAGAGGGAAGAGAGGAGGGGGAGAAAGGGTTTGTGTCAGAGGGCCACCCAATCGAATGATTCGAGAAATATATCCATATATATATCCATGTATCGCTTAAGTTTAAATAAAAATTTTAAAAAAAGATGTAGATTTTCATGAGGTAATTTCCACGAGCTTCCTTCGTACCTCTTTCTCCTTCCTGTCCAGCGCTTCTCTCTCTGTCTGCAGCTGTGCCGCCAGAGGAGAGTCCTCAGCCTCGCTGACAGACACATGGTGCCTCTTCTCTGTCTGGAAACATAAACAAGCGAGTAAGACGGGTGAAAAGCCACACAGCCGGTCTGCTCAGGAGGACGACACGCACAGACTTACAAACAGGCATGCAGACGTGTGCACACGCACAGACGCCATACACCCACACACTCAAGCACTCACGCCACACACACACGCGCACATGCCATACACACACACGCGCACACACGCCATACACACACGCATGCGTACACGCCATACACACACGCATGCATACACGCCATACACACACAAGCACGCACGCACAAACCATCTTATCTCGTCACTGAAGATCTAGATCAAGTACATCCAGCCCACACAAAGCCTGAACACGCCCCCTCGCCACATATAAAACAAAGACAGCCCGACGCACGCGTGCCCTCCCACTGTCATCCACTCCCCCCCCCCTCCTCCCCCGAACAACACAGCCTCACGAGTGCAGACACGGTCGCACAGCGCTTGTGCTTTCTGCCGCGCACACGAGCAAACATCCTCTGCTCTCCGGGGAGCAATGCTGGCAGCAGCTAGCCATCACCGAGCGTCACCAACAGCAACGGACGGAGCCAAAAGAATGAAAGAAAGAGGGGGTGAGGGAGAGAGGGGGTGAGGGAGAGAGGGAGATGTCCCTGCATTCCTCACCCTCTTTCATTCCCTCCTTCCTCTATTCTCTCCCGTTCTCTCTCTCTAACACTATTCATTCCTACTGTTCTAACACCATTTATCAGCCAGTCCTCTCTATCCTATATCTCCCTCCCTCCCTTCCTCTCCTCTCTCCTGTCCTCCCCCCATCTCTCCCTCCCCGCTCACCGTGTCCAGAGTCTCAGTGCTGGCCAGCAGGGCCTGCTCCAGCTCGCGGACGCGACCCTCCAGCTTGTCGATCTCCTCGTTGCGCTCGCTGACTTCTCGCTGTAGCTGCTCCGAGCCCAGCAGCAGCTCGCTGCACCAGTCAGCCTTCTGCTTCAGCTGGGAGGTCAGCTGATCCACCTGGAGAGGGAGGGGGAGGGGAGGGAGAGAGAGAGAGAGGGAGGAAGGGAGGGATATAGGGAGTGAGAGAGGAAGAGAGAGAGATGGAGAGGAAGGAATGAAGGGAGAGATATAGGAAGAGAGAGAGAGGAGAGTGAGAGAGAGGGAGGTAGAGATATAGGAAGTGAGAGAGGAAGAGAGAGAGAGGGAGGAAGGAGGGAGAGAGAGAAGGAGGGAGAGGTATAGGGAGAGACAGAGGAAGAGAGAGAGAGGAAGGAAGGGAGGGAGAGAGGGAAAGATATAGAGAGAGAGAGAGGAAGAGAGAGAGGATAGGAAGGAATGGAGGGAGAGAGGGAGAGATATAGGGAGAGATACAGGAAGAGAGAGAGAGAGGGAGAGAGAGGAGAGATAGAGAGGGAGGTTGAGATATAGGGATTGAGAAAGGAAGAGAGATGGAGGGAGTGAAAGAGGGGGGAGGGAGGGTGGGAGAGAGAAAGAGGGAGCAATAGAGAGGAAGAGAGAGAAGGGATGGAGGGAGAGAGAGAGAAAGAAAGAGAGAGAAAGACAGAGGAAAAGGGAGAGATAGGGTGGAGGGAGGGAGAGAGAGAGAGGATGGAGGGAGATAGAGAAAGAGAGAGAGAGAGAGAAAGAGAGGGAGTGAGAAAGAGGAAGAGATGGGGGGAGGAGGAGAGAGCGGGTAAGAGAGAGACGGAGAGGGAGAGAGAAGGGGGGCTTTAGATGGGATTGTACACGGCTAGCTGAAGCGGCTGGCATTTGATTGATTATTTTATTATCTTTTTTTATGGTTGGGTGTAGCTGGTAGCAGTGTAGCTGCGAGGTCAGCTGCTCCACCTGAGAGAGGGGGATGGGAGAGGGGGAGAAAGAAGGAGGAGTAAAAAAGGGGGAGGGGGGGGGAGAAGTCAGCGGTCGCGCTGTAACACAAGGGAGATGTACGGAGGTTCCAGTTGTTCGGTACAGCTGGTAACAAGCCAGCTGATCCACCTGCTGAAGGAGGAAGAGAGAACGGGAAGGGAGAGATTAGGAGGAGGGAGGGAGGCGCAAGACTGAGAAGGAGAGGGGAGAAGGAGAATGAGGGTCGTGCAGACAGGCAGGACCGGGGAGAGAGAGTAGGGAGGGGCTTTAACAGTGACGAAGTAGACTTGACTCTTTGATGCTATATGGACATGAACAAATTCCTCTGGGGAGTAGAGGAGAAGAGAGGGAGGGAGAGAGAGGAGAGGCGGGAGAGTGAGGAGAGGAGAAGAGCGGGTTGCTATGGAGCAGGCCAGGGTTGCTACAATGCAGCTAGCGTTCATCTAGAAAGGAGTTTAACTAAATGTCTAGTAGCAATACCTTAAAGGTCACCTGATCCACCTTCAATAGCCGTGAAAGAAAGGAAGGAAAGGAAGAGTAGAGAGGATGAATTTGTGGAATAAAAGAGATGTAAAAAGGAAAGAAATGGGAAGAGATAGAGTAAAGTAGCAGAGAGGGAGAGAACAGGGCTTAATGGTGAAAGCAGGTACAAGCGGCTACAGTGAAACCAAAACAGCAACAACAAATGTCTAGAATGTAGCAGGAACAAGAAGAGAGATGGGAGAATAAAAGATTGAAAAGTTAGAACAAACGCTTGAATGGTAATTTCCCTACAATGTAATCTAACTACTAATTAACTTAGCCTTTACACAACAAAAACATCACCAAAAGTGTAGTTTAATGGAGGTGGGTTGACCAAAAGATTAAAAGAAATTCGAATCAGCATGCACTGGATTGTTCTCAGCAACGCGTGTTCATGCAGCAACCTCAGCGGGGCCTCTTCCATCCAGGAAACTCGACCTCCCTGTTATTAAAGAGTGTTACAGAACCGCTAATCCACAGCCGACCGTTCCAAAAACCTCTCGTTACATTGTGTCGGAACAGCGGAGGGGCCTGCGCTCGGCCGTGGCGTCCCACAGGGTACCTGCATGGGCCCTCTGCGGAACCGTTACCTCTCGGGTTCTGTGTTCCGAGCCGGCCAGCAGCTTCTGTGGGTTCTTCAGCTGCTGTTCCAGTTGCAGAATCTCCTGCTGGAAGACGTCTCTCTCGTGTTCCCGATCCACCGCTTGCTCCTGCGGGACGCAAACGACAACAAGATCCTCTTAAAAGAGTACGATTGCAAGGGAATTCAATCCATTCATAAGGGTATTTATATGAGATATACTTTAATATGTTACGGTAATAATGGCCTTTTATAGGACTTTGTACATCCATCCACAAACTAATTTAGTCCATCAATCCCTGTCTCTAATTCATTTTCTCGCCCACTCCCTCTCTCTTACGTCTAGGAACTTGCGGTTTTTCTCCAGCTGCTTCTCCAGAGCTTGGATCTGCTGCCTCAGGTCTCCGCTCTCCATCTTGTGGGCGTGTTCCAGCTCAATACACCTGTTCACCTGCTCCTCCAGCTCCCCTTCCAGGAGCTTCACCTGCTTGAGCAGATCCAAGCTCTCCTTCTCGGCCTGACGCTGCACCTCCACCTTCTCCTTCATCAGTTTCTCTGTCTCCTCCAGGAGGTCTGGAAAGGAGAGGAGGAGCGGAGCGAGCGGAGGAGGTTTTTAGTCACTGGGACCAGGAAGACCAGGAACTGATGGTTTATTATTTGGGTTTGATTCCAGCAATGGACATGACGCTGAGATGGAGTCAGTGGAGTCTTTCGGATCTCAAACTGTTAACGTTTAAACGAAACATATTTACCATCATCCCCCACTTCCCACCCTAATTTTGGATATAACCAGTTGGCAACTTTGTAACTTTTCTCAAAGAGAATCACATCACGTCCTCCATTTCAGCCTCATGTTGTGAACTATATAGATCACCATCTTTCTCCCACTGCGTTGTCCGTTTCACCACAAACCCCTTTGAGCGTCTGCTGCCACCATTGAATCAACCGACATTGCTTCACACGTGATATCAAACCCCATATTTTATTAGTACGACAGATCAACAAGGGGAAAAGGTGCAGGGGACAGACCAAGGACGTAGACAGCCTCATACCCATGACTCATGTGCGTTTACAAGCAGACGGGAAGGAAGGGAGGGGGGGGATACCTGATTGGTCAATCATCTTACTCCCCCGAAAAATCTGTGACAATCTCACAAAGGCAAAGATCAACATTGGGCACTTAGTGTTAACAGATCTGAACTTGGGAGTAAAGATGGTTGCCAATGAGGAGATAAAGGACCGTAAGATGCCTCCAAATATTGTTAATCTCGTTCAATACTCATGCTGAAATAATAATGCTCACGTTGACCCATAAACACGTAACCATGACGTACCAGGACATACCAGAACATAGAAAAGTGAATCAAAACATTTAAAAAAAGCTGAAGCAACGATTAGTGCGTGAGAGTGCCCATAGCAAGCAGGGGGTTATTCGGTGAGTTGAGTTGCTGTATTCGAGGGGGGGGGGGTTAAAAGAATAAATGTCATATATGGGTGACGGCCCAATGGACTGGAGGCAACAGAGAGATGCACAGACGCCATGCGTGATGTGGACACACCTGCTTCAGGTGCTGCTACCACGGCAGCTTCTACTAGGCCTACAGGAGGACGAGAAAGCACAGTGATTTAACATGCTCTTGTCTGGTCATCAAAATACTTGGAGAAAGAGAGAGAGAAAGAGAGAGAGAGAGAGAGTGAGAGATGGAGGGTCAATGAAAAAGGATGCAGGGATGGGAATCGAGAGGGCGGGGCCTTACTGCCTGTAGGGCCGCGGTATTGGTTAAAGATGTTGTTGGCAGAACACGAATGAGCCAATGCCGTAAGAGCAAAGCGGAAGTGTTCCTGAAATGGCTCCTGTAAAATAGGTTTGATTTCTGCCACCTGAGTCAACACGACACTTACCGTTCCGTGTGAGATTGTTTGCTTGTGGAATAACCTATAACAGAGCACTGAATGCCGGGCAAATGGATCAGTTGCCTTGTGTTACTGTATCTATGATAAAAAACCAATACCCCCTGGCCAGAAACCGGCTAGACGTCATTCACTACAAAGAACCAAACCGGTATCCATTACATCATCAGAACAACATCAATTCAGACTTCAGTTTGCTCTGCAACCACCGTTGTGGATACAGTAAAATTGATTCTGGAGTCCACTTGATACCTACAATGGAAGCCTTAAACCACTGCTTAGGAACAGGCAAACAAATAATCGTATGTATGTTCCATTACTATCTATGAAAATAGCGTAGACAGTGATATTGTGTTGAACTGTCTGCCTAGCAACACCCCTGGCGATGATAAGCAGGTGAGTCACATTGATGCAAATGCCCACCTAGCTGATGGAGACTGACCTTGTGTACAGAGAAGAACAAGTATGTTTTGTGTGATTCAGTCAAACCTGTGCTTACCTATTAAATGCTTTTGTTTCGAAACACACATTGCAAGGCACACGTTAGTGTGTAACTTTGCAAATACTGTGTCACCTCTGCACTTGCAATATCAGTTAGCACGTTACTGCTACGCAATGCTAGCATTAGCAATGCAAGACGACTGTTTAAAAAAAAGTTAAAAATAGTTATTTAAAGTTAATACATCTGAATAGTTTGGATATTCTGACAATATTTCAAAGGTATTCACAACCTATTTCCATCTACTACTTTGCCTTTTAATCAATGAAAAAAAAATGAAGAAGAAAAAAAGCAAAGAGGATTATGGGATACGTACACATCTCTCGGGGCCCAGCCAGCTCCCTCATGGCATCCTGTTGCCGTGACAGCAGCTCCCGTTCCTGCTGACCCAACAGCCTCTCCTGCTCCAGCTCACGCAGCCGGCTACCGGTCACCTGAAACAGCCAATCACGACGCCTGGTTAAGGATCGATGGCAATTTGAGTGTACAAGACTGTCAACAGGAGACATAAGAAACACAAATCAATATTCAGGTCGCCCAACCACTGAATGGATTTACTGTCTGATCAGTAGAAAGAAATATACAGCTTGTTCGTTCCAGTTCGTCTTTTGTTTGTTTCACGAACCAATCAGAGACTGGTCTCTCACCTGCGGAGAGAGCATGACTGCAGGTTCAAATCCCCCCTGGGAGTCTTACCAGTAGCCTCCTGCTCCAGGCTCTGATGGAGCTCCTCCTTATGACGTAGCTGCTGCTCCAGCGCTGCACGCTCACCTGTGTACCCGTCTATCAGACCTGGGGGGGAGGGAGGGAGGGGATGAGCAGGGAGCGGGGAGGGGGGAGGAGGAGGGGAGGAGGGGGAGGGAAAGGGAGGGAAGGAAGGAGGGAGGGAGGAGGAGGAAGGAGGGAGAGGGAAGGGAAGGGAGGGAGGGAGAGGATGAGCAGGGGAGGGAGGAGGAGGAGGAGGGGGGGAGGGAGGGAAGGAAGGAAGGAAGGAGGGAGGGAGGGAAGGAGGGAGGGAGGGAGGGAGGGAGGGAAAGAGGAGATCATGGAAGGTAGGAAAGAGGGGAGGGAGGATGGAAGGAAGGAGGGATGGAAGGTAGGAAAGAGGAGAGGGAGGGAGAAAGGGGATGAACAGGGGAGGGAGGGAAGGAAGAAGGAAGGGAAAGGCTGTTAAAAAGTATTGTCCCTCCATCCATGCAAATATACAAATCAAAATGACTTTCACAACTACGTACTAATTCCTTGAACCAGCCTCAACCACTAAAAACAACCTCTAGGACGTTTCCAGACTAACAAACACATGCAGGGGAGAGAAGCATGTGCGACCTAGTTAGCCAGGAAGGCCATGGAGGACAGCCAAAGCAAGATAGGCCTGTTTTCAGCACAGGTCACTAGGCACAGTCAGCTCATCCTGATGAGATTCATAAATAAAATCAATGTTTTACATCTTTTTCCATTAAAGATTGATATATTTTGTTTTAAATATACTGTATATTGGGCATTGGTACAAAAATAAAAATACATCTGTATTTGAAATATTCTACATTAAGGGTTAAGGAATATAATATGATTTGTATTTTTAAAAGTCTTTATTAAGGGCAAACCCGATATTAAGGGGTGATTAATAAAATAATTCTAAAACTCTTCTCCGCTGGTGGGAGAAATGCTGAGGTCACGAGATCAGTCGGAATAACTAGCTGGTCCCGTGTTCATATTGTCGCAATAAGGTCACCATGGTAACAAGTCCACCCAATCCCGGACATGACATGCAGTCAATTATTTTAATTAATGATATTTAATTATACATAACATAAATATGATTATAATTATGGTATAAATCCCTTTTCAACGACTGCTAGTTTAAAAGCTCAGTTCTGCAACGTGTGGTTTCCACTGTCGGGCAGTCTGTGTACATGTGTTCCACAAAGATTATAGTTGTATTCTGTTGTGTTAATATGTTAGAGCTAGGCTATGTTTGTTTCTCAAACCAGGAAAGCATGGGAAATGTTGGAGTTACAGGTACAGTCTGGTACTTCAGCTGACTAGCGAGAGAGAGAGAGAGATCACTGCACCGAGACAACTGCGTTCTCACGGGAAAACGGTCGTCTTGGTCCCGCAGAAACGCGCTTGCGTTTTACAACGGCGCTGAGGAGAGCGTTGGCTATGTGTTTCGGAGTGAAGCATCTTACTCTAGTTGACAGCGTAAGACAGTCCAGGCACTTGTTTTCCACATGAACACGCCAGCGAACATGTAACCAGACTTGTGTACCCAGAAAAAAACTATTGCTTCCTTACTGAATTGCAATTTCATTTTTCCCACCGTCCGCACCACAACACGCTTGTTCACTCGGACAAAACCTCATGACGTCGTTGTGTAATCCTACACCACACAAGACATCATTTCCAACGGATCACTTCTATAATCCGCCGTAATTTAATACTGTGGTAAATAATATTTCCCCGCAGAGGAACTCAAGCATCACTGGTTGGGTGTTCGTGACAGAACATCTTCAAGGCTGCCTGAAGCCTGTGCATCGGTGATAATTGAAACCAATCTTTAACACCACACCCTGGGCTAGCACACAGAGGATCTGGCAGACAAAAGCCAGGTATTAATGTTGCTCGACATCCATCGTGTTTGAACACGAAGTCACCACCGCAGACACAATGGAGAGATGCAGCTATTTGAGTTGGAGGTGTCTTCAAAAGGATTAAGGCATCAAACTAACTTGTACGCCTAATTCTTAACATTCCTGCACGTTACTTTGACACTACTATGATTATTGATAGAGTACTAGTGTAAAAATGTGATTAGTAACACACCTGTACGAACAATGTCAGAGGAGAAACTTAAACGAAACAAGACCCTGCATCTTTAAATACAAATGTCTCTCAGTGTCGTATCAATTAACAGTCGTCTATTCATAATTTTCTAACAATGCACGTGGGTGTTTCAAAGACAGACAGTAACTCCCTTCATGCAGATAAACACTAGCTAGGTAGGGAGATAACGTGATGACACCAAATATTTGCCATACTTCAACCAACCCTATCAGGTCTATCATCTTTGAGCACACGCACACACACACACACTATGCGAGAGAGCGCTACAAAGAAGCGTATTGAACTACAGTGATTACATTGACGTTTCACACAACATAATCAAACTAAGACTAAGTCTTTTACAGTTTACAAAGCAGAATAAAGGAGGGGATCTTACCCTAAAATGTGCCTGTTCTTGCCTGTGTGAGATGTGTGTTCTGTGTGAGATGGGTGTCCTGTGTGAGACGCCTGTGATGCATCTAAATCTCTTGAGGGGCCAGCTGTCCCTGACAGGGTCGTGACATCCCCCCCCCCTCCCCTCAACAAGGGCATTAGCCCTGACATTAGGGTGCCATCTTCTAACCAGGCCATTAAAAGTGACATAATTGCCCTCAATCCCCAAACAACTGGAATGAGAATGACAAAATTATCTTTTTATAATTATGTAAGAATTAAATAAATATAAACGTTAACTCCTCCCACTTTGATCTACAGTCTCCTTTTGACTCTGGCCATGTGTTCCACATCCACGTCCTGAAGACTCACCTGTCCTCCCCATTCACCTGTCCCGAAGCTACCCCTCGCTGACTCACACTCTCACTATGACCTTTGACCTTGCCAGCTGATGTCTGACCTCATCATCTCGTCGTTTAACACCTGCCTCTCTCTTCAAACAAAACACACCCATGTTCACACAATACCTCCCAGCGCAGGTCTTCAGAGAAGCTAAGAATAGACTTAGACACACACACACACACACACACGCACACACACACCCTCTCCCCTGCCACCCTCTCCCACGACCCCCCTACCCCCACTTCACCACCACCCCTTCCCCTTCCCCTTCCTCACCCTCCGCCCGGTGTAGCTCCAGGGCCAGTTGCTCGCGGGCGCGGGCCTCCTCCCCCAGCCTCTCCTGCAGCTCCTCCTGCCTCTGGAGCAGCTCCCCCATCTCCTGGCTGTGTCTGAAGGACTCACGCATCAGCTCTGTCTGGGTAACACGGGCATGCTCCAGCTGAGGGGGGGGGCAGGGGACAGGGGGGAAGGAGGGAGGGGGAGGATGGAGAGAGGTGGAGAGGAGGTGAGGGAGGGGGGAGAAGGGAGGGGGAGGAGGGAGAGAGGTGGAGAGGAGGTGAGGGACGGAGGACGGAGGGAGGTGGAGAGTGGAAGGGATGGAGGAGGACAGGGGACGGGGGGAAGGAGGGAGGGGGACGAGGAAGGCAGGTGGAGAGGAGGTGAGGGAGGACGGAGGGAAGTGGAGAGCGGAAGGGATGGAGGGGAAAGGGGGAGGGTTGGACGGAGGGGGAGGGGACAGGGGAGGGAGAGGGGATGAGGGATGGAGAGAGACAGAGGAGGGAAGGAGGTGAAAAGCAGAAGGGATTAAGGAGGACATGGTGAGGGAGGTGGAGAGGGGGAGGGATGGAAGGGGACAGAGAAGATTGGACAGTAGTTAAGACTCGTCTGTACATGAAGCAAATACATAAGTTGTTTCCAGCTGGTCAAGGTGAGGGAGGGGGTGAGGGAAGGGGTGAGGGATGGGCAAGATTAGAGAGGGACTAAAACACAGTGAAACTAAGTCCCATTAATCTGAGGATATAACATATTAAGATATTAGTAGTGTTATTAGGATATTATCCTACTTCGAAATGATATTAGAACACAAACTTGGATGGTGTTTTTTTGCGTGAGATAATTGTGAAACTACTTTTTGTCAATGAAACCACTTTGAGTTGAGTCCTCAACTTGTTCATCTGCGTATTCAGACAACACACCAGGACCTGCCTGCTTTCAGGCTGAACAGACATTTACACCCCCCCCCCTCACAAAGCACTCAGGCAGTACCTGTCCCTCTAACTACAGCATTACCATATCTCCTGCACCGAAGGTCAAAGTGTCATTAAACCAACCCGGAAAGAATCACGTGACCCTGCCCAAGGGGAAATTACAGATGTAATTCTAGTACTGTTGTTAACTGACTCCTTTAGCCGCAGACGAGTGGGAGTGTAGCTGCTAGATAGGACCATGTGACCGTGATGATAAAGAGCTTGCTTACACGTACACACACAGGGCTCAAAGTGTGCTGTAACAGAGTTAGGTGTGTAGCTACCTGCATAACAGCAGTGCCGTGACACGCGACAGCAGGTTCCCTTTAAGACTGATTCAGTTCAAACCAGCCTGCGCTTTTTCCCCCCTCAGACTCGTTTGACCAGAACACCTTCTCCCTGTGGCCAGACAGGTGCGCGCAGCACAGACAACCAACTTACTGTGTAGGGCGGCGTGGGTAGAGATATCTTGGAGATCACCTTAAGCAGGTGACCGTTGGTCCTGTGGTTGACGTGCGAGATCTGCGTCTGCACCACCACGGCGTTCTTCTCGTTGAGGGTGCTGCTGAGGGGAAAGGGTCGGGGCAACGGCACGCGAGACTCCACCTCGTACACGTCCTGGTCCTCTCCCTCCACCCACAGGCTGGCCTGCTTGGTGGAGTTCCAGTAGGACCGGTACGAATCCATGATCCAGGAGAGCGACGCGTTCCCGTGATCCCGGTCTGTGGCGCGGAAGCTAAACGGCACCTGTCGCCCCGAGGGCGCACACGGGGGAGCGAGGCATCGCTTGCCGGTAGACGGACCGGAGAGAGGAACGCGAGGAAGTCGCCGACTCTAAGCAACGGTCTCCACGGAGCTGTCACACGCAGAACCTTGGGCAAACAATACCCTGAGGGGGACTGGTTGGGTAGGAGGGGAGTTGGCATCCACAGCGGCTCGATCACATGCTATCCTGCGACGCTCCGACGGGTCAACACTGAGGCCAGTCCTCCGATAACGATCAGGTCAAGTTGCGAGTCTGACGAAAAAGTGGAATCTCTTCGATGCTGACGACAGAAAGTAATCCTTCACCGACAGGGGGTTGGAAATCACACCATGCACCTGTGGCTACAGGCACGCCAGAGCGCAGCGACAGGGGAGGGGTAGATAGAGAGATAAAGGAGTAAAAGGACAGAAAGACTAAGCTTCGAGATCAAAAGAGCAGTCCTCCTTCCTCCAGAGCCGTGTCTCTCTCTCTCTCTCTGTTTCGCTTTCGGGAGTGCAGCCGCTCAGCGTAGCACACGCTCCCTCATAGCTCGCTCCATTTCTTCCGCTCCCTCTCTCGCCTCCCTCTGGAAGCTCGTTAGCAAAACCATGCCGCCACGGCAACAGCGTCCTGCAGGGAAGCCCCCAGGGCCCCCCTTAATTGCTTCCCGACAAGGGTGAACGTGTTATGGGATGGCCCGGCAAGTCTTCCCCCTTCTCCTCTCACGCTCTCCTTCTCCCTGTCAGTCCTTCAGCAAACCTGACTGTGGATTTCTCTGACCCACTCTCTCTCCTCTCTGTCTGCCGGCACACTTCTCTGACTCAGTGTCCTGCTCTCGCTTTCTGTTCACTGCTCTCTCTCTCTCTTTCTCTTTCTCTCTCTCACCGCTTTCTCTCTCCCTCCCGGTTCTCTTTCTCCCTCCCTCCTTACCTCAGGCAGCCTATCAGGGCCCTCTCATTCGTTCCCTCTCCCTCTCTCTCTCTCTCCCCCCTTCTCTTTCTACAAACAAGCATGGAGGCTTAAAGGGGGCTTAATCCGTGTGTCCCAGTGTGGAACAGCAACAACAGGCAGACAGGCAGAACGTATCTCCCTTTCACTTCCTGGATCAATAGTGGAGGCAGGATCCTGTTCACTAATAGGGGGAGGGAGTGGGCGTGGCCTCTGCTTCCAGGACAAGTGGAGCAGGTAGCTTTGTACTTTAACTCTCTCGCACAGACACGCCCTTGTATGTTTTTTCTTTTTCTTTTTTTAAACCTTTTTTTTTAATGAGAGCTTGCTGAACCGGATTCATACTCTTCGTCGGAACAGATTATCCAAGTGAAGCGTTGTGACAGATCTCCCAAAACACCACACATGTGCAAGCCTCTATCCTCTCCCTCCCTCCCCTCCTTTTCTCCCTCTCCTCCCCCCTGCTCTGTCTTTCTCCCTGACTCCCTCCTCTCTCCCTCCTTCCCCCTCTCACGTTTCCGTGTACAGGAGAAGCGAAGAGAGAGGATCTTATCGAACGTGCGCAAATCAACATCTCACGCCTTTCATTCAGTGTTACTGAATACCTCCCTCTCCCGCAAACACTCCACAAATCTTACGGGACACTTAACATTCCACTGTAAAGTCATTACGGAAGCATCCAGTCAGACCACTCCGTTTGTAGGCAAGGAAGATAAGAAATGAGCGTAATTCACGCTGACAGTATACGCTGTGCCTCTAATCAATTCCTCCTTCGGTGAAACCGTGAAAGGATCGGTAAAGACCTTAGAAGACGCGAGAGCTGGATTGATTTGTGAACTATGAGCAGGTGTCTCCAGTTTTAGGGATCATTAAGTGGCGTTCGACGCGTGATCTGCTGCGGAACGTTCCAGAGAGGTGTTTTTATTGGCAGATGGTTAGACGCTGATGACTTGGCGTTCGCTTGGGGGGGTTCAAAGTTCAGAGAGCTGGTGTGTCTTTTATTGGGTCATCAGAGAGGATGTTAGCTTCCCTCCCACACAATCTTATCCATTCTCACCCAGCAGAGACATGAACCTCATGGTTAAATACATTAGCGAGCATACCCTGCTTGATTCAAAAGTCAAAAGTATTGTTTCGCAATATTTGATTTCACGTGATTCCTCACAGATTGACAAAAAGTAAAAGTGTAAAAGGCTGAATTGTAATTCAGGCTTGACCTATAATCTCATCTAAGCTATTTTTAGATGGCGAACATAAATCCACAACACCGTGAGTAATGCTTGAATATAGGCCAAAGGGAAGATGCGCCATGCAGTAGAGTCACTGTTGAACATTCAATGAACAAAACCCCAGTTTCCAGACAGACTCAGAAAAAACTGAGGTGGGTCGTGGCCACCTCAGGGGGCGGGGCCAGCTCATCCAGCTGGATCACAATAGGCTGTCTGAACGGACAAAGCTGCATACAAATGACCCTCGTATCTATAGGCAACCGCTTAGAATGAGCCAGCTCCTTTGTGACGGCGAATTCTAGAGTGTCTCTCTCTGTGACACGCCAGGATTCTGCCGTCTCATTCACCCCAGGGTCCTGTGAAAGGAGCAGGACACCGCAGGGGGGTTGGCATGGTGAAGGACATTGTCTGTGTGTGTTGTGTGTGTGGCCATTGTGAGCTAAAATGACAAAGACCATATTTACATCCTCCCTGGCTCTGGCTCAGCCAGTACCTTCTATCCAACACTAACATGCAAAGCTATGAGAATACAAGGAATGTTTGCGTGGGAATACTTCAATAACAAAACACATTCTCGTCAACCGACAGCGAAATCACCTGAACTCTGGTTTGAATGTGATTAAAAAGACAGTAGTTTACTTGTATATTTAACACTTTACAATAAGGTTAACTACCATATAACAACATGAGAATCCTTATAGTAACATGTAGTAACATGTATCTACATAAGACCTGCCACTGGTATGAAAACACGCTTGATGATGGTTCTGCGGTCCAAGTTTGAACACAAATGAAACTTTGTGTTTGATTGGTTATTAGGAAGCTGGGGTGTTCCAGGGGTAAGTGGATGTTACAGTTGATCTCGTTCGGGTGAAATAACCTTCAAATGACTCTGTTTACTAAATCCACTCACCCCTCACATTCCAACTCATGTCAGCCCTTCTTACACTTCTGTAATACGTAATCCCTGATACATCAGACCGTTTCATGACATAGCTATTTACATGTGTCTACAATGTTTTTAACTGAAGGTATACCTATGTTGTTACATAACAGTGGATGCAACCTTAATGAGAGGGATATTCATACTATGGCATTGTAACCACGATGTTCATTGTTTACTGAAAGCACCTCCACGCCTCTGTTATAAGACCAGTTTTAAGGTGTCTAAGATTAAGAGCAGGTGCTTTTTCATGTCATATAGAAACTTAAGCTTTTAATTGTAGTTTCCTAAACTATAGCTAGTCGGTTAATGATTCACAAGTCAGTTGGTGAGTCAGTTAACCATAGTTAGTAACAGGATTTTATGGCTAGTCTGTGTTCATGTTAGGAATAAACGAAGGCTGAAAGTCAGTTAAGATGGCAAACAAACAGCTTTCAAATGTTGTCTTAATCCTCAACACGCTTTGAAACACACCTCCTTTAAAAACTTAGACTGTTGGTATAAGATTTGAATAAAACCTTAAACAATCCCTGATAAGTGGGATTCTTTTACCTTAACCACTAAAATGATAGTACCCAGCTAGCAACAACTGTGCTAGCGCCATACTAACCCCTTCCATGCTAGCCTCATTCTAGTCTCATGCTAACCCCTACCATGCAAGCCTCATTCTAGCCCCGTACAAACCCCAACCATGCTAGCCTCATTCTAGCCCCATACTAACCCCAACTATGCTAGCCTCATTCTGGCCTTATACTAACCCCAACCATGCTAGCCTCATTCTGGCCTCATTCTAGCCTTATGCTAGCCTCAACCATGCTAGCCTCATTCTAGTCTCATACTAACCCCAACTATGCTAGCCTCATTCTAGCCCTAACCATGCTAGCCTCATTCTAGCCTCATGCTAGCCCCAACCATGCTAGCCTTATACCAACCCCAACCATGCTAGCCTCATTCTAGCCCCACGCTATGCCCTACCATGTTAGCCTCATTCTAAACACAATTGTGTTAGCCCCCCATGCTAGCCCCATGCTAGAGATGGGTATAGCTCAAAGTCAGAGCATCTAACTGCAGAGCAACGCAGCACCTGGATCCCAGACACACGGCGAGGACAGCGAGCCATACCTGATTGGTCGTTCCTGTGATGGCCACCAGCAGCTTCTCCACGGCAGCCTGGAGGCGGGCGCTAATATTCATGAGGTACTCCTCGTTCTGAAGCTCCGCCCCTTGCAAAAGGCCGTCAGACACCTCCAGGCCCTCGTCCGTATCACCGGACCACAAGCTTGCCTCGCTCGCCCCGGTCTCGCTGCCGTGGCAACTTTCCGTGGAGACGTCTGGTTTCAGTAAAGACAGGTTGAGATAGTGTCAAACCGGAATGAAACATCGAGGTACACAGGTTGATGATTTCTAAGCAAAACTACAACAAAAAAAAAGTGACGATGCTTTACAAATGTTCATATTTCAAACCACAAACGTCAACTTCATCTTGATCAAAAAGACTTCAGTTCAACAAAATAAATGTGGGCATTTTTAAAGGGGGGAATCAAATTGTAGTGACTGGTAGTGTCACCCAAGGCAAAGACACATCTCTCAGCATAAAGACCCGCTGGGTCCAGACAGGCACCACACATCTAAATGGCTGCTGTGTGTTGACTGATAATCCACAATCGCTTTTTTTTTTCTCGCCATCTCACAAGGAACACAAATCCTCTTTTCACTCTTTTTTTATTCGCTAAAGTCTGATTCAACTCCGACTCCGTTTCTCGCTTTCCAAGTGATCCAGAAAAACTAAACTGGAAAAAAGCTACATTGGCAAAGATAAATTGCACCAGATGAATAGAAAAGGTGAAGAAGTCAAGCAGCAAACTCACTCAGCCATCAAATTTAATCTTAATAATTAACCTGATTATTCAGAAAGGCAGCAGTGTGTGTGTTAGTAAGAGTGCTGGCATGTGTGTATATACACAACTGCATGTTGTTGTGTGTGTCTGTGTGTGTGTGTCTGTGTGTGTGTTTGTGTGTGTGTGTGTGTGTGCTCGCACCTGGTTGTGTGTCTAAGCGCTGACAGATGTTTACTTGAAGGGAGATGTTCTCACAAGAGAGTTGGTTTTAACACACAAACCAAAGGAAAACAAGGATGTCATTTGACTTGGCTTGACTTGGCAGGGCGTCTAATCCTAAAACACACATCTGAAATAAGGGCCACTCCACCTTTTAGACACACATGAAAGATCAGATGACACTTGTAAAGTAAAGCTAGCCTTCCTAACTAACAGCCAGGGTCAAGAGAGTACCCGGGAGGGGAACCACAGGGTTGTCAGTTTGAGTCTAAAGTAGGTTGCAGCCGATGTGCTTCTCTAAGCAAGTGCACTTTTATGGATGCAGCTGAATTAGAACCTTGAGAGACAGCTGGATTCTAAAGATCACAACCCTACGATTTAGATGATCAGATTGAATTATATTTAGATAATCGATGAATCTAATTAGATAGTATTAAGATTGATGGAGAATTGAATAATATTCCAAATTAGATCATTAGATAATATATTTATATTATTGACTAATGCAATTAAATTCAGATTTAGATTATTAGCAGACGGAAACAGACTGATATTCTGATTGATCAATTAGCAAACAAGAGACATGCTTTGTACACGTGACATTGAGATTCTCCAGACATAAAGACATCTCTTCAGGAGGTTATGATGAGTGTTTGGTGGGAACCTGACTTTTACTTCTCTGTCACAGTGCCAAAAAAACTCCCTGTTCTACCGTAGCTCTCCCTGGGAACCTACAGCCGCAAGTCACTTCTCACTATAGACTTAAGGCTTCCTGTCAACGTATCGTTCACTCAGGCGTAATGGACATGCTGTCAAGCGTGTATCAGAACAAGATCACAGATCGAGTTTGATTTTACCCCTCTATCTCTCCTTCCTTCCTCTCTCTCTCTTTCCTCTCTCTCTCTCTCTTTCTCCTTCTTTCCTCTCTCTCTCTCTATCTCTCTTTCTCTTTCTCCTTCCTTCCTTCCCCTCTCTCTCTCTCGCCCTTTCTCCATCCTTCCTCTCACTCTTTCTCCTTCCTCCCTCCCTCCCTCCCTCCCCATCCTCTCGCTCTTTCTCCCTCCCTCCCTCCCTCCCTCCCTCCTGAGACTGACCTCCAGCCTGGCTGCTGTAGGGTCTGAGGGCCTCAGCTCTCTGGCAGTCAAGCCTGTGTGGTGCAGGGTGCTGCCCCCTGCTGGTAGCCTCCAGCAGCCCCTCCACGTGACGGCCGATGGTCTCCTCTGCCGCCGCTGTCGTCTTCAGCACGTCGCGCAGCACCTGGCGGAGGCTCTCGTTGGCCTTCCGCAGGAGGTTTCTGGAGGCGGGAGAGAAGTAGGACGTAGAGGGAGAGAAAAAGAGATAAGAAGAAGAGATAAGAAGAAGAGATAAGAAGAGAAGAAGAGAGAAGAGGAAGAGAAGAAGAGAGAAGAAGAGAGAAGAGGAAGAGAAGAGGAAGAGAAGAGGAAGAGAAGAAGAGAGAAGAGGGAGAGAAGAGGAAGAGAAGAAGAGAGAAGAGGAAGAGAAGAAGAGAGAAGAGGGAGAGAAGAAGAGAGAAGAGGGAGAAGAAGAGAGAAGAGGAAGAGAAGAAGAGAGAAGAGGAAGAGAAGAAGAGAGAAGAGGGAGAAGAAGAGAGAAGAGGAAGAGAAGAAGAGGAAGAGAAGAGAAGAAGAGAGAAGAAGAGAGAAGAAGAGAGGATGGGGAGGGTAAGCAGACTATATTAACCTCTGCTGTTCCTCTCAGTCTCTCTCCCCCCTATCAGTCTCTCTCCTCCACTCTGTCTCTCCCCCCTTTCGCTACACTCGCTTTCTCCCCTTCACCTCTCTATCCACCACGATCTCTCAAAGTTAGTCCAACACAAAGTAATTACATTTGGTTTGTTTATGTGAGTGGGTGGCTGTATAGTAGAACTGTATGTTTTTACTTGAAAGGTTTGCGAGAGGGACAAAAGCTGCCCCTAGCAACAGTGGCCTAGTTTGACTACGAACGCAAATCTATATTTCCGCCCCGCAACTAAAAGGAAAATAAATGGTTTATATTGTGTTAAGCGTTGTTCATGGAATGTTTGACATAAGACAGATATGATTTGAAGATAAACAGACAGAATAATCCAGAAGGACTACATCCTCAAAAACATGAATAAATCACAGTTACAGAAACTGTTCACAAACCCCATCAAAGGTGCTTTAACTTATACTCCTGCTGCATCGAACAAGACCCACAAAGACTTAATAAAGCGAAAATTAAACAAATTGAAAACTGACCTCTCAGTGGTGATGACATCGGAGCAGGTCGGCTCTCCGCCATCATGTGACCTCCGACCCAGAATCCTCTTCTTCTTTCCCTGCTCTTCATCCCCCTCTCCTTCCTCCCCCTGTCCTCTCTTCTGTAACGGGCGCACAGGCAGGAGAGAGAAGACAGAAAGCAGCCCGGTCATGACGACCACAGACACAAACTCTTCTGCAATAGGTCAAGAACTCCGAACATCATCAGAGCGACGCCAAAAACAACCGACAATTCAGACGAGGACGAAAGTATCTCAGCGCTGTCTCTCACACACTCTCTCTCTCACACACTCTCTCTCTCACACACACTCTCTCTCTCACACACACTCTCTCTCTCTCTCTCTCTCTCAAATAAACATACACACACAAGAGGCGTCTGAGGGGAAAACACTAGTATCTTTGTGCTACTATGGCAACAGGTGCACCTGAGTGAATGGAGAGAAAGTGGCTCCCCCCTCTGGTGAAGACAAGGAACTAACAGGCTTAATACTTAGATACACACATTTTACAGCACAGCACCTGCCTTCTTTGACAACATTAGAACTGAATCAGACAAATTGCACTTTGAGAACTTTCTAAAAGCACGTCTCAGTCTTCACGTCTACAAATGACTTTTAGTCGCGTGTTGGGTCAGGTCTCGTCACATCAAGAACATTGGAGACGGCAGTCATGGCCTCCTTGCAAGGAATGCTTAATCATGCAGTAAACGTGTAGTGAAAAGCTATTAGAAAGTACTCGTGTGTGTGTGTGTGTGTGTGTGTGTGTGTGTGTGCGTGTGTGAGAGGAAGAGAGAGGGAGGGAGTTCTACATGTACATATTTAGAAAGAAATATAGAAAACGTTGAACAGAAAAGGAAGTATACCTGTTCCTAAGGTTCTTTGTAGTTTCTGTTCAATCTGCCTGTCACTCACCTGCTCATCTCTCCCTCGGGAACGTTCCACCTGCCCAGAACGTTCCACCTGCCCAGAACGTTCCACCTTCTCCATCAGTCTGTGGAGTTCTTTGTTTTTCTCCTCCAGCTCCTTCTCCAGGTTCTCCTTCTGCTTCCGGAAACTTCTCTCCACCTCCTCTAGTGCTGCTCCCTGTCCAGGACCCGGCATAGGCTTGGCCCCTGCCTCCTGCTGCACCTCCTCTTCCTCCTGCTCCTCCTCCTCCTCCTCAGACTGAGTCTGCACGGAGGAGGAGGTCTGGCGTGCTTGCTTGGCCATGCGGGCCAGCTCGCTCTGCTGGGCAAACTCCACCGACATCTGAACCACAACCTGCCAAGGAATCGACCTGATCATTCAGTTTCTTACAAGACAGTCACATGGAGGAATAACTCATCCAATCACAATTGACAGAGAATAAAAGAAACTAGTATCTATATGTTGTGTATTTTCTGTTCTTAAGATTTTCAGAATCTTAACTTGTATTTGTAGTTTGGGGAATTTTAACTACAATCTGTAGTTGATGGAACATAGATTGGTATTCGTAGTAGGTGTAGTATCCGTAAAATAATCATTGAGGGCACATTTTTCCACTTTACCACCCCACCTTAAGTATGAAGACACGGCGCTCAGTCACACAGCACACACCAGTGCCTAAAGACACTGCTCCCTTTCA
>BROE01000011.1:11988456-12015956 GCA_036571765.1 Plecoglossus altivelis | reverse complement strand
TGCGTGTTCCTTTTGATGACAGACAGAAAGGGAAATCTGGGTTAACTATAAAGGCCTTAGTACTCAGACAAGGCATGAGTCTTTGTGGAACATCCATCTCCTTTATCGCTAAGAGGGGCTTGTGTGAATGGTTTCGCTTCCGCTCACGAGGCGTGTATAGGTGCATCGCCATCGCCTTGAATGGGCATGTTTTCATGTAGGTGTTTCAGCGATGGGGACAGATGGAACACCTGCATTAGCATAACATGAGAGTTCAGCACCGACTATTCTACCAACGCAACACAAAGGATGTCCATGGTAGGTGCTCACCTCCCTCTCTCACTACCTCTCCAGTTTTCTCCCTCCCTCTCTCTCTCTCCCTCCCTCCCTCCCTCCCTCCCTCCCTGCCCTCCCCGTCCCTCCCTCCCTCCCTCCCTCCCTCCCTCCCTCCCTCCCTCCCTCCCTGTTTTCTCCCTCCCTCTCTCTCTCTCCCTCCCCCCTCCCTCTCCTCCCCCCTCCCTCCCTCCCTCCCTCCCTCCCTCCCTCCCCCCTCCCTCCCTCCCTTCCCTCCCGTCCCTCAACCCTCCCTCTCTCTCTTCAGTTCTTCACCTCCCGTTTCTCTCTCTCTCCCCCATCATTCTTAACCTCTCTGCCTCTCCCCTTTAAACAATTTTCCTTTCACTCTCTGCCTCCCTCCTCTCTCTATTTATCTGTCACTGTCTCCCTCTCCCTCACGAATGTGCTGCAGCTGCACTCACGCGACACGCAATGTCCTTCCTTTTGAAATACTTTGAGCGAATCCCTCACCGAGCCGAGGCGGGTCCAGAAAATAATAACAGACGTTCCCAGGGCCCATTTGCGCGTGACGCATTAAAGAGCGGCGTTAGCGCTCGTTGTGAGCCGCGTTGTCACGGCGACTCCGACATCGGTCATTCCGGTCAGCATTCATGGCGGAAATCGAACCCTTACCCTTCATACAAATCCCAACCCTGTCCCCCCCCCCCCCCCCCCCAAAAAAAAGGATAATAAAGGTTTTTTACATGAGTCAACCCACGCCTGGACTAATACTGTATTCCTTGAGCTCCCAACAGTCCTGTGTGAAGCCTCAACGGTCTACTGTCTCAACCTTTGCACCCCAGCAGTAGCTGTTTGAAGCATCAAAGCGACTCTGAGCTCAGAATTCACAGCGGATGTGAGCTCTGTTGACATTTACATGCTCTGTCGACTCCATGCCGGCCTCTGGTTGCCGCGCTACAGCGTCGTCGGGCGCTGGCTCCACCCCGTCTCTCCTCAGCTCCTGGGGTGGAAAAGAGAAAACAAACGCACCTTCGTGAGTGCATCTAGCGATTTGTCGACAAACTGAAGATTTATGAAACGACGACACAAAAGTGGTTGGTTTTTCGAAGACGATGCAGAACAGCTGACGACTTCCTGAAAAGTCTCCAAGGTCAACTGAACAGTTTAGCGACCCTTGACCCCCCCCTCCCCTTTCATCTGTGTGTCTGTAGAAACCTGTTGCTTGTACTGATCATAAAGGTGCAGTGTAGCATCTTAAGTCACAGGCAGAGGAACAGCATAGCGTCTTTAGCGACTGCGACTTACACACAGGCTTCTCACCTCTCAACATCATGATCATTAATTAGCTCTTAATTATCGTTTAGCTCCTAGGTGAACACTTCATTATATTTACACACTTAACTTTGGGATTCAGAGCCGTTTAGGTTTATTGTAAACTTACATGGTGGTAAAACCCAGTTGTGACTGTGATTTTAACTCTGCTGAAGGACAGAGAGAAACTACAAGGCTTGTTTTCCAGAGTCAAACATGAGCTACACAGTCAGAGTGACGTGTGTTCCCCACTAAAGATGATTCCCCTTAGGCATTTTGATGATTTATTTAACATTTTTGAAACTGTGATGGTAACGGTCAGAACTCAGTTATAAAGATTGCATAGGGGCTTAACACAGTTAAGCTTACACTGTAGTGTACAAGTGCATTCAACTCTCTCTTAAACACAGTCTCTCGTAAGCACAGTCTCTCGTAAGCACAGTCTCTCATAAGCACAGTCTCTCGTAAGCACAGTCTCTCGTAAGCACAGTCTCTCATAAGCACAGTCTCTCATAAGCAGTGTCTCTCATGAGCACAGTCTCTCATGAGCACAGTCTCTCATGAGCACAGTCTTTCGTGAACACAGTCTCTCGTGAACACAGTCTCTCATGAGCACAGTCTCTCATGAGCACAGTCTCTCATGAGAACAGTCTCTCATAAGCACAGTCTCTCATAAGCACAGTCTCTCATAAGCACAGTCTCTCGTGAACACAGTCTCTCATGTACACAGTCTCTCATGTACACAGTCTCTCATGAACACAGTCTCTCATAAGCACAGTCTCTCGTGAACACAGTCTCTCATAAGCACAGTCTCTCGTGAACACAAACTCTCATGAGCACAGTCTCTCATGAGCACAGTCTTGTGAACAGTCTCTCATAAACACAGTCTCTCATAAACACAGTCTCTCAGAAGCACAGTCTCTCATAAACACAGTCTCTCATAAATCGAGTCTCTCAAACAGTCTCTCATGAACGCTGCCTCTCATGAACGCAGCCACTCATGAACGCAGACACTCATGAACGCAGTCTCTCATGAACGCAGTCTTTCCATCTTCTACTGGTTTGTCTGATAACAACAGGAACACACCAAGCTTCTTCTTTCATGAATATAAGGTTCTAGCTAAGGCAGAGAAACCCTTTCCAATTCACAAGTGTGTCTGAAAATGTAATTTTCCATTTGTTTTTTTAAACAAAAGCCAATTTTTCACCCCAGTATTACTTATACATTACTGAGTACTCTGTGCATTTAAACCGATATCATATTAAGCGTGACGTTTCAACAGCAGCAATTTATTACGGTGCAATTTAAATCACAATACAACCATTTTAACGAGCTCAATCCAACGTATAATTCCACGAGTCTCTTGGAAAAACAGACAAGCGACTTATCGCATTGGGGAGCCGGTAGCTGCAACTACAGCGGAGGTAGCAAGTAAAATTCCTACCTGTTTGTCCGCGTCGTTGTCGTGACACCCATCGGCAACGTCCTCCTCTCTGACCCTCTGCCGCGAGCGCGTCTCCATCTGAGCCGGCGCCTCCTGTTCTGCAGTGCTTCCAGCTTTTTCTCCCTTGCACACACCAGCCCCCTCCTCCTCCACCTCCACCTCCTCCTCCTCCTCCTTTCTCTCGACTCTCTCTCCCGCCTGGGCTGAGCCGTGGCGATCCTGCTTCCCCCTCTGCCGTCTCCTGCGTCTGCTTGACCCTGAGGGCTTCGACGACGGGTCCCGTTCGGCTGGTCCTGGCTTTGTCGTCTGGACCTGCGTCTCCGTCGCCGGCTTGGAGACTCCGACAGACTCCGTCTGGACCTCGCGGGCAGAACGGAGGTGGTCGCGCTCTTTTTCGGCTTTCAGTAACAAGGCGCGGAGCTCCTCCACCTGTTCCCGCAGGGACGAGGTCTGGCGGTGGTGTTCCTTCTGTAGCTCGGAGCTCTCGCTCTGAGCAGCCCTCAACACCCGTTTGTCCGTTTTCAATCCGCTGTCCTTTTTCTCCAAGGTCTCTCGCTCTCTTTTCAGCTCTCCCTCCAGGGTTTTGTTCCGGGTCGTGACCTCCTTGTTCTCGGTCCTGACCCGTGACAGCTCTGCCTCCAGCTGTTTTGCCTTCTTCTGTGTAACAGACAGACTCTCAGTAACCTCTGACAGCCTGGCGGTCAGGCTGTCCCTCTCTCTCAGGACGACCTCCAGCTTCTCCATCAGTTCGGTAGCATCTTTCTCTGTAAGTGCTGAATCCCCTGCAGAGAGGTCTTCCGCTCCATGGCTTTCTTTAAGCTCCAAATTTTGTGACTCAAGGCTTTGGATTTTCGCTTCGTACTCCAGTGTCTCTTTCAGTCGAATTTTTTCCATCTCTGCCTTCACCTCAATCAGGCACGAATACTCCTCCTTCAGCTCCTGGTAGTTCACCTCAAAGTTTTTTTCCGCGAAAGAGAAAGTGCTCCTCTGTTTTTCGATTTCCCCTCTAAGCTCGACTACCTGTTGCTGCGTTTGTTCGTTTTCTGACGTAAGCGACTTAATTATTCGATTTTGCGACTCCGCCTCTTCTTTTAAGGCTTCGTTGTTCTGTCTCAAAATCTGCTTTTCGGACTCCTGCTCGTTCCATTTCTCACCCCAGCGTGTCTCTTTCTCCTGGCTTTGATTCTCCAGCAGTTCGTAGTTTTTGAGAACCTTCTGTAGCTCCCTCTCCACCCGCCCTCGTTCCTCTCCTCCCTTTCGCAGCTCCTCCACCTCCACCTGCAGCTCCCGCAGCTGCTCCACCAGCTCGTCAGCTCTGGAGCTGTGCAGAGCGAGCTTCAAGTCCTCTTTCAGCGCGGCGATCTGGTGCGCCATCTCGTCCCGCTCCGCCGCGGACGCCGCCCGCTCGCCTTCCATGGAGCGCAGCCTGTTCTCGTAACCGCTTCGCATCTGCTCCGATGCCCGCTCGTGCTTGACGGCGGCCTCGTTCAGAAGGTTCTCCGCGTTGAGGTGGCTCTCCCTCTGGAGGTCTTCCCTCAGCAGGGTGAGCTCCTCCTCGTGGCTGAAGAGGAGCTGCGTCCTCAGCCTGTCCAGCTCAGCCTCCTGGGACTGGGCCATGCGATCCAGCACGGCGTCCTTCTCCCGCTCCATCATCTCCAGCTTGATCTTGTAGTTCGTCGTCTCCGATTCGTGTTTCGCCTCCGCTTCCACGGACGCCTCCTGGGCGGCGACCAGCTGCGCCTTCAGCCCCTCGATGGTTTCCCGGAGTCTCCTCAGCTCACCGTCGCTTTTCTCCTGCGAGGCGGAGCTCAGGGACTCTTGCTCCGCCCTGGACGAGCGCAGGTCCTTCAGCAGGTCCCTAACCTGGCCCTGGAGGTGGACTTTATCCTGCGCCACCTGGCTGAGCTCTTGGCTGTCTCTCTCCTGCAGCGCCCGAGCCTCCCGGAGTCTCTCCTGGAGCTCTGCGATCCTTCCGTTGAGCTCGGCCACCGCCTTGGGGCTGGGCCCGGGGACGGGAGCGGGCTGTTGGGATTGGAGCATCTCCAGCTCGGCGCGATGCTGCTGCGTCAGGCGGTCGATCTGCGCCGAGTGCTGCGAGCGAAGCTCCTCTTTCATCAGGACGATCTGCTGGCCGTACATCTCGTCCAGCTCGGCACGGAGGCTCTCCAGCTGCTGGGTGGAGGCGTCCTCCTTCTCGAGGAGAGCCTTGCTGTCGGAGACGCTCCCCCGGTGGCATCGCTTCTGGAGCTCCTCCACCGTGCCCATCAGCTGCTGGATCTCACTGGACGACATCCGTTCCTTCTGTTTGGAGCTCGACAGCTCAGCTTTGCAGCTTTCAAACTCTATCTTGGAACTGTCAAGTTGACTTTTACAGCTTTCCAACTCCATCTTGGAACTGTCAAGTTGACTTTTACAGCTCTCAAACTCCACCTTGGAGTTTTCCAGTTGAGTTTGATAGCTTTCCAACTCCATCTTGGAACTGTCCAATTGACTTTTACAGCTCTCAAACTCCATCTTGGAACTGTCAAGTTGACTTTTCCAGCTTTCCAGCTCCATCTTGGAGTTTTCCAATTGACTTTGACAACTTTCCAACTCCATCTTGGAACTGTCCAGTTGACTTTTACAGCTCTCAAACTCCATTTTGGAGTTTTCCAATTGACTTTTACAGCTTTCCAACTCCATTTTGGAGTTTTCCAGTTGACTTTTACAGCTCTCAAACTCCATCTTGGAGTTTTCCAATTGTGTTTTACAGTTTTCCAGCTCTTGGGATTTTACAGTCATCTGCTGTCTGAGGTCATTCAGTTGTGTTTCCGAGACCGCCACTTCACCTCTGAGTCGGGCCAGTAAGTCATCACTTTCCGACAGGCTTTTTTCTCGCTCTGCAATCAGTAGATCTTTTTCCCGTAGCCTCTGCGCGTACGATTCCTCTTCCCTCTTCCCTGCCAGCTCAAGTTCCTCCTCAAGATGTGCCAGTGAATGCTTATACCCTGTAATTATTGCAGTTTGTTCAGAAATCAACAAGTCTTTTTCATTCACCCTTTGAGCAAATGATTCCTCCAGCCCACAGCCAGCGAGAGCTAGTTCCTCTTTAAGCTGGGCAAGGGCACGCTCATGTCCTAACATCATTCTTTCTTGTTCAGTAATCAGCAGGTCTTTTTCATTCAGCCTTTGTGCAAATGATTCTTCTGTTCTCCTTTCAAGCTACAAAAGAAAAGCAGGACTTTAATAAACCAAGACTGTACATACAAAACCAACACAGTCTAAACCAGGGGTCACCAACTCCGGTCCTGGATGGCTACCAACCTCTGTAGGTTTTCACTTCAACTGCACATCATGTAGCCTTTGGTCAGCTAATCATCCAGGTAATGAGTAGAATCAGGTGTGCTAAACTGAGGTTGAAGGGAAAACACAGCCTGGATGGTATCCCTCTAGGATCGGAGTTGGTGACCCCTGGTCCGAATCATCCTAATCAATACTATACAATGGAAAATATCAAATAATCCTTTAGCATCTGCAGTGCTTTACCCACCATCTCCACCTCGCTGAGGCGGTGTTGGAGCTGACTGATCATCAGTAGCTGCTCCGCGTCTCTTTCCTCGTGACCTTTGACCTTGGCGGCCATGTCCTCCGCCTGCTGCTGGCAGAGGAGCAGCTGCTGTCTGGACTGCAGCAGGTCTGCAGCCGCGCTGCTGTGGCTGCTGTTGCGTAACGTCTCTCCAGCCTGAAGCTGTCAATCAAATCCAGATGATGGAAAGTTTAGTGGGAATCCAGATTTGGGAGGGAGGGGGGACGGGGGACGGTGAAGATTTTATCAATAAATGCGTAAACAAATATCTTTGTATATCTATTCATACAATGGTTTGGGTGAATAATTATAATCAGGTGACTCTAGTCTGTGGCCAGCCTTGGGGTTTGAATACAGAGATGTATGCTTCTGTGAGTTCCCCTTTTTAAAGTTGGTGAGGAGGAAAGAGTGAGTGACAGGACGTAACGGAACAAACCAACTAGAAAAAAAGGGGGTGTGTGCTGGATGGGTATCGTACCTGCTGGAACTGAATCTGCAGTTTCTGGCTCTGCTCGGTCAACTCCAGGAACTCGCGCATGATCTCGTCTTTTTCCTCCCGAGCTTGCTGGAGATTGGCTGTGAGCTGGGTGATGATGCTGTCTCGCTGTTTCAAAGCCGCTTCGAAGTCCTGCAGCTGAGAGAGAAGATGGGTTAGATCTTCAAATCCCCCCGTGAAAATTTCATTTTGGCATGTCCTTAAAATAACAAACATAAGATGATGATGCAGTTCACTCATAGAGCTTTGGATAACTCTGAGATCTTCGAAAGCGCACTGTTCATTCGCCAGGAAAGACAAATATAGGTTTTATTAGTCATCCTCAGCCTGCTGTTCCATGATGAGGGCAGAGTTTATCGTTAATTCAAAGCTGAGGGCTTATCAAGTGCGTGCATTTATGTTAAGGCGAGTACAATTACATAATTCGAGGTTGGTTTGAAGGACACATGCTAACTGATGCAAAGTGGATGAAGAGGATCCGAACAAACGCTACAACATTCAGCCATAACATGGAGGAAAAAAACCACAGAATTTGCCAAACAGGGTCGTGAAATGCGACAAAGACTGATATTTATTCAATAAAAAAAAATGTTGCTTTGTCACGGAGGAGCAGCCGCTGAACCTTCAGTGTAGGACGGCCATCTTGGTGCCACCTCTGCTCACTACTACCTGCTGAACCTTCAGTGCAGGACGGCCATCTTGGTGCCACCTCTGCTCACTAGTACCTGCTGAACCTTCAGTGCAGGACGGCCATCTTGGTGCTACCTCCGCTCACTACTACCTGCTGAACCTTCAGTGCAGGACGGCCATCTTGGTGCTACCTCCACTCACTAGTACCTGCTGAACCCCTTCGAAGGCAGATCGGACATCCTCCAATTCTCGCCTCAGCTCCTCCACCGCCTGACTTTTGGCTGCCAGCTCGTCCTCCACGTCCTGGACGAGTCCTTCCTGTCTCTCCTTCAGCAGAGGGTCCACTTCCTCCTGGGGAACAGAGAAGGTACAGCTGGCTGAACCATGGTGGACAAGGCTCGACCTTCTAGCCTAGCGAACAAGACAAAGGAAACATCTCTGTGACTGCTTAAGTACAGAGACAATCAAGACCAGACAGGACAGAGAGAGCGCCAGAGGAAGGGTAGGCAGCTGTTGAGGAACATGATGTGACAAGTGGCTGAATAACTTCACCTATAGCAGACGTCTTGCGACGTTGAGTCTCCTTCATCCCTTGCTGCTATACACAGTGACACTAACAAGCCATCCATTTCCCTAGCTTTCTCCGTTCCCTCCCCCTGGCTGCCAGCAAACACCATTACCTGTGGCATGGCAATTGAATAGCTCTTACACAACGGCCATCTTCCTCCCTCCCTCCCTACCTCCCACCCTCCCTCATTCCATTCCCTACCACCATTCTTCCTCCCCTCTCTCTGATATTCTCTCTCTCTCCCTCGCTGGAACTTGAAGAATAATTTCCGCCACTGAAATGTCACGTAGACCTTATTCACCCATCTTCCCTTCAAACCGCTTTCCCATCCACCCTGTAAAATAGTTATTAGCTTTAGAGATCATCTCTGGGCAGTGAAGGCCACAGACTCCCAAACATGCATAATTTTAATGAAGCACAATCTTGCAATCCCAGCAGCGCAGAACAAAAAGGTGCTTGGTTAGTGAGTCGGCAGTGAATCTTTGTTATCCCGGCAGTATGTTGATTGCGAGCAGAGGAAACACCGCAGCGTACAAGGAGAGTGCAACGGAGCGTTAAGTCATAGTTGATCAGCAAGACAGAGCAAGGACTTTCTCATCGATCGTCATTACTGTACCCAGATCCAATCCGTGGCGGACTGCGTTGAGATCTCACTCGTCTCATGGTATCCGTTTACCTGTCAATTCACAATGCTGCTGTTAAGCCTGTCATTCCTCTCAGTCACATTACCAGGCTCATTACGATGGTGGTTACGCTCAAAGTGAAGACTGCAATTAAATTTGGTATTTTATCCCCCCCCAAACCCCCCTTCGCGTTCAGTCTGCGTCACACGGCATTGTATCGACAGCCTTCATTAAGCCGTTAAAATGACAGTGTGTGACAGGCGAGGCGTTTAATGGCGGCTCTGAGGAAAGGGGGGTGGGTGGGAGAGGTGCAGCGGTCGAGCTTAGACTTATCGAGTTCAGAGAAATAGCTGCGACTGACTGAACCGAGCGCCTGGCAACAAGTTGCTGGAATCGTGTGGTATTTTCTCAGAAGTGACCAAAGGCAACATGTTTGGCATTTGATGAATCCCTGGTTTAAGCACTTTAAAATCGGATTAAATCAAAACTCTTAAAACCCTATTCTTGGACGTGCGCTTCGGTTAACTTGTCGTCATGGACATGGCGATGAACGTTCGTCGAATCTGTTTGTGGGGCCGTATTTTAAAACGACTGTGTGTCGTGAAAGTGGGTCTTGGTAAAAGTGTAAACCCTTTTCTATGTTTTTACTCACCTCAGACGAATAGTCTTCCGCCGTGGTAGACATCTCACTCTCAGGCTACAACAGAAATACAATAACAGTGTTTACTCTTCTTCAGAACATCAAGGAGACCATATAAAGATGAACAAAAAGCCTACAAGGCAAAAAAAAAGACAACAAAAAAAGATTAAGATATATAACTTCAAGAGCTTGAAGTCTGTAAGACCAAACGTTGTTACGACTAAACTAAGCAACTGAATTGCAGGAGAAAGATGCTGTATCTATAGGCGAGTTGGTGGTGATTTCACACTGTCGTTTGATTCAGAGCAGATCTTTTCAATTGATTTGCTCTGAATCAGAATCAGTTTTATTCGCTATACAAGATATACAAGCTCAGAATTTAGATTACGCTAAATTCAACAGCAAATGGACTCTGAGTTCTTGTAGGATGTAAGAATACTACAAAGTTGTGGCCAGAAAGCTAAGAGTTATTTCCATATTTTGTATCATTCTCTTTTAAGGAAAAGATTTGGTGCCTTTCTCATCCGATGATTTGATAAGGAAAGGATATAGGATGCCAAAATGGCAGAATTGAACCAGTGTTGCAACAACACATAACTGATGGACCTTGAAACACACTTAACACAACAAGCTAACCCTGTGTCGTTATGAAACACCGTCAGTGCCTCCATCTCTCTCCTACATGTGAAGAGGGGGAACATTCTTTTGCCGTACGTCCACACGCACTAAAGATACCCTGTTCTGTGAGAGCAACAAGCGTCTTAACTTGCATTGGTCCGTTGCTTTACCTAAACAAGCGGTTAGCACTACCACAGACATACTGTAGCATGAATCTCTTCGGATCACTCTCTTGCTCTCTCTTTCTCTCTCTCTCTCCCTCCGTCTCTCTCTTTCTCTTCCTTCACCTCCCCCTCTCTCTCTCTCACTAGCTCTCTCCTTCCCTCTACCTCCCTCTTTCCCTCTCTCCCACTCTCTCCTTCCCTCTACCTCCTTCTCTCCCTCCTTCCCTCTATCTCCCTCTCTCCCTTCCCCTCTCTCTCTGCAGCATATTCAAGTGCCTCCGAGAGTACACTTTAAAGCTCTGTTGTTTCCACAGCAACCCCTCTCTCCAAGGGGAGAAAGTTGCGTTGCTACTTGCGACATCTCTGTGGTAATTCAATTGACGGCCCCGGCCAATTATACATTTTACTTTGTCTCTCGTAGAAATGTCATCGGTGTCAAATCATGTATAGCCTACAACAGCTGAATTTATTTCAAATTTTTATCGTCATTTCAAAGCACATAAGCAGATTTCTTTTTTTGAGGGCTAAACCACAACAAACACTTAATATATCTTGGTTTTGAGAAAGCTAAGATTTCTCTCCATCGCAGGAGTTTGATGAAGATTGTGGAAAGTTTACAAAAAGAAAAAGAAATGTCTTACAATGAATCAGTACAATTGTCCAAATTGCTCCCTCTTGAATAAAGCTGAATTATGTGAAATCATTAGAAAAAATTCTGACGAGAAATGGCACCCCCCCACTCATCTGAAAATCCAAGCATATTTGCATGTTTGACTGACAGTTTCACGAATCAAGGCAAGGAAGTCCCTCCTTGCAGAAGGCGATTTAATGGAACAGGTTTACAGCCACATAATTGGCTGGAAAGTACCAAGTAGTGAGCTGTCAGGGTTGTCAAACGACTAAGAGGGCCTCAAATTGTGGACAAAAGCTTTTTACTGAAAGAATTGGACAAATAGACAGTTAGCTTTGAGCTCAAATTTCCTGAGACTTGATAATGTTATATACTGGAGAAGGACTTTGATCATGTAGAATTAAATAAAAACATAATGGTAATAAAATCTACTGGCAGATACTGTATGACAGTAGAAGGACATCCATATGCAGATGGTTACAGTGGAAAGTCGTCATCATCACTCAAACGAAGAACATACTAAAACACATACGAAATGAAGTTGGTTTCTATTCTGGCGAAAGCTTGCAAGGTCGCCAGATCCTTCAACACTGACTAAGGTATCTCGACCTGTTAAAAAAAAAAGAGAAAAAAAGCGATTGTCTGTTGCCACGGCAACCGTTTTTTTCTTTCGTTTCTCTTTCCTCCCCGCGGTAGCCTACATGGAAGTGGTGGGGATGATAACAGAAAACCGATCAACGCTGCCCATGACTCAAGTGCTTGTAAAAAGAAAAAAAAAGAGCGGGTAAAGAAGGAGAGCAGTTCTTTGATCCATGTTTTCCTTTTGAGGACGATAGCGCAGAGCTATTTCTCCGGTGAGGTCTAAATGTGCTGCGGGTTACTTGAAGCCCATGCGTTTTGCTAAACGTCTGTGACAACACCGCAACTATTTCACAGCGAAGAGGCAGTCGGTGGAGCTGAGTCACGCGTCTGCTGAAAAGCTGTTAGAGAAAGAAAGTGCGAGGGCGCTACGACGTCTTTCCTGCTCCGCTTTCAAACTCAAATGTTTGTCTGAGAGAGTCTCGTTCATTCAGTCCCACTCATGCATCAGTATGGTACACCATGTTTATATGCCTTATGGAGAAATCCCCCAGATATGTCTGCCCGTGGTTGTGTTAAGACCTGCAGCAAAAAAGATGAACCAGGCAGATGGTCCTTGATGAATTGTATTATAAGGTACAACGAGTTGTACGGTCGTTAATTAGCTCCTAATTAACTGAATTAGGAGTTTGTTAATTAGTCGCAAACAGACCATTGCCACCCTTCTAGGAACTTAAAGGTTACTGCTTTGCAACGGTAGGAACAGCAAATCACGGGTTCATCACAACCTCATTAGCGATTGTTTTCTTTTTTTCCCTCATCGCAAATGACGACAACTCATTATTAGCTTTTAAAGCTCTTATAAAAACGTCATTACATTAGTAAGTGAATTCATTAAACGTGAGACGATAACACGAGAATCAGCGCTCCATCCAATACTTGTCTGAACTACCACGTTTCTTTCAGCACGAGTTTGACTGATGGCGGTTTCAAGTGATAAGTCAAAGCGAACGGCTCGCCTTGCCAAAGGCGATTGGCTGGAACAGGACTGCTGACACGTGATTGGCTAGAAAGGTGCGGGCCGCTCCGAAATTAGAAAGTGATTCTGGAGCTGAGCTGTCTGTTGCTTAACAATTCTTAGAGGACCTTATTAACTTACAAAAACAGATTTATAGAGGACAAAGACTTTCTTTTTCTGAAAAACAAATCCTAACGCATTGTAATTTTAAGAGTTTAAATTACAGGTGTTAAACATGGTTATTGTCAGGGTAAAAATCTGTCCAAAATAGGACTTGGTGGTGATTGAGCACGAGAAAATACAGACATAGAGCCATTTACTGTCCTCGTTCATATTCATCCATTTAAATCTGAGCTTTTGTGAAACACAAAAGTTTCTCATGGCAACGGAATAATTCTCAAGTCTTTGTTCTGATATCTAAGACTTGGCACATTTGGTACAAATGGATTCAGATTATTTCTTTGATGCTGCAAATTGAAAACTGTTTGGTTGTCCAGTTTAGAATTAAATATCCACGCTTAACAAAACAACAACAACAACTTAAGTGGCTTTCTGCTTGAAGCTTCTGTGTATAGGCCAAATCATGATCGGATCAAACTTGCTATTAATAACGTTTGAACAGCAAAGATTGAAAGGTGGAGATAAAAAACACAATACCTAAGCAATAAGTATTAAGTTCTATTGTTACTATCCGATAACACTACCCAGTGAATATGATATGCTTCAAACATGAGTGGCTCGACTAGATTAAGCTGATTGTTACTTATGACATGTCAAGGAGAGTAAACAAGATGTTTGGCAGAGACTCGATCGATAAGAACCCAAACTCAAATCTGGGTATGTTTACCTCTATGGTGTACGTTTGATCATGTTTGAGCGTCTCCCCGCTGCGCAGGGTCCGGGAAAAGGTGTATTCCGTTCTGGTCAGTTTCTGGTCCCCTTCCTCTCCTCCTCCTCCTCCTTCTCCTCCTCCTCCTGAGACCTCCTCCACCAGAGACTGATCATGCTCCGCCTCTCCTGCCCCTCTGCCATCTCCCTCAGACTCCTCCGGCCCACTCCTCCTTTTCTTCTTCTTCTTTTTCTGCACTTTCTGTCCGTCTGCATGAGCTTTCCTCTGCCGGTACTCAGCCAACTAGGAGCCAATCAGGAAAGAGAAGAGACAGGGTTAATAAACATGTTCTGCAAATGTGCTGTCATGCATTCAACAAATCACAACAAGACGTGGGGCGCTCAAACGCGTGCTCAGATCAAGTTCAATTAGCAGGACCTCCACATGAGAAGGAACCACTTATAGTGTGATCTTCTACGACTGAAAAATACCAAATAAATTCAACTTATAAGGTGCACGACAGGAAACCCACAGCAACGCTACAGAGTTCGGTAAAGCTCAAGCGAAACATCTCAAGCATCCATGTTGTGGCCTTCCTCTTCATAAAGACAGACACGCTTCTTTCTTGCTGTGGGTGACACTAATCTTTTAAACACTCGCTAAAAGGATTAGATTTTCTAAAACTTCTATATGTGAAAAATCCACTTAGATAAGAATTTATCATCAGAGCGTGAAGTGGGCAGTTAAAGAATCACACACTACGTTCAAACGGTTCCAACAGCCACCTAAAACATACTTCTACAGCAACAGTTGCATTTGTAAGTTTAGAGTGTAAAATTCTCCAGCCACTGTAACAGACAGTGTGGTGTAACACTAAGAAAATCTTGGGGACAGTAACAGATACTTTCTCGCACATGGTGCATGACACTGGATTTGTTAAGAATTTAGGAGGGGGGGGGGTGGTTGGGATTTGGGGTTAAAGGTCATCGATGTCTTAATCTTATGATGCTCTCCCCGGGCAACCAGCTTTCCTTCATGCTCCTTCTAATTTGTGGATTTCTGAGACGTCCATCGCACCATGACACAGAGTGTGACCAAAATCAGGTTAGTGCAGAACGGTTTTTCAAACCAAATTTGTTTCTCTCTCTGTGTTTTTCTTTTTCTCAAGTGTTCATCTGAAACAGACAGGCCTTGTCTCTCGGGTCCATGTCTATGACTAAGAAGTATTCTGGAAGTGGACATATAGGAGAAACACTAGATGCTATTTTGTAGACACAAGAAACACTTGATGCTATATTGTATGAGAAGCAGCAGAAACACTTGATGCTATATTGTAGATGCAGAAGAAACACTTGATGCTATATTGTAGATACATGAAACACTTGATGCTATATTGTAGATACAGGAAACACTTGATGCTATATTGTAGATACAGGAAACACTTGATGCTATATTGTAGAAGCAGCAGAAACACTTGATGCTATATTGTAGATGCAGCAGAAACACTTGATGCTATATTGTAGATGCAGCAGACACACTTGATGCTATATTGTAGATGCAGCAGAAACACTTGATGCTATATTGTAGATGCAGCAGAAACACTTGATGCTATATTGTAAATAGTAAAGAAACACTTGATGCTATATCGTAAATAGTAAAGAAACACTTCATTGTATGTTGTTGATGCAGAAGAAATCCCGACAGATTGAGGACAACAGGGGGTAAATGGCAAGTGTTCTGTATTGTCTGTGTTTTATAATAAAACGCCAGTGTTCACTGTAGCAGATTTCACACACCAAATTCGCATTACCTAAAAGACAAACGCACATGGTGCTGTGGCAACACTAATTCCCCCAGGCGCAAGCACACAAACGTCACACAAACCACACGCGCATGACACATTCTTCACACAAACACACAAATCTTCTTTTTCCTTCTACTGCTAAATGCCATGTGGGAATGTGGGCAGCATTTACATGTTTTGGACAGGAGAGGGGAGAAAAAAAAAATGAAACATCCATTATGTATGAGCAACAGCAAACAAGGTAGAAGACTAAACCATATGTTCAGTACCAAACATGACAGCAGGCAGGCGCAGTACCTGCGAGTCTGTAACAAACTTCACAGGAGGGCAGATTCAGGCAACAGGTATCACATGGAGAGATGCGATTGGACCCCCGTTACCAAGGTTACTGCAGTGGTAGCAGATTACCTACCCAGGGGTGGCCAACTTCTGCCCCTGGCTGCATCAGACACAGTTTGATACGAATTACAGTACTGCAGCTAATTATACACAAGTAGAGTCTGTCAGGAAAGGGTTCCCACTTGTTGCTGGCTATTATACTCCAGTCATAGAAGGGGCTATAACCCTGCACTGTACTTGTTTTCTTGCTTGTTTACTAACATCATTCATTTTAATTTAATTCACAAAGTTTGCTGTAATTGTGAGGCAGTGTCTTCCAAATAATGAACCAAACTCGAGCGAAGTGGAGGAATTACAGAGGACGAACCGCCTTTTGGCGTTTCTGCTGCGACGGTTACAAATTCTTTTCGACCGGATAAGAACTTTGGTCTTGGGACGCTTAATCTGAGTTGATCAACTTCAAATGACAGCGGGGTGGCCTATTTGGCAACAGACCACTGAGTTAAACTTGGATTGGAGTCGGCCATGCATACGGGTTATACAGATGACGTAGGTTATAACACCATCAACAGCCTCAAAGGCAAAATAAAGGACGTTTGCAAACATGAAGACCATCAAGGTTATTTTAAACATTCCTGAATCATTTCAATCACAAACAATAGGCTACATTTGAGCATGTCTGAAGGATATCTAGTCGGAGATGATCGCTGTTGTGGCACATACATGTACGGTGTTTCTGCGATATAGCTGTCATCTAATTGAAATCTGTGCCTTACATTTCAACGGCAAGGTCTAGGTCAGCTAATGCAGCCATTGGCTTCGTTCCAACGGAGCGATTATCTCTACCGCTTTGTCATCGTTTATCCCACTGATTACTAATGATAGATTAGCACAATTAACGCCAAAGGCAAGACTATAGGGTCGCTATTTCTGGGCTACCCAATGCATTAATTATGGATTGGACTTCCAATATACGTGACCATTTTTAATGAATGTTTTGGGTTTAAATTTTAATTTTTTTAAAGACACCTACAAAAGAAGAGGCAATCAAAATTTCTGTGTGTACTGACAGAACACACAAATACAAGGACAACACTGGACACAAACAGAAATCCAAATTGAGTTAGTCTTTGCTTGCACTTTGAAACAAGGACAAATGTATGAATTAATTGAGTTACAGAACTAACAGCACTCGTGCACAACCCTGACATCAAACCAACTCAGGTCTAATCATCATAGGTTGGTATAAGTACAGTTCTGTGGGCGTATGTAAAAGCCCTCAGTCGCACAGCTTGTAAAATGAGCTGTCCAAATAAAATGTTATTTGATCTTATACTTTGTTCTGCAGTTCATCCCAGAGAGGCTGTGCCTCGCCTGAACACGGACTTCCTGCACGGTGAAGGTTGATTAATCACACAAGCTAAAGATCAATATGAAAAAGTCAGACAAACACTCTCTCAGGTCAGCCAATTGTGTCTCAGCAGATCAACAACAGGATGTAATTGTTTGTAAGCAGGAAGTGTCAGTACATCTATGGTACATAGTAACAGCAGCACATTTGTTTCTTTTGAACATGGTCGTACCACCTGAAATCATCTCCCCCATTACTGGGAATTATTACTGGACTGATCGTATGTTACTGGAATGATCGCAAGTTACTGAAAAGATTATATGTTACTAGGATAATCACGTGTTACTGGGATGAGCACATGTTACTGGAATGAATGATCATGTTACTGGAATGATCACATGTAACTGTAATGATCACATGTTACTGGAATGATCACCTTACTGGAATGATCACAAGTTACTGAGAATATCAAATGTTATTAGGATAATCACCTGTTACTGGGATGATCATACGTTACTGGGATAATCACATGTCACTGAGAAGAGCATATGTTACTAGGATAATCACCTGTTACTGGTATAATCACATGTTACTGAGAAGATCACATGTTACTGAGAAGATCACATGTTACTGGGTGCTCAGAAGCAACGTGGCCTGTCTTGTACATCACAGGCTCAACTAACACCATCATGGAAAAAAAACAAGTCTGGTCTAACAGGTCTTATGGGATAAACCTTAAAAGGTCTGAACTAAAAAGGCCCTTCTCCAGATGACATAAAAGCATCTATCGTGGCTTTGTCAAGTCTCCAGGGTGTCTCAAACAGAGAGAGCCGAGGTTTCTTCTGAACTCTTTCTGAGGCCGGGGATCCTTCGGTGCCTCGGAGCCTCGGAGCGGATCGCTCGGACGGGTTTAGGATTCACATCAGGCGTCATGTTGATACACAACAGCTCCCTCTTCTTTAAATATTTAAACGTATTAGAGCGGGCAAGAGAAGGAAGAAAACGCGAGGCGCAATTACTTTAACCATGTAAACAACAAGTGAGCTTTGTGAAAGAAAACCAATATAGTCTGGGATACAATACATGCCCAAAGCTACTGTTAGTGGTGCAATTGTTTCTAGGTGAAACATCAGTAAGGAAGATAAAGGAAAAAGGATGACCTTGTCTGTGGTATGTTGCTAAGGAGCTGTCATAATGCCAGGGAAGACAGGAGGTTCTTTTCTAGTAACCTGGTATACAACCAAATTTCAAGGCTACAGAAAATCCTCCCAGAGACTGGCAAACGAGGTGGGTTGCTAAACTATTATTCTGTCTACAATCGCTCTAATCACTCTGTGAGAAACTGTGAAGAGTTTTTCTAGGCATGTCTCAAGGAGAATGTCTGAGAACATATTATGTATTCGCAACAGAAAAAAAACTCCAAAGATTTAGACCCTGAAAAACTTGTTTTTTTCCCTACGTCAAGACGTATGACTGAAGATAGGCCAATCAGAGTCAGTTAATCAGAGTCAGTTAATCAGAGTCAATTAATCAGAGTCAATTAATCAGGGTCAATTAATCAATCAACCTTGGGGTTCTAAAAGCTTGGACTTCATCAAGAACTTAAAGGAGGCCTTGTTAAAACCAGAACAAGCTATCATAAGATCATAACCAGAGAACCAGTTGCAAACAGAGGCTAGTCCTACAGAATTACAACGTGTGTTCAAGAAGGCCTATCCGTAATGCAGGCACATGGAAAGTACGCACTTTCGACTGGACCAGATCTGTAGAAAGCGCAGAGGACAGCCAGATTGGGTTTACACCCTCTTTCTGATGAAGGGGAAGGGAAGGAGATTAAGCCTAAGTAAAATCAAGGAGATCAAGTTGTCCTGCTGTTTCCAAAGCCTTCTAGTAACCGCACTGCACAGGCTATTTGTAGAGTCTTTAAGGCCAGCGATGCAGGTTCATGCTGGTAGACCATAGGTGTCGAACTCCGGTCCTCAAGGGCCGCTGTCCTGAAGGTTTTCAATGTTTCCCTGCTCCAGCACACCTGATTCTAATGAATGAGTTCTTATCAAGTTCCGTGGACTCCTGTTAACGACCCCTCGTTAGAATCAGGTGTGCTGGAGCAGGGAAACGTCTAAAACCTTCAGGACAGCGGCCCTCGAGGACCTGAGTTTGACACTCCTGTGGTAGACGGTTCACCTGAGTTCGTCCATCCCTGGAGCTGCAGAGTTGTGCTAAGTTTAAGTCTTTTATTGTCAGATGCACAGAACAACACAGAATCAGACTGGGAACTGCCATTCTTAGGACAAGACATCGCAAAGCAACCTGGCATAACATGACAATACTCAGCACATAGATTAGATCCAAACTACGATAAGATAACATAATATGATAACCCTTCTAAATACACAGAATAATAAACAATATAGTATACTACACCTGTCATACACAATATCCTATACTAACCTCATACAAAACCTTTACAAAACTAGAGACAAGTAGGGTAGAACTAGTGCCATATTGCTGATTGTACAACCAGTATTGGAGCAGGCAGTGTGTAAAGTGACTAGTGGGAGTGACGACAGTGTATCAATGTTCATTCAAAAGCCTGATGACCCTTGGAATAAAACGCCACCCCTTTTCACCTAGAAGGTTACCGTGGCGTTCCTGTGTGAGAAATCTACAAGGCTCAAGTCAAGCACAGCACATTCTCAACCGTCGCTAGCACGTCTGAAAAACCTGTCGACGATGACAAAGAAGAGCAGGCTATACCTGGTATTGAAACCCTGAGGCTGTTCTCTCCCACACTGGCTCATAACAGCTGTTTCATTCAACGAGACGCATCACGAATAACGAAACAGGAGAGGATTCTGTGGAGGATCTGCATGGTCCTCTAACCTAATCCTGGTCTGAACCCTTCGCCCTTACCTCAACCTTTCACTTCCGAAGCTACTTGGCAGGCTTTGACCTGTAGACACAGTACTGTATCTTCTGAGACTGACTCACAGCGAAACACATGTTCCACTTTCAACATAGGAAGGGGAAAAAAAGCTGACTTGGTTGAATAGTACACTTTTGGTTCAGGTAGAGACTCTAATAGACTTTACCTTTCGGCTACCTGGCTGGTTCGTCAGCCAATGGAAGACAGAGTTTTAGGAGGCCAGGACTTGGATGGTACCACACATTCATTACTGGCACCAAACTGAAACCTCTGGCAACGTAAACAGATGCAGAGTCATGCATTACGGCAGGGGTGTCGACTCCGGTCCTCGAGGGCCGCTGTCCTGAAGGTTTTCCATGTTCCCCTGCTCCAACACCCCTGATTCTAATGATGGGTCGTTATCAGGCTTCCACAGAGCTTGATAACAACTCTAATTCATTTGTTAGGACACAAGCGTCTGAGAGGGACCCCATGTGTGGGGTAAATGACTGTGCACAGTCTGTCATCGTGACATTCGGAGGACCTGTGGCGAGAGGAACTCTAATCAACCTGCCCTATCCTGTGGCCACCACCAGCACCAGTATTTATAGACTATACCAGAAAACTGGCTCTATTTATAAACAATCTTCGCTATCGACTCTGTTGAGAACATTAAGGTTCGGGTTTTGCCAAAACGGTTTACGTTAGGATAATAATGGCTCTTTTGACCTTGTGGCTGTAGGTATGCATGCAGATAAGCTTGCTTTATTAATAAAGTAAAGAGCTTTTTATCTGCAAGCTGCAAGATGAGCACATGTCTGACACTGTAAAGTGGAAGGGGGTGGGGTGTTTTACGACCCAATTAATTGCCTGTGGTTGATATGTAGTTTAAACAGCCGCATTACATATTTCCACTGGCGTGAGAAAACGCTAAATCGGGTAATGCCTTAACAATCCTGCCCTACAAGACTGTCAACATGCTCCCGCATGTCGTCAACCACCCGCTTAGCCTGGTCTAACTGAAAGTAGTTACTAGCTTGCATGCCTGTAGCTATTGTAATGGTAAACGTATCACTGAGTCAGCAAAGCAACGCGGAATGACAAAGGAGAAAAGCTATCCTAGCAAGCAGGCTAACAAACCAGACACCCAAACCTCCGGGCTGTCAGATTTGGGGCGCATGTTTTCTAGGACTGACAGCTGATTGGGGTGTAGTGGGAGGGAGAACTCTGAAACAGCTGCGGAACTAAACGAATGTTGCCCAATTCTTGTTCTAAACGCTTCATATACAACTCGAGTATTTCTACTGGCACATAACGATAGCTAAAGTTTACCCTGGGACTGGAGCTAGCTAGCAGGTTCCATACCTTTGCTTTGCCGGCCGCAAGCTTCTTTTGCCTCTCCTCGTCTTCCATTACCGTTGTCCCTGTGGCTGAGAGAAAGAGGAAACGGCTTCATGCGAGGTGTCAGCGAATTCGCCCAACTTTTGCGAATAACTCGTCTTTGAACTGACATGAAATTCTCAAAGTTCACGTTTCAAATCAGTTCCAAAGCCTGGTATTAGCCGCTGCACACTTGCTTATAGCCAGATCTCAGTCGCCGCCATGTTCTCCACGTAAACACGAGACGGATCATGATGACGCGGCTTAGGTGTAGCAACGCCCCTTTCCAAACATCCGGAGGTCAAAATGATCATTTGACAAAAATGGGAATTTTACTACACTGACCATGTAATCCATGATTTGTGAATAAACATCCGTAAATGATCAAAAACAAATAAACGTATGAAATCATTCAAAACCTATCATGACTTGACGAGTATAAATTATTGTCATGAAGCCTAACTTCAAGGATGCGGTGTGTGCAGTCAACACACTGATTATTTTAGAAATTGGCCATCTTTGGATAAGGACGCACCAAACCAATTCAGTACCTAAGTAAAAAAATGAAATTCATACCGGTTGCAGGTGAATGAGGCCTGTGTCTTCGACTGACAGGAGCCGTACAGCTTATAGTCTGACAGATCTTCAATTCTACCCATCTTCTTTTAGACATCTTAATTTAAGTTTCACTGTGAAAACGTATCCAGATCGCACCTGTGGACTCTCGTTGTTTGGCATGCACTTTCAAAAGGACCAACTGGAAGCCTAAAAGTTTGGGGCCATACATTATTGATACGTCTAAAGGAATACTATGTCAGAGACTGTAACACAAGAACCGAAGCGTCAACAAACGGACGCAACTCCGTATGTTAGCCCAGAGACCTTGTGTACATCTGTGGCGACAGTTGGGCTATTCGATACCGTTTTTAGGTTGTAATTATTTTTTTGTTCGGTAGAAGAGTAAGAAGGATAGTTTAACAGAAAGAAAAGAGTATCGGTATAAGATAGTAATAACCAATAGGATTCAGTCATGCTTCTTTATCGATTCGTTGCAATTTATAACAACATTCGTTAAATTAGTAAATGTAGCATACTATCAAGAATTTAATGCAATGCAGGGATTTCGTAGCACATTCATTTGAAGAAATATAAGATTAAAGAATATTGAGTCTTGCAAGGCTTACAGCCTGCTATCAGAGGGCTATTGTGGGTGAAAACCGTTAAGTGAAGTGCTTCATATCTTACATTACATTTATATGTATTTCATAATATTGAAACACAATGAAAGTAGAGCGCAGGCCACCAATTTTGAGTGTTGATTAGATCTTCTATGTGGCTGATGTGGGCTGAATGAGACATCGAAAGTGGCAGAGATCATAATGAACCGTGTTCTGTTGATTACCGGAACGAAAGGATGATACTTTGACTCTCTCTCTCTCTCTCTCTCTCTCTCTCTCTCTCTTTCTCTCGCTCTCTCTCTCTCTCTCTCTCTCTCTCTCTCTCTCTCTGCTCTCTCTCTCTCTCTCTCTCTCTCTCTCTCTCTCTCTCTCTCCTCTCTCTCTCTCTCTCTACTCTCTCTCTCTCTCTCTCTCTCTCTCTCTCTCTCTCTCTCTCTCTCTCTCTCTCTCTCTCTCTCTCTCTCTCTCTCTCTACACACACACACACACACGACTTAAATTCTTAAATTAGAAGAACGCGTTTTGGACAGCGCCGCATTTACACTACTCATAAGAGTCACGGAAGGAAAATCTATTTGAATAATAAAGATAGCGCGGTGCCGTATTAAAATCTGTATGAGCGCGTGGAGGAGCTCGTCAAGGAACAGACTGATAGGCTACTTCCACTCTCGAGCTCTTGAGACTCGATTTGATTGGGACTCGACTGGGCCGCTGGGAGAACACAGGGGAGTCATCTGCCGCTTGGACCCTTGATCGGGCTATCATGAATAATCTATCATGCCCTTTTATGTGGATCATCATGGCCCAGTGACAGGCTACACCTCAAGGGGCTTGTAGACAAGAAACCAGCGAGATAAATTATTCTTTGAAAGGAAATGTAGACTTTTCATTTAGCAAAGGGAATAGGGATAGACCAGTTTTTATAGCATAAGGATCTGTGCTTTTCAGCTTGGTTTACTGTGCCATACTAAGAGCCATTCACTGTGTTACAACTTACCACCATATACCAGCCCAATGCACTTGTCATATTATCTAAAGCAAATGAGCTTTAAAAGATAACGCCATGTGGATATATTATCCTTACCCTCTAAGCCTAAATCCTAGGATCACCACACGACATATCCAACCTAGCCTAAGCCTTGCTAAAGGGATTCTTGTTAACTCTGGCTATATTTGATCAACTGTCATTGTGGTTTGTCAAATGATTTGTGAGACAAATTCAGTTAGAATGTAAATTTAAAAACACATGGGTCCGAAAGCGTCCACAAAATGGTTATGACGCCATCTAGTGTATAATGACCATTGGTTTGAACTCCAGGACACAAGAGAGCGCAATTTTCAAACGAACCTGAACAACTTCACCGGCGAACATAAAAGATTCGTAGAAAGGATGAAGGAAGTGCAAGAACAGTGAGTCGCTAAACAGGTAGGCCTACAGTTTTAACGACAAAGAGTCAACCCATCTCTGAAAGTAGTGTATTCAACGGTGATGGTAATTTCTGGGTAACGTTAGAGCTAGCTAGTTAGCTAGTAGTGTAGCTAACAGCACAGGTTACAAGATGAGCTGTCGCTCAGCACACGGGACTCATTCAACGCTTTTAAGTACTGTAGCCAGCACTGAAGTTATTTCTATTTCGATCGTCCACTTTATCTTCAGGGGTTGCAAGAATGCGATAGGTTTTCTTTATGTGTAACCTTTTGAAGATACAAAATTGAGTATTGTTTGTTACAGTTAGTGTTACCCTACAGCTAACGTAGTTAAGACCTCTTTCAGTTTTTGTTGGTGTTCAATATTTCCCATCTTAGAAAAGTGGCAGAATGTTTCTGTCAGTCTAACTATTTTGTGTCCGGGTTTTATCCGGGTTTTAACTCAGCTGTGCTTAATATGACGTTGTTGCTTGGAGTCGTGACGCTAATGCGACTACAGAGAGCTCAGTTAGGTGTATTCAGACTGCCCTGCCCCAAATCTCCTGCCAAAGTGACTTCCACATGTCAACCCAGACGGCTTTGCACCAACGAAGCCAGCGGCACCAAGGTAAAGCCTGCATCAGATCCGGAAAACAAGTCTCTGCTGGAGAGCTTAACCTTCATGGGTGTGGACGTTAAGATGGTTCGCGAGCGCCAACCTGGTGTTCTACGCAAAGCCGTCACCAACGAACAGGGCCTGGCGAAATTCCTCCAGAGCAAAGGCTCCAGCAATGACATCATCGCCGGGATCATTTCCCGCTTCCCTCGCGCCATCACGCGCTCCGGTGACCACCTGGAGCGGCGATGGGAGCTGTGGCGAAGCGTCTTCCAGAGCGACGGCGAAATCGTCAGCATCCTCGACAGGTCGCCGGAATCCTTCTTCCGCTCTAGCGACAACGACAACCTGGAGAAGAACATCCTGTTCCTGAGCTCGCTCGGACTCACCTCCAAGGACCTGCATCGCTTGCTCACCTCAGCGCCGCGGACGTTCTCCAACAGCGTGGCGCTCAACATGCAGATGGTCGACTTGCTCGGCGACGTTTGCGAAGAGCTTGGCGGCGGCGACCCGAGGAAGTTCGCCAGGGCCGTGATTCGCCGGAACCTGTACGTTCTGATCCGCAGCACCAGAAGAGTCCTAGCCAACGTCGAAACGTTGAAATCTTTCCTGGACCTGAGTGACTCTGAACTGCTTGATTTCCTGCAAGGATCCGGGGCTCAAATCCTGGACTTGTCCAACGACTATCTGAGAAACAACTTTGTGAACCTTCAGCAGAAGCTGCAGTGTCGCGGCTGTCAGGAGGACGAGTTTAAAAGACTAATTCTTTGTCAACCAAGTATGTTGTACATTGGCCCAGAGACTTTGATATCCAAAATAGACTATCTTTTAAAAGAAGGGATCAGTTTGAAACAGATTTTGGAAAAACCCAAAGTTTTGGAGTACAGTAAGCAGAACATTACAGAGCGGCTGGAAGAGTTGCATCAGATCGGATACGACTTTGAAAAAAACGGCATCGGCATCTTGGACTGTAGCCGGAAACGCTTTGATGCCAAGTTAGAGAGACTTGTTCTGGCACAGAAAGCATGACCTGGCCTAACCTCAGTGTTTTTGCACAATTGAATGTGATTCATGTCACCTAAACACCAGATAAATATTCACCAAAATTACGCGATAAACTATTCTGATTGACAATGTTTCAAATCAGAATAGTATATTTTCCCTTTGTGCTTGTGCTCTTAATAGTGAGGGGTCATATTCTTCACATATTTATCACACAACAACAAGCAACATTGGCTTCCACAGATGAAAGCTTCAATCGGCATGCCACTGATGGAACAGTAGAGGGGGCAAACATCTAATTTATGGTGCAGCTGCATTTACCCAGATTGTCTCCAGTCACCGGAGCCACGGCTTTGCCAAGGGGAACTTCCCACCGATATGGAGAGGGAGGGGGAAAGGGAGGGGGGAAGGGTAGGGGAGGGGGGGCAGGCAACCTAAACATAAAATGTAAGGGAATCCAGTCGCTTTTGCAACGCAGTACGCTCAATTAAAATTTGACCGACAGACTCAATAAAGAGGTCTTATTCTCTCGTCTAAAGATTGAAGTTCTGCATACCTTAAAGCTCGTGTTTCTCAATTCACTTGGTCGTGTGGTTTCTGTATCAAAGTTCGCCGTCGCTGGAACATGACAAAACATTCAATTTTCCAGTTACAAAGCTGGCCAGAATGTGGAAAGCTTTTCTGCTTGATGTTTTCTGTGTAGAAATGGAGCATGAACAGCGCACAGATCACTGGCTGCAGGAATTGCTGCAATAACAACAAACCATGGCATGGCATACTTTAACTATTGGATCACATAGGTTCTTAGTAACATACCATCACCTGTCTGAAACACATTTGCCTTCTCCTCAGAACTATATCCATCACAGTTAAGCAGTTAAACATGATCCGTTAAACAGCACTTGGCTGCTTTGGTCTATATTAGAGGGGGGTGGGGGAACTGATGATTGAATTGCGGCTGGGAACACACGGACGCCACTGTAGCACATGGATGATAACTTCTGCCAAGGCAAGGTCAGAGGTATCTTATTACACACAACAGCAGAGACATGTCGGAGACAACAGCAAGAATATGAACTCACCCACCCTGTCACACGATCACAGGCATGTAAGGGTACAGAACACATGCACACACACACACACACACACAGCAACGAGAACAAAAGACTTATCACATACCTATTCATAGATTTGAACTTGTTTCAACTTTAGAGTCCTACCAAAACACAATGTAAAGTCTGTGGCTCTTATTAGACACTTTGCTGCTGTTCTAATAGGCTCTCCTGAACACAACCAGTGTGTTGAAAAGACTTCACTCGACTAGTATTTCAGCAGGATTCATGTACATTCTTTTGGTTCTTGCCGTGATTCATGACATGACATTCCGGGGTTTATCACAGCCTGCCATTATCCCCAATAAAGTAATTATACCTTGTAATTTCTTAAATTCGAATGTTAACAGACAAAGCGCCAGTTGACAGATGATGGAGACATCGGAATGCATCTAAGCCTGTAAAGCAGCAAGCTTAGTTTTGGCTCAAGACGTCACGACGCAGTCGTCTGGTCTGGAGGAAAAAATAATGGCCTAGTTTACAAGCAGGGCACTGCATTGCTTAAATTGTGATAATACTTTAGGTCTCGTTGAAGAATGCTATTGAGAAAACATGAACGAACGATTGGTGTTTTTTTTCTCCATTATCTGTCCTGTTTCTATTTTTGTTTTCTATTACCAACAGTTGCGTTCGACAACCCTGTTATGACGTGTTCAGTTACCACAGAAACTATTGTATAATACATAATGGTTCACTGATGACAACAAGATGTATTGTATTAAATTATGTTTTGCTGAGCTGTCAAAATGAAGATCATATCTAATCAGGAAATGTCTGCTTCCTGGTTCACCAGAGGTCGTCGTGACAACAACGGTCCTTCACAGCGGTGGCCTGTTGTGTATCCTCAATCTCCTGATGCAGATTAAGTCAGAATAGAGGTCTAGTCCCATTCTGGTGACAACCTGACATTAGTTGTTGTTCTTCGTTTAAATCACCCTTGGGTTAGCTCGGGGTATATCAGACCGTTAGGTATATTTGAGCTAAAACTGAATGTGCAGATGAGACTTGGGGGG
>BROE01000011.1:11956782-11987946 GCA_036571765.1 Plecoglossus altivelis | reverse complement strand
CACCACCACCACCACCGCTCCCCCTCCCCCCCAGCCTATAACAATGTTTCCAGCCCCGAGTGGAAAAAGATCCACAAAGCTGAACCACACTACTTCATCTATAACCAAAGGCAAAAGTAAATAAAAAAATCCCATTAAAAGAATAGCATTTCCTGGTAATACTATACTTTCAGCGAAGTCAAACATATACACAGTTTTCTATTCTCCCTATAACCATATAACCAAAAGCAATTCCTTGTATTATGTTCCATCTGAATCCTTCAGCAACCAGGATACTGTTGGGGCATCAAGACCATGCCAGTGAATATGAAAATAATTAGTTGCAGACAGTGGTTTCATCTGGATGACACGGTAACCCTTGTACTGTCTCCCTACTCTGTCTATCTTCATACCCTCTGTCCCAAGGGTCAAAAAGACCTAACCCAGACTTTGTTTTTGTTCAGAACATTATCTTTTATTTAGATGTACATGATTGTAAAAGGATCCTGCTCAGAAACTAATTTGGAAGATAGAAAACAGTAGTTAGTATTAAAAAACGTACACAATTCATAAGTACAGTTTACAAACATTGGTGGTTTTCCATACAAAATGCAGCCCACGGTACTTACTAGTGTATAAAAATATGTCTAATATTAAACACTGTACACTTATATCAAGGTAAGAAAATACTTATACAGCTGTGTTTAGAATATATGGAGACTGATTACAAGCTTGAAAGCAACCATTTGAACATTACAGGTAAACAAAGTATAAAATCATTATTAAAAGAGAAAATGATGCCAATGACATGGAAATGCTGGTTGGTACAAGCACCTGTGTGTCATTTCACTCTTCACTATTTCATGTTTACAAAAAAAAAAGAACAAATGAATGCGAAACAATAAAACAGAATTTAAAAATTAAAAAAAACGTTGAAAAAGACAAGTAACCAACGGCTTTAGTTAGATGATGTGTTTTTCTATTTGCGCGAACATGGAAACATTTGAATCGTGATTGTACTCACGACAGGATAGAACGACAGTGCTAAGAGCGGCTAACAGCAGAGACCGAAAATCGACAGCTGCCATCTGAACAACCCCATCAACACGTCTGAAAACGTCACATTAGCCAACGTGCGTCTCGCAGAACTTCATAGTATGGAGATAAGTGAAGTGCTGTTAGTCTGCAAACAAATTAGCGACGTACATTTCTGTTTAAATATCATGATTTGGAGCTAAAATGGACTTCGCTAAGACCAGAGATACAGTTTGTGTCTCCATGCCTTAAAGCAATAGATATGAGCTTAATACCATCAACATTGTTATCAATGAGGATTTGCCAACTTCACACACAGTATAGAAGTCACCCAAAATTGAACATTTCTGAATGCAAAAACTGGCAATTTTGAATGAAGACAGACTTGAGTTTTTGACAGAACCAATGTATTGACTCTGAAATACAAATTGTGTGTGTGTGTGTGTGTGTGTGTGTGTGTGTGTGTGTGTGTGTGTGTGTGTGTGTGTGTGTGTGTCTGTCTCTTGGCTACTCCAGTTTTTGTTATGGGTGTGTGTGTCACTTTTGCAACGGGCCGCTTCTCAGTGTGTGATCATTTGTGTCACAGTGTCTCACACTGTTGTGTCACCCTGTTTTGTGCTGGCGAGTCTTGTGTAGAATCTCCTCCAGGAGTTCAGTGTTTTGCTTGACCAGATCCAGAACCCGGAAGTGATGCCCACGATCAGAGTCATCAAGTACTTGATCATGAACACGGTGAAGTCTGGGGAAGTCTGAGGATGGTGATGAGCTGGGCAAGGCACAGCATAGTTCTTACAAGTCCGACTAACCCAACTCTTCTCCCACTGTTCCCTAAATGCCTGCTCGTAAAAATAACAGGCAATAACGATGGTGGCTGGAACGGTGTAGAGAACACTGAAAATTCCGATGCGGACCATAAGCTTCTCAAGCTTTTCCGTTTTGGTTCCATCGTGCTTCATGATAGTTCGGATCCGGAAGAGAGAGACGAAACCAGCCAAGAGGAAAGAGGTACCGAGGAAAAGGTAGATGAAAAGAGGCGCAAGGACGAACCCTCTCAAAGCGCCAACACTGTTGATGCCCACAAAACACACACCGCTCAACACGTCCCCGTCCACCTGGCCCACGGCTAGGATGGTGATGGTTTTGACAGCGGGCACCGCCCACGCCGCCAAGTGGAAATACTGCGAGTTTGCCTCGATGGCCTCGTGTCCCCATTTCATACCAGCAGACAAGAACCAGGTCAGTGCTAGAATGACCCACCAGACAGAGCTCGCCATGCTGAAAAAGTATAACATCATAAACAAAATCGTGCATCCTTCCTTTTTTGTACCTTGGACAACTGTTCTTAGGTCACTGTCGAATCTGTCGTTGCAAACCACCTTCTCCTCAAGCAAAAAACCGGCTATGTATGCAATGGAAACCATAGTGTAGCAGCCAGACAGGAAAATAATGGGTCTCTCTGGGTAGCTGAATCTCTTCATATCCACCAGGTAAGTCAGAACTGTGAACAAGGTGGATGCACAACACAACACTGACCATATGCCGATCCAAACCCTGGCGAATTTCAACTCTTCCTCATTGAAGTACATTATTCCATACGGTTTCGACGGTTCACAAGGCGCTCCACAATCATCATCCCCCATGAAACGATAGTTTAAATACGGGGGTACCCGCAAGGAAATCGGACATTTAAATTCGTCCTTTACGTTTCTGTGGCTGTGAGGCGCCTCTGTTACATCCACTATGGGTTTCATAGGCGCGCTGTCAGACATGTTCTGTCCCACGCATAGCTCGCCAGCTCCGTGAACAGGGAAAGATTCACAAGCAAGACTGTCTGGCCACTGGAAGCCAAATTTGTTCATCAGCGCCTCGCAACCTTGTCTCGCTCTCTCACACAGCGACCGACACGGCGGCAGGGCTTGTTCGAGCACCGTACACACAGGCGCATACATGGAACACAGGAAAAACTTGAGGTCAGGGGAGCACTGCACTTTTACTAGCGGGTAAAACTGGTGCACTTCCAACCCCGCGTCCTCCTGGTTCGTATGTCCAAGCAAATTCGGCATAATCGTCTCGTTGTAAGCGATATCCGTACAGAGTGGGATTGAAATTGGTTGGCAGAAGCCGTGCTCGGGGATGGACATTGCCCGGTCGCCATACTGACCGTTAACCGTTCCCAAATGTCCAAGAACAAAAACAAACGACACATGAAAAAGCATCTTCCAAACTTTTGTTCATGTAGGTCTTCTTTACAATTTCAGCAGTCCGTCCTTACCTTACGCCTCTGTTACAGCACTCATACGCCAACGCGTTTGTGAGCTAGCTATTGATTTGGTTTGCCTCAAATGAGACAAAGAAACTCCGCTTTAGACGCATAAATATTCACGAACATTTACGTTTTGTCTTTTAAACAGCAAAATACATAGAGTTTGGCCGCGTGCCGTGTAATTCTGTCGCCATATCCTGTTCGGGACAGTTCGTCTCTATGAAATCCAGTCTCCAGGCAGGCGCCTCTCTGGTTTGAAGGTGGAGCCTGAAAACAGATGGCACTTTTAGGGATAGTCTCTTTTTTTGTTTCAGTTTGTGTTGTATAGGGATGGTCTAGGAATAGGGATAGTATCTTCACATTTGCATTAGCTTACTGTAATTAAACATCAACGTTATAATATTGAACAGGATACTCTGCCTGCTATAAACGAAACCACTAACTCTTTCATTGTTTTTCACGCGAGTTTAATTTATTATAAATAGCGAAAAGCAAATATAAAATTACCCACACAATTACAAGAGATTGGGATTTTTTTTATCAACTCATTATACGGGGATGATATTTGGCGAAATGCAGCGCCGTGCCTGCAATAGCTGTAATCTTTGTATGCTGGAGTAGATGTGTGACCATGCCTGACTCGTGCAGCTGGGCCTTCAGGGGGTTGCTGTCACCCGGCGGATTAGTGCCCGCTGCAGAGGAGGTGTGAAATTAAAGCCGATTGTGGAGTGACAGCCTTACAGCTGGCCGGATGACCCTGCAGGCTGCAGAGACCTCGGAGGAGATGTGTGTGTGTGTGTGTGTGTGTGTGTGTGTGTGTGTGTGTGTGTGTGTGTGTGTGTGTGTGTGTGAGAGAGAGAGAAACAGAGAGAGAGAGACAAAGTGAGAGACAGACACTGACAGAGAGACAAAAGAAAAAAGATTTTAAATAGGAGGTGTCAGAAGGTTAACCCTCTAATATATACGAGCAGTGCAAAAATATGCATGCGAGTCCACCCATCCAAACACTCACCAAAACACATTGTTTGTACTTGTAAATACTAGAAGGGTAGAACACCTACAGTGTATGTCCCTGGTTCCCAGGAGCAGTACAGATCTAGACTTTAATTGGCTAACCTCGCCGCTCCCCTCTGAATTATGCATGAACCTTCTCTCCTCCCCCCTATCGCCTCCCCTCAGACATCAAGAATCCAAAATGTTTCCAGAAATATGTTTTCGCAAACACGGTTATTTTGGACCGCAGAGAAACAAATCGGTCTCATAAGTATTCCACTTCTAACAAACAGCACCAGGCAGACAGTGCCTTTTCTTTGTATGTGTAAACAAACAGTCTGAACTGTGACAAGGGGATCCTGGTCCCTTCATAACCTAATGTCTGAGCTGCTGAGCCTGCGTGCTAGTTCAGTCTTCAAGGGTCAGGGGCCAAAGGTCGTAGGTCAGATGGGTCACCCTGTTTCTGCTTTGCCACAGACGACGCTGATCGGATCCCCTGTCGGCGAACCTGCAGACCAGCTTCTCTGCAGCATGGGAAAGTTGTTTCAGCACATTCATGCCTTGGAGCAACAAGCTGACAGACAAGAATGAAAACTCCCCCCCCCTCCCTCCCCAGTTCAATCCCATCCCTGCCACAGTGCAGATACGATCAAACAACAATGAGACACCGAACAGGGCAGAGGCCACAGGAACGCTGTTTTTTTTTAACGGAGACCGTTGTGTCAAATCGCATCATACCATTCGTTAGTGCGTCTCATGAAACCTGAGTCCTCTAATCTAACAATAAATAAGATTATAATGTACTGCTATTTTACATGAATATTTGTGAAATTAATGTTGAGCAGTCCTGGTATATCCTCGTTTTAAAAGAATTAGCTGCTACTCAGTGATGAGGACGATGCCATGATGATTTATCTATTCTGAGAATGTGTGTGTATGTGTGTGGTGTGGCGTGGTGTGTGTATGTGTGTGGCATGGTGTGGTGTGGTGTGTGGTTTGTATGTGACTCACAAGCAAAGTAACCCTTAATTTCAGCCTTCTTCTAATCTCTGACGCACGGTCTGAGATTGAGGACATGCCACCCAACTGTATATTACCCTGTCAGCTTGGGCACATCAGATTTGAGATTTCCTCCAAGATTTTACATGATTCAACTCTTCCCCAAATCCAAATATCTTCCCCCTCACAACTTAGATCATGGGTCATAAGTCTGTTTTGGTTTTCTCCTGCATAGCTGTGTTCGCAGTCAGAAGCAGCTCTGTAGGTGCTTGTCTCGTGAATTTCCAGTCTAGTGTGCTCCCTCTCCTTCACCTGCTGGGCGGGGCCAACTCCTCTGCCCACCCACCCCTCCCTCCCCTCATCAATGCAGGCCTGCCGCCATAGAGACAGTTTCCGTGGCAACTCGAGTGACTCTATTGTAGGCCATACACTTTCCTGTAGCTCCTGCCAATCAGATGCTGAGTGAGGTTCAATTGAGAGTTGCTTGTGCATGGAGCCTTGTTAGCCAACAACCGAGCGTGAAATTACCGGCCCTCTATGCTGGCGCAATGAGTCAATTGATCTAAAAAGCCTGCCTTTCATTAAAGGGTGTCCTCTATAAAGAGAGATGGTGAAACCACCAGGCTATATGCAGAGGGAGAGAGAGAGAGAGAGAGTGAGAGAGAGAGAGAGAACATTATACCTTTCAACACTATTTGTAAATAATTCTTAATGAAAATATTTGTAAATATTTGTGTTTTTTTGTTTAAAATATTTTTTTAAACCGTTAGAAATGCACCAAGTATTGTGTTAGGCCCATCTCAATAGTGCCCGTATTCACATTGAAATTCAGGCATGTATTGGAGCCCCACAACCATATGGATGACATAAATAGTGTTGCAAATAGCCAAATAGCCTATGCCTATGTCGGAATGTGAAAATGCAAAAAGACAAGAATTTACATTTTGGGACACTGACCATTTCAGTTTGAAACAGTTCATTTTGCAACTCGGGACAGCACTTGGACAGTGAGGGAAAAGGTTAGTGCAGAGCCCTTAGATGCAGCACATGAACAGTGACATGATCTTCCTTTCTAACTAGCAGGGTTCCTACAACGGGGTCGACCATTTTGGGTGACACTTCATGGGGAGTGAAACAGACCCAAAACAAGCCATCTGACAAGGCCCCCTACTTTCACTGCTAAGAAATGTCTAAAACGCTCCTCACTCGGAACAGACAGCGTATAGACGGGACAAAAGCACTGAAGCAACAAAGAGTTGATGAAATGAATCCATTACAGAATGCCTGCTGGATTTAGGGACACTGGGTCTAAATTCAATCTTTAAGTTCTCTGAATTTTAGCCTGGCAGCTTGGAACAGTAGGTTTTTGTTGTCGAAGTTTTAAAGGTGCCTGCGCTTTTTCTTTTCAACGATGTTTATCGTTAGTCAGTGAGAGGGGAAGGTGAGAATTAGCTTGTCGCACCACTAAGTGAGGCATCTGCAGTTTTAATACAGGAATTGGCCATGTGTTAAAATGTGATAAACTGGTATCCTAATTATCCTACTCATTTTACCATCTCCAGCATTTTTAAATACAGCAACAATACTTTGTTATTAATTGGATAACTAAGCATTTGCATCTTCGGCTTTGAACGAGGACACCAGTGCAAACACACACGTACAACTGTCACTGACTCCAACACCGATCTCATCCCTGCAGAAGAGCGAACCCTGGGCCAACGCTACAGCTTTCACAACAGACTAACCTCTCTCTAGCCTCACATTTATCCCTGAACAAAACCCTGACTGACAATACTCAAATCTTCTATCTCAGATTAAACTACCCCCTCCAATTCCTCGTCTCTCGCTCACCCCTGCCCTTTGCCTCTTTTCAAACGGGTGTATGCTAATACGTAGTTCCCTCAATACCCTGAAAATAGCTATCTTTTTTTTCTTCTTCTCCTCCTTCGCTATTTTACATCTAAAGCGGCGTGTCCTAGTCAGCGACAGAAGGCTCCAGCCTTCTAATCCGAGTTGCCTCACAGCTTTGACAGTTGGGCCCTAAGGTTTTCCGTTGGTTCTGAATAAAGTTTGTTTCAACTATCGCTGGCATGATGCTGTGCTAAATCAAATATTTGTTCTATAACTCGATTTAAAAGACATAACCCCTTGATTTGTTTTTCTCTTGCTGCGCTCAGTAGATCAGCTATTTCAAACCTTTTCCACTTTATGGCCCACTTGCATACAGCTCAAATATTTTTTGGCGTTTTATCACACATTAACACCACAGAAGCCATACTGTTCACTTTCATTGCTATATATATTTGAGTGATCAAAGAAGACCAGTGTCCATCACCGCCACAGTAAGTACACATTGCAAAGAGAGGTAACCTGCGAGACTACAACCATTCCTATAGTTCCATATCCTAACAAATAGCAAACTGCTATTTTGGCTGTGCATTTACAGACAGTGATAATTATTTCTGTCAACAAAAAAACAAAAAACCCAGGAGGGGTCAAGAACTTCCGGTGAAGTTATACTTTATAAGAGGTTATATTAACTACCTCCAATCAACCTGGACCAGAGAATCTTTGTACTAGTGACTGGTTTCTCTCTGATCTATTTGGAATTACCGGGAAGATGATCACACAGCCGCTGGGAGAAGGTTCTTGCTAAAACACATTCAATGTGTCATCAGCATCAACATCTCCACAAGCGATTTAGAAACACTAAGACATAAATCTGTACATGTGCCCGTGTTCCAGAGAAAGGCACATCGGCACGCGCGCTTATGAACGCCCTAGTGGGGCTGCTCGTGCAAACCCCCTGCTGTGCTTTGATAACGGATTAATGTAGGAAAATTACCGTAATCTGCAAAATTACAAATGTTATTCTTCCATTAAAAACGATTACCGACGATGCAGCTTTTCCCTCACTGCCTCATTTCATCCACGCAAACTCTGCTATGGAGTGTGAGTCAGAGAGAAGATTGTGTCGACTTAAGCGGCTGATCCTGATAATATATACAGTTCTATATGGTCTGATCCTAGCCAGCGACTGCTAGCAAGGTTTGGCCGTCAGAATACCGACTGGCAGAGGACGCACGGGTGGGTCCGTGGGTGGATAAATCTATGGAAAGTTGTAGACGATTTAATAGGATAGTTTTGCACTGTTTATGACATTGGGTTTGGTTTGAAGCACCAGTGCCTTAAACTCGTAATTAAATGAGGTACAGTACAACGGTATGTAGCGTCATGGAGAATAACCATCGACAAACAGCGCCCTCTGCTGTACTCTTATTATAATTCATTTTAACAGAGTTAATAGATCCTGTTCGATAATAGGCAAAGGCTGTGTGACAAAAAGTTGCGATGGATGGGTTTTTTTTAAGAGGAAGATTCATATTACTTCATTTAATTTTTTATCTACATAGTTTGATTATTTTTATTCTACACATCTACCGCTGCGCTATCTGGCGGAACCAATGTTTATCTGAAGACAGTCTACTTTCATCTACACGAACATTAGAATTGGTGTACTTCTCGGGTCTCATGTGGTAGCCACTGTAGTTGTAGACTGGTACGAAACCTAACTTGCATTGTTGTTGTGACTAACACTACTTTTAACGAACTGTATATGTACTAAGGTCAAACTTCGTGTTGCAAATGGAGATGTTACCGTTGAGTTATTAATTCTCACCAATGATGCAGTAAAATACGTTTAGCTAGCCTTGTAGTTACCCGAGATGTTTGGTTTGCCAGTTAGCTAGCTCTAGCTAGCTGCTGCATTCTCTTTTTCCAAAGTAAACCAGTCAAACTGCAGACATTTTATAGTCTGTAAGATTGTCAATTGACGTTAGATAGCATGGATTAGCCTGCTAAATAGTGTGAGTTTGGCGAACCAGGGAACATTAAAGATAACAACATCCTTGTTAACTCAAGCATTCTAGCTAGGTCAGCGGTATTTTATTGATGACTTCACCATTGTGGCCATCCAGCATTGTTTGAGTCCTGTACCTCAACTTAAGCACTGTCGGCTTGTTCAGAGGTCCTTCACCGATAACTGGCCGGTGTTTTCTTATTTGGGTACTTAGTGTAGTTTTCTACTGTCATAGTAACTACCGGATACGTGATGGAGACAATTCTAGACAAACCCACGGAAAACCAAGGATTAAACGGGACTGAAAAAGGCAATGCGGCAATAAAATCTCAGTAAGTAATAAAGTACAAACTTGACCCTTATATGCATTCGGTCTCTGTCTAGTTTCACTGCGGTAATCTAAACTGACAGCCTGGGTGCGTTTCTGATCTGAAAGGTGTTTTTGACCTCTGCAGATTCTTAACAACCAAAGAGAAATTCCACAATTTTCTAGACAATGAATGGAAGAGTCGCAAAGGCGAAGAGGTTGGCGATGACGGTGAGGTTGGAGAGCGATCAGAGACAACGGAGGAGCCGCCGGAGAAGAGAATGAAACCGAATGAAGGCGAGACGGACAAGTCAGGGAAGCCAGACGGCAAGCGAATAAGAGGACAGAATAAATCGCGGCCGCACACAAAACCAACAAGCTACGACGAGAGAAGATTGTGTCCATCCATCGTTCAGGTGCGTCGGCTTCTCTGACTTACAGCCAATTGTGGCCACACTTACAAAACACTGATTTCCACTCAACGGCTTAGTCTTAATGACACCGAACTTTAGTGGAAAGTTGATCCGTTAGTGTGCATCGCATGTACCAGCAGCATTGCAAGTTAGCCAGAAATCTTGAGTTTAATGGTGTATGCTATTGTCTCATATCTTAAACTGGAATCTAACATTCAGCAAACACTGGGTTGTTAATTAAAACCGAGACCAAGGTCATGGAAATGTTAGTCTCTTTTTTTCTGATCTCTTCAGGAGCGCGAGATTAAATGCGTGTTCGGTGACAAATGCAAATTCTTTCATGACGTCGCGGCGTACATGGCTGCCAAGCCGGCCGACGTTGGCGACCGTTGCTACGTCTACGACACGCTAGGGAAATGCCCGTACGGTCTCAGCTGCCGCTTCGCCAAGGCCCACACGGGGCCCGACCTCAAGAACCTAGTGAACGAGGAGCGAGTGAAAGCCACAGAGGGGAGGATGCTGATTAAAAACACTCTGGATAAAGACCTGCAGTGGCACCTGCGGAAGAAGAAGGTGTCATTCAAGATGTCCGCCGAGTACCTGAAAACCATTTTCAAGGGTGGAGACCGAGGAACAGATGGCGGGAAGAAGGATGCTGTTGATAAGAAGCAGGGAAACGGTGAGAAAACATGGCTAGGTAAAAGTTCTGGCACCATAGAGTAGTGAGGATACAATGTATACGGTTTTCCGTTAAATGACTTCTTCCATGTTGATGAACGTGTTTTTGATATCCACGTGACAACTTGGTGTTTCTCACAACCAGGCAGCTGCTGTGCAGCGGAGAACTTGACTCCTGCAGGAGACGAACCAGACACTCCAAACACCCAACCGACTGCAGAGGTAAAGCTACCATCATATCTAGACGTTCAGTGTGGTCATGACAGAACATGTAAGATAATCTGTCCTAAGGTGTACAGTCCTAGGACAGAGACAGACAGGCAGGCAGGTACACCGACAGACAGACAGGTACACCGACAGACGGCAGACAGACAGACAGGTACACACAGACAGATGGCAGACAGGCAGGTACACAGACAGACAGACAGGCAGGTACACAGGCAGGCAGGTACACAGACAGACAGACAGGCAGGTACACAGGCAGGCAGACAGACAGGCAGGTACACAGACAGACAGACAGACAGACAGACAGACGGCAATGAAAAGACTGAACAGATGGATGTATTGTTCTTGGTGTGTTTGTCAGGCGAGGACAGAGACGCCAGCTGCAGTGAAGACTGTAGGACCTCTGACTGATGTCGACGTGATAAAATTACGACCATCTGAAAAAAAACAGGTATGCTTCACTTGACTTAACACCCTTTATACTTTTACATACAGCACATACACAGTCACATAGAAGCTCTTTTTATGTTGAGAATGTATTTCTTTATCTGCTTCCAGGTGGATTTCAAAGACAAACTCTACCTCGCCCCCTTGACAACGGTAATCATCTACATTCTATTCTGAATAGACCGTCTATATTAACTGTTCAACTATTTGAACGGTGTTTCTTCTTCTTCTCCTTCGCAGTGTGGAAACCTGCCTTTCAGGCGCGTGTGCAAGCGTTTCGGCGCTGACATCACATGTGGAGAGATGGCCATGTGCACCAACCTTCTGCAGGGCCAGTCGTCAGAGTGGGCTCTGCTGAAGAGGCATGAGAGTGAGGACCTGTTTGGAGTGCAGGTAGGACTGTTCTTAAAGGGCCGGTTCACCTTTTTCTCGTTTTGTTTAAAAAAACAAAAAAACAACTTTAATTTACTTTTTGTAAATTATGTGTGACGTGATAAAGGCTTATTGCGTCTATTTTAAGGCCAATTCGTGGTGTGAAACGTTCCTTATATTGTATTAAAAACTTGAAACGGAAAGTTTAAATCGAGAAAACGGCTTAGGAAGATGTTTGTCAGAAAGAATCACTAGTTATATGATTGTAGAATATCCAACTGAGGTAAATAAACATGGCTGAACCTCGTGACCTGAGAGTGGTTCTGTGTGTCCAGCTGGAAGGCTGCTTTCCAGACACCATGACCAGATGTGCGGAGCTGCTCAACAACAACATCGATGTGGACTTTGTGGATATTAACTCCGGCTGCCCCATCGACCTTGTGTACAAAAAGGTAACTGTCCTTATTATCACACACTTCCCTCTGTACAGGAAGACAGTAGCTTTCCTCCCTGCTTGTTCTGCTGATCCGAAGAAACCCAGACAGAGAAGATGTCATGGATGGAAGCTGGCTACATGTCTGTCTACCTGTCTGTCAACCTGCCTGTCTACCTGCCTGTGTACCTGTCTGTCTACCTGCCTGTCTACCTAGCTGTATACCTGTATGTCTACCTAGCTGTTTACCTGCCTGTCTACCTGTCTGTCTACCTGCCTGTCTACCTAGCTGTATACCTGTCTGTCTACCTAGCTGTATACCTAGCTGTATACCTGTCTGCCTACCTAGCTGTATACATGTCTGTCTACCTAGCTGTATACCTGTCTGCCTACCTAGCTGTATACCTGTCTGTCTACCTAGCTGTCTACCTAGCTGTATACCTGTCTGCCTACCTAGCTGTCTACCTGCCTGTCTACCTAGCTGTATACCTGTCTGCCTACCTAGCTGTATACCTGTCTGTCTACCTAGCTATATACCTGTCTGCCTACCTAGCTGTATACCTGTCTGCCTACCTAGCTGTCTACCTAGCTGTATACCTGTCTGTCTACCTAGCTGTCTACCTAGCTGTATACCTGTCTGTCTACCTAGCTGTATACCTGTCTGCCTACCTAGCTGTATACCTGTCTGTCTACCTAGCTGTCTACCTAGCTGTCTACCTAGCTGTCTACCTGTCTGTCTACCTAGCTGTATACCTGTCTGTCTACCTAGCTGTATACCTGTCTGTCTACCTAGCTGTCTACCTAGCTGTATACCTGTCTGTCTACCTAGCTGTCTACCTAGCTGTATACCTGTCTGTCTACCTAGCAGTATACCTGTCTGCCTACCTAGCTGTATACCTGTCTGTCTACCAAGCTGTCTACCTGTTCGTCATCATCTGGGTGCAGATCAATAGTAGTGCTTTTGATTGCAGATCAGGAGGTCTCGAAAGCCCTCTGTACTGTACATCACTCTAGGGAAAAGAGTTATCGTTATTACTCTCACTAGATTTTATTTTAATATTGTATAATGGTACATGTAGCATGTTTCACTTTCATTTCTTTTGTCTCTGTAGGGTGGAGGCTGCGGGCTGATGACACGCACCAACAAGTTTGAGCAAATCATTCGTGGGATGAACTATGTAAGATGATGCTATACACTTTATGATGTTGACGTGATCTTAACTTGGTTAATTCCGCCATAGTAAAGAGGCGAGTGAACTTGCGTAACGCTTAAAATATGTCAAATGACATCACAATCAATGCAAGGTTCTACAACCTAAAGCACCTAAGATGTGGAACCCTGTAGAATCAGGTGGGTTCTAACCTGAGGTGTGATCGTTCTGCATCTTGGTTAGATACGGATTTTGATGACCTTTTAAAGCTTTGACCTTCATGGAACATGGTTCTCAGGTTCTCGACGTTCCTCTGACAGTGAAGATCCGCACAGGAGTCCAGGAAAAGTCCTGCATCGCTCACAAGCTTATCCCTGAGATGAAGACCTGGGGGGTTTCCATGATTACGGTGAGCTGTCCAATCACGTTTGACGTACGTTTTCCACAAGCAGTGTCACAGATGACAAGTGATGTCACATCCTCATCACGCTTGCAATACAGTTGACAGAGGACTTTACCGATTGAAACTCATCTCTTATTGTAAACTCTTGCGTCTCTCAATGAAGAACCGGATGGTTTGATGGTCTTTGAAATGTAGCTTTTACTCCCATTATCGAGGTTGTAATGGTCTCAATGACTGGTTCTGTTGGCGTCTGTGTGAGAGGTTCATGTTTTGAAAGCTTTCGTCTCTGTCCAGCTACACGGCAGATCCAGAGAACAGCGTTACACCAAGATGGCTGACTGGGACTACATCAATACCTGCTCCAAGATTGCTAGTCCCATCCCTCTGTTTGGTACGCTGGCCTAATGCTAATGCAGTTTCTACTTTATCAATACATGGAATAAGTACACATTATCAATAAGCATTGAAATGAACAAGTGCGCTTTCTCTCACGAGTGAGTGGAGACCAGTACACTATTGTTGTACTGGAGCATTATTACACCACATTACTGGTACATTATTACAGTACATTATTGTAGTTCTGGTACATTGATTTATTATTACAGTACATTATTGTTGTGCTGGTACATTGATACGTTATTGCAGTGCATTATTGTTGTGCTGGTACATTGATACATTACTACAGTACATTATTGTTGTACTGGTACATTGATACATTATTACAGTACATTATTGTTGTACTGGTACATTGATACATTATTACAGTACATTATTGTTGTGCTGGTACATTGATACATTATTACAGTACATTATTGTTGTGCTGGTACATTGATACGTTATTGCAGTGCATTATTGTTGTGCTGGTACATTGATACGTTATTGCAGTGCATTATTGTTGTGCTGATCTCCGGTCGTTTGAAGTAAGTTTAGCCGACTGCTTTCCTGCAACGCTGAGTTCGATCCTATCTAATCCTTCCTCTCTGCAGGTAATGGAGACATTTTGTCCTATGAGGATGCCATGAAGGCCAGAGAGACTGGAGTGTCTGGTATTATGTTGGCGAGGTGAGCAATCTTATCTTTAAACTGTTACATTTTAAACAGCCATTGTTTTTTTCTGAATGAAGAAGACCTAACAATTAAAATTCAACTTCATTTTTGACACTTATACGTGTAATCCTTCCAACGTCCTGCAGGGGCGCCCTTATCAAACCCTGGATCTTCACGGAGATCAAGGAGCGTCGCAACTGGGACATCTCGTCTTCCGAGCGCCTGGACGTGCTGAGGGACTTTAGTAATTACGGTCTGGAGCACTGGGGCTCCGACACGCAAGGTCTGGAGAAGACCAGGAACTTCCTGCTGGAGTGGCTGTCCTTCATGTGCAGGTGACAGGAGAGGGAGGAGGTGGGGGAGATACAGAGGACTGGCTGACAGGTGTAGCGATTTCTCTGAGAGAATGGATGTTGTTGTTTTTTTATGTTTAACTGACTGAGGAGTCTCTGGATTTGGGTTGTGGCAAAGGGGGAGGGAGGGGGAGGGAGGGGGAAGGTGGGGAAGGGAGGGGAAGGTGGGAGAGGGAGGAGGAGGGAGAGAGAGGGGGGGAGGAGAGGGAGGGAGGAGAGAGAGGGACGGGAAGTCAGGGACGGGGAGAGAGAAGAAAGAGGAGAGAGAGGGAAGGGGGGGGGAGAGAGAAGCAGGAAGAGAGGGGGGGGGCAAAAGGGAGGAATGGAGAAAGCAAACGTGTGTGTATATATTCCGTATCTCTATATTTCAGATACATACCAGTGGGGGTGTTGGAACGAGTGCCTCAAAAGATAAATGAGAGGCCACCGTTCTACCTGGGGAGAGATTACCTGGAGTCTCTTATGGCCAGCCAGCACGTCGGGGACTGGGTCAAGATCAGGTGAGGGGCGTGATGTGTCTTTTGAGAAACATGAAACGAAGATTTTTTGTGTGTGTGGAGGAGTACTGAAGGATGGAAGATGAGAAATTGTTTGAAGTATGACAAATGTGCAAATGTAATATTTGTGATTGATTCATATTCCTGTTTCCTTCACAGTGAAATGCTGCTTGGACCTGTACCAAAGAATTTTAACTTCTTGCCGAAACACAAGGCCAATGCTTACAAATAAATTGGAGCATTATTGTCAGAAAAGTCATGTTACATTCACTACAATAAAAAGTCACGCTTAGAGAAAGATATTATGTTTAGTTGAGAAAGTGCGAGTCATGCGCTACCTGGATATGTATTTTGAAAATACTTTTCATGGAATAAAAGAAATTATGTTCCTCCTTTCTTTGAGAGTGATGTCCTGATTTGTAACAAAATGAGTTCGAGATGAAATCCTCGTTCCAAGTGAAAGTGCGGTAATTTACGGAGAAAAGATACGTAGACATGAATTCGACTTCTAAGAACTGATAGGCCTTTCGATACAATTATGAATACAATTAAATCAGTTCATAACACATTTAGTCAAATACTGAACGAAAAGTCAAACATGAACTGTCTGTCGTACAACCTAGGTCAAGTGCTGGCCTAATTCTGTGATCATGATGTTAGACATTGCTGAAATTGTTCACTAGTAACCGACGTCGCATGAATTTGATATTTTTTAAGTCTGAAATCTCAGAAGCAACTCTTACGGTATACTTGGGATCAACACATTTTTACCTGAAACGTCTAGATTTCAGCCACAAAAACAACATAACGCGAGTGACCTGCTTTTCCCACGTGAGAATTTGTGACTATCTATTATTGAACGAGGCTTTCTATTGGTAGAAATCCGTTGCGCTCTCATCTTGGTTCCCTTATTACGAGGACTAACTTGCATTACGTTTACTAGTCAGCTCCCTTTTCAAAGTGCAACGCGAGAACCCATGGCTTTCCAGACCACCTTGCTCGTGGCACTAGTAATTGCACTGCCTTGGACTTTTTGCGGTACTGAAGAATGGCTTACCTTTCCAAGACACCGCAACTCGAGATCGCAATCGGGAGATACTTCAGTCAAATTAAGACCGTTAGATTTTGTCGTTAACGATAATTACTACCTCCAAAGCCATGCCGCGGTGCATAATTCCGCAAATGTAAATCCTTATTTAAAGCGCCGGACACGGGTGAAGTTTGTGGAGGTGGAAAACGACCAGAAATGGGCGCCAGTTATGAAGTCGCTACCCAGCAATCCTGCTCCTGTCACATTACCTGTCTTGTGCAGTGAAGATGCGTTTCAAGTGATACTACCAGTTGGTCCTTTGAGTCAAGTGAAAGTCTTGAATGACCGTAAGCGTGGGCCAATGTACCACTTTATATCCAAATATTTAGTTTTACATAGGTTGGTAGTCTCTCAAAACATTTGACGCCTTTTATTACGATCGCGATTTTTTTCCCCCTCTTCCGTTTCACAGATTCAAATACCATACTCCCAGTGATAGAAGCTCCGGAGTCATGTGGCTACACTTTAAACCAAGGGCTAAATCAGACCACTTTGATCGTTAGTTTTTCAGGGTGCCACGTCAACGTTCAGGTATTGTCTTTTTCTAAGTGGCATTCCCCTCCGCTTTCTAACGCTAATCCCTCACCCACCCCCCCTTTAAACATTTGTTTCTTTCCAGAACGGGCGTCACGTTTTGAGGGTGCTGTATATCAATAAGAATGGGAAGATGGACGTTGCGACCGTGTCTTGTGAGGTCAGGACAGAGTCTCCTGAACTGCCAGAAAAGAATTACCGTTCTCGCGTCCCCGTTATTGAATCAGCCGGTAAACCTGACATTATCATTTGCACCTGACGTGGATATCCATTCTTTCATCTTTTTTTTTTTTTAACGCTGTACTGATGCTAACGATACCGTTCTGTTCCAAACTACGCTGTCATGACTGATCAATGAATCGTGCCATTTGTTTTCCTGCCACCATCACCACCAGGATGCAACATACCTGTTGACCTGCAGCTGCCCTGTGGCTTTAGAGGCTGTCCTGTGTCTGTGTGTCAGCTGATGGGATGCTGTGTGAATAAGGCCACATCGGCATGTTATTACCCAATGGATGGTAAACATTTCCTGTCTAGACTTTCTCAATTGATACCTTGTTCCAGTATCACAATGTCTGATCAGCGGTCAGATTTGGCAGTGTGGGGAGGGATGTTTTAACGTCAGCTCAAGTGTGTTGGTGAGGGTTTGGACCATGAGTTTGACTGTATGTGTATGCTCTTGGGTTCTCCCTACCCAGAATGCACTGCAGACAAGCAGTTTGTCTTTGCCATCGCAAACGATGCCGCGTCCGTCCCTCTGGACATGAAGTCCCTGGTTGTTCCAGGGCATCGTAACTGCGTCCCTGCTATCATCACTGAGCAGGCTGCCGTCTTCAAGTTCTCAGTCAGTGACTGTGGCACTCGATCGTTTGTGAGTTTGATTTCTTTGTTGCAGGTGACGTCAATTAACGCCCCTGCATAAAATTGGGCCAAGAAATGCCATGATATATTTTTTGAAATGACCAGACTCCCATTTTCCTATTTTGAATTTCATAGCAAATAGGTGGGACTGAAGTTTACTTGGCTGAGGTGCAGACTAAACTTCGAGTCTACAATTTGAATTTTGGCACAATCTCCCGGGATAACCCATTAAGGTAAATAACTTAATTTTGATTCCTATCTCCTTGCCTTTTCCCCAGGCATGAATCGTAACTGTTTTTTTGGTCCTGAAGTATTTGGTTTGTCCCAAAACATTTTGTCTAGGTTTATAGTGGAGTGTCGCTACCCTAAGTCAGGCTTTGCTTTAGCAAGTGTGGGATTCATGGTAAGGACTCCAAGTTTAGATGTACCTGGTGCGATGCTGACAGCTGAAGGATACTTTGGCGTGGAGCTGAGGATTGCAGAAGGTATAGCTTCAGTTTGTCATTTTGTTTCAAAAGGGTAGTCTTAGTCGTAAAATACTGAATCATACTTGTAGACGTTGAAATGCGTTTTCTGCACCTTAGCGGTCTTTCTCCATACTTAAACTAAATCGAGGGTTGGGCAACCGATCTTGACCTTTTGTATCCCTGCCTCCCTCCTCCACCCAGACGAGACGTACTCTTCCTTCTACCCACACCACCACCAGCCCCTGGCTCTTCTGCTGGGTAAACCTGTTTACCTGGAGCTCCGCCTCAAGGCCCCTGAAGCCAGAGCTGTAATCCTGGTCAATTACTGCCTGGCTTACCCCCGCTCTGCCGGGAGGGCCTTGGTGCTCATTCATGAAGGGTAAGGGTGCAACTGCAACTCTGTAGATCCAAGATGGTGGATTGTAAATCTAAGATGGTGTCCTCTTTTCTTTTTTAAATCAAATTTGATGCCAAGGTAACAAGGCTTGTCTTTTACCACCTCAGGTGTGCCAATCCTTATGATCCCACCATTCACATCCTGCAATCAGTCAACCTGTATCAGAATCGCCACACGAGGCGTTTCGTGGTACACGCCTTCCAGTTCTTGGACAGAGGGACCAGGAGATACCTGAACGAGGAGGTCAGTAAGGCTTCATAGAGAACCTATATCATGTGTTTGGTGCCAAACTGCTTCTTGCACTCCCCATTCATTCTACCAAGGACATGGTTTAGTTAATGCTGGTGTTAGCTCTGCAGTTTTCATTTAGTAGCCATGACCCCGTCCCCCCTTTTTGTGTTTATACCACTTTCTAGATCTACTTCATGTGCTCCACTGAGCTGTGTATGCCAGATGAGGGCGTCTGTGAGGAGAGCTGTTTTGACGGCCTGGTGAGTTGATCTACTGGAGAGCAGCTGTGTTGATTGGTTGGTCTGGCATTAGGACATGTTTTAAAAGCTCTTGTTTTGCAGACTCCCCAGTCTACTCCATGAGGGTCTACCAGGTGTTGGGGGGGGGGCGCAATGGTTGGCTTGTATGTACGGGAGGGGGGGGGAATAAAAACTTTTTTAACCTTAAAGTTTTTTGTCTTTGTTCAGTTTCATAATCGTGTGCGTACACGCACTCCTTGTCAAATGAGATCTGTAACTCCACACTTTGCAATGACAGCTTTGATAAATGGTCATCTTTATTACGATTCCTCCGTAAGAAGGAAGCCTATTGTTGGATTTTGGAGTTCTTTGGCAGGTCTGATAAGCTGGAGGTTACAAACTCGCTCAACCTGTTACCTGTTGGTAAAAATCACTGCTAAAAAAAAAATGCGTTGACCACAGCCAGCATGTCAGGTCAGCAACTGGGCAAGAGAATTACTATTAGAACTTTTAAAGCATAAACAATTCTATTGGATGCAGACAATTTGAGCTTTAAATGTCCTTCTCTAATGCCACATGTTCTGTAATATGCTACCTGTTGTATTGGCAGCGTGCCCTTGCCACACCCTTTAGATCGCATCGTCTGTCAGAGAAAAGCTGAAAGTGATCAGTAGCTCATATGTACAGCATTTGACTGCTGAGGTTTTTGAACTTGGACATCTCGGATTGCCCCCGAACTTTAGTGGGGTTCTGAAATCTTTTAAACCAAGTCTGGAATTGAGCCAACCGTTGAAGTAAGTTTGTCATGTAATTTTTACGAGTTTAAGTTGCTGTTACGACCAAGAACTGGTTACAACCGTACTTCTTATTCAAACGTTTACTAGATGGTGGATAATTGATTTTAAACGAGGCAATCGTTTCTGAACACTTTAATTTGTGTAGTTCACAATCCTTCTGTTGTTGGTTCAATGTCTGCTCAGTAGTTTCGATCTGTTATGAAACAATGTGGGGAGACGTTAAGGACTGGTTTAGCAAGGAATGGCCTCCTTTGTTTCTAAATGCCTGAACTAAGAGTACATACACGCATACCTGTGTATGCGCTGCTTTTGTGAAACATTGGATTGATCAGAATTTCGCTAAACCTGTTGTGATTGTGGGTGATGCCACACCACAGACACACAAACTGGGTGCGGTAAACATACTGTGCTCCCATCCACTGTGTAGTATGTACAGAACCACAAAATGGAACCACGAATGGTTGTCAAAGTAACCCTGGAGAGATTCATAAGTCGGGTACTCTTTGCGTTGGAGCACAACTAGGAAGACAGTGGTGTAGTCTGCGTGATACGCAGGTGTACGCTGTATACCCACTAGGAAAAAGGGAATCATTTGTATTGTTGATGTTTCCCAGGTGAAACGTTAAACAATCCTACAGTAAAGGAAGCTGTACTCACCTGTCTTCAGAAGACAGATATCCTGTCAAGGCTTGGGGAGGAAGATTTTGAATTTTCTTCGAAGTTGGTAGAAAAGGTGCGCTCTTCCACTTATTTGGTTAAGAAATGATTCTTATAAAAGCTTGGTAACAGTAACAAGGAAGTGAGGTACGAGATGCTTAATTTGATTGCACTTATTCCTGAAACGACTTAATATGATTCTTTCCTGTCGTATCAGGAACCTGAACTGTGAGATCACGATGAGTGGAAACAAAATAGACGACGAGTGACAACAGAAAAGACAGAGGGGGAAAAAAAGAGTCTCAGGAAATGCAAACTCCCATGGAATCAGAGGAGAGTGAGAGCAGACAATCAGAACAAGCTGGAGCAACACAGATTGGTTGGCTGGACAAACACAAGATGGAGGACCAGCTGGAGGAGAGACCAGACTCTCCTGGATCTTTTGAATCCATGAAAAGTGAAGGCTTACTGGATCAAGAAGGATGTGAAGAACTCTCAGAAAGGTTGGATTTATTACAGACACCATGCTTTTCATGTATGGTATACAGACTACTGTATACCGGTTCTATACTAGATTAGATGAATTCCTGCAAAGGGTTCAGAAAGGTTGGTTTTATTACAGACAGTATGCTTTCATATACGGTATATAGACTACTGTATACCGGTTCTATACTAGATTAGATACATCACTGCCAAGGGTTCATCATATTTATGAAAAATTCTATAAGATTGCTTGATCCCAACTGTTTCAAAAGGAGTTGATAGTCACATGACCAAACGTAAAAGCAGTAACAAAACACATTTCTTTTGTTTTTTCACAGGAATGTGAGTTTGGAGAGAGCACAGTCCCCAACTCAAAGTTATCTGTCAATGAGAACAAACAGATCCATGGATGAACCACTTTGGTTAGGCATTTCCTCCAATCAGAGGTTTGTATTCCAAAATGTGTCACGTTTAAGGTTTCTCTGAATTTAACCTTTGTGCTGTCTTCACACTCTGCAACTACCCCTGTCCTAGGGGTCAAAAGGCCCCACCTTCAACCCTGAAAAAAGCAGGTCAATTACAATTTTACCTTGTACCCTTTTGGGCACTAAAACGTGCCGCCATGCTACACATGAATCCGAAAGAGTTTGTTTTGAACTGAGTTCAATCAAGAACATACAATGTAAATGTCTCATCGTGGGTGTGCATGTGCACGTGTTAGACGTAGTTTTGGGTCATTCTGGCCGATGACAAGAAAGCAAGGTTTAAACGGTTTCTATGTATTGAAGGATGTACAGTACGTCTTGGTTTGACATAGTTACCTATTTAGTTACATCATATCCTAAACAAACTTTTACGTTAGTTCAAACATTTGTATGAGATGTTTGTGTGAGGGCAAACATTAATACATCTCTACTATTTACAGATTAACAAACCAAGATAAATTCCAACTCTCCACACAAGAAGCACATGGAGAAAAGGTATTGCAAAATATAAACATTCGTAAATGACCTGACGAACTTTAAAAAACATTAGATTGTTATGCGTAGCAACAATAAGTAGGTATCAATGTGAGCAGGAATAATGTTTCCACACCACACGTTTCCCAGGCAGCAGATGTTTCCCAGTTTCCTCCGAGAATCGAAGACTGGACCACTGAGGAAGTACGAGACTGGCTGACGAAAAACAAGGTTCCTGATTCTGTTGCTCAGAAGCTTTACGATCAAGACTTATCAGGAGGATGTCTGGTTTGTTTAGATAAAAAGGACCTAACAGATCTGGGTTTAAAGATGGGGCCCGTTATTCAAATCATAAAAATGGTAGAAAAGCTAAGAAAAAACACAAGTACAGATTCTCCCGACAGTTTCTTTACTAAAATAGATGAGAGATCTGGAGCAAAGTTGCAAGAAGTTGAGGTCGGAAAATATGAGCGAACAGAGGAAATAGGTGCGATGAAATCAGTCTCAGAAGGCCAGATTTGCATACCGTTGGAAAGACTGGATGTGAAATCTACAGACACAGCTACACCAGAGAAAATAACATGTGATCCTCGGCCCTTTGATAAGAAAGACCCCTCATTCATGTACACGCAGAATAACATCCTTCCACTAGCTGTTGGTCCAACCAATCTCATAGATCCTGTACATGAATATAAACTACTCGGTAACATGGAAGTGGTCAGTGAAAGAGAGATCCTCTATGAGTTTTGCAATGAGGCGGTATGTTTTGCAGCAAGCTGCATGAATTCTCGCACCAATGGAACCATCCATTTTGGCGTCGATGGTGCGCCAGGGAATACACACGGGCAGATTGTTGGTCAAGAGGTGTCCTCTTTTAACGACTACATAATCGAGTTTGAGATGCGCCGAGACCAACACTTTCAAGAGAACAAAAGAATAGCTAAAGCATGCGTCCGCCCCCCCCAGTTCTTCCAAGTTCGAAACCTAGATGGCACAATTTCTGGCAAATACGTGATTGAGGTCGATGTCATCCCCGCTTATTTTGAGACTCAGGACAAGTTGTTCTATATACATTTATTCACATCACCAAAGGGACAACATGTGGGCCACAACACTGAATGTCTTTTTGTACGACAAGGTACCAGGAGCATGAACATTTTAACAGACCCTAACCCAAAAACACAGCGGGACCGTGTAAGAGTTACAACAGATGAGGTGAAAAACTGGGCGTCCACCCGCAAGGAGATGGAAAAGAGCTGTCGCACACCCAAACGAGGGCAACAACAAGGCCATAAGCTTAATCAACTCATGACTCGCGGAAGAGCCACCCTTGAGAATTCACTTCATGTTATCCTAGTTACCAACAAGTGCCACCCTAGCCAGCTTGAGCATTTACATTTTTTGAAAGAGATGAATTTGTTTGCGGTACTCGAGTTTGACCCTGAATCGGCCATATCTGGGACATGCGGTTTTTACAGAGAGGATCGTATTGCTAATCTACACTATCCTCGGATGTACAACACACAAGAGAATGTCTCCAATCTCTTTGCAAAGCTTAACTTGTTCAAGCAGACTAGCTGGGTATTTTGTAACGGACAGGCAAATGAGCAAGACAAAGAAGATATGCCGTTATCTCCTAGTGATTGGTTGAAAAAAAGAGCGGGAGAAGTTAGCAACATGGTTTCGATCCTCTGCAATCCGGATGTGTTGTCTAAAGATCGTTTACTGATGGTTTTCCTTCTTCACTCAGCGGAGACCGATGTCTCAAGCCCCATCATGGAGACCTTTTGTGCTATATATCGCAACCTAGGAGGAGAGGATAACATGATCTGCTTATGCAAAGACTCCACGGTGTTTAGTCGTTGGAAAGAACTGATCAACACCCGCTGCAAAGTGGACATCACTCATAAATGCATCTACGAACTGAGTCTGAATGAGATCGACAGCACGATAAGAAAACTGAAAGAGCCTCGCACCCAGTCGTCCTGCAGATACCTGCCGTCCACAGGCTCTAGCTCAGTCATCCTCACTAAGAAAGACGAGGAGCTAATGACCGTCCTTGATATCCTGTGTGAGAATGAATGTGAGGACTCCGAAATTGAGACGACCGAGTCGTTCAAAGACTTCGCGACAAAAACGGAGGAGGACTTTTACCGAGGGGGTCAGGTGACTTGGTGGAACTTCTACCTATCCGAGAGACCGGGCTGTCTTCCATTCATCAAACGCGACAGTTTTGAACAGCTTCAAATCTTGATCACACAGAGCTCCATGGTTTCGTGCGTCATGATCAAGTTGTTCCATCATCCAGGTTGCGGAGGAACAACGATGGCAATGCATATCCTGTGGAGCCTCAAGAAAAGTTTTCGATGTGCCGTTTTGAAAAACAACATGGCTCAGAACAGCGAAGTTGCAGACCAAGTCCTGCGCCTACTGACCTGTGGCAGAGAGGAGCAGTCAAGCTACACCCCTGTACTTCTCTTGGTAGACAACTGGGATGATGTAGAAGACTTACAGCGATGCATTCTGAGTGGGGCAAGGGAGAAAAAAAGACATGAGGGTGTGTTGGTCGTCATTCTGAACTGTGAGAGAACACAGTTTCCAGCGGAACACTCCAGGAATTCCAGAATTGAGAATGTATTCCTCACCAACAATCTGTCCCTCAAAGAGAAACAATTCTTTAACCAGAAATTGAAAGATCTGAAGGACAACTATGAGAAACCAGAAACTTTCTATGGTTTTATGATCATGACAAACAATTTCAGTGAGGAATACATTGAGAATTTGGTGTGCAACACCCTTAAGGATCTGGACACCTCCAGCAAACAAGCAACACTTCTTTCTTTCTTGGCAATACTGAACACATATGTGAATGGTTCATGTATGTCACTTTCTCTCTGTGAAGAGTTAGTTGGGATAAGGAATGCCTTGTGGGAAAGAGAAACGCTAGAAGACAAGATGAATCCTTACTACTCTCTGCTGATCAACTTCTCTGTTGAAGAACACGGCACTTACAAAGCTGTAAGGTTCCTACACCAAATGATTGCCAGTAATTGCCTAAAGATCTTGATCAAAAAGCACAACTTACTTCAAGCGGAAATAACAACTAATCTCTTGCATTGCGACTTGTTTTACAAGTCTTGCATGGGGAAAGACATATTGGTACAAAACATTCAAAGTATGCTGGTAACACGACGTCGGAAGGAACTTGGAAACGACAAAGACACACTGTTTTCTCCTTTGATTGAAGCTATACATGACAATGAGGGACCTGATCAAATAAAGCAGGTATTGATGAGGGCAACAGAGAGATTTGACAAAAATGCAACGCTGCCTCAAGCTTTGGCAAGACATTTCTATCTGATTGAGAAGGACTTTACATCTGCCTTGCATTGGGCTCAAGACGCGCAACAGAAGAAAAACAATTCCTACATTGCGGACACGCTCGGACAGGTGCACAAGAGCTGCATGAAACATGAACTTTCTCAAGATCTCACCCCCGACATGTTAGACAGATGCCTCAAGTCAGCATCCAATGCCATTAAAGCATTCAAAGATTCTCAAGATCTGGCAAAAAAAGATGAACAACCAGATTCCTTTGACCAGCGCAGTAGAAAAAGACAAAAAACATTCAACACGTCAGGCTATGTAGGTGAGATGGAGGTAACTATGTCAATTTTCGAAGTCATCCAAAACATTCCCTTTTTCAATGATAGTCCTTACCAGAAGGACAGAATGTTGCAGTTCCTCAGTGGCCATCTGTCCGTAAAAGATTTTGACAGAGACACCCAAATCAATTCTGAATTTATTGCTATCCTAGCGCAACATGAGAAGTTCTTGGTGTCTTTGAAGCCACAAGTTAAGGAAAGTTTCACTTTCTTCGAGAGCTACTTTACTTACCTAAAACCCAGATCCATTGAGAGAGAAACGGTTGACGACAAAAACAAAAGAAAGGTGTCTGAATACTTCAGTAAATACCTGCTATTTTTTTGCACCAAGAAAGAGAAAGACACAGAAAAAGCTAGTAACCCAAGACTGAGCGTGAACCAGGAAATTAAGGACCAGCGACGCTACTTAGAGGAAAAAAGAGCCGATTCATTTGCTGGGCTTCTTCAATATTTGACTGTAAAGAACAAAAATCAAATGGAGTTCATTCTGAGGAAATGGCAGTTCATAGTCGATAATTCAGTTAGAAAATTATTGTCTGACAAAATAAATTACATCCTGGCAAACATTGTGCTTCACTCGATGAAACCAAATTCAGAGTTACTGACCAAATATGAAGACTTGGTGTCCTTACTCAATGAGATGCTGCAAGATGAAGGGATTCATTCAAAGTTGACAGAGCTGTACTATCTCTCCATGTTGCTGATGTGGCCAAATAACGACAGTGTGCTTGAGAACACAACAGCTTCCAAAAACATTGGCACATATGTTGCAGCTACCAAAAAGTCCTTTAATCATCGTTTTTCTCACTTGTTCCCAGCAAGGACTGCGATATCACATTTCTATCTTGGAAACTCACGAGGCCTGAAGAGAATAATTGGAAAAGCAAAACTTGAAGATCTTCTGGAAAAATCTGGAAAGTCTCACAAAGACCGACTCTGGCAAACCGGGCAAATATGGAAGGAACCGGAAGTTCAGAAACTTCTGCTTCGTGTGAAAGGGAAAACGGAAAATGGGGAAATCTATCACTTTTATGGCAATGTTAGAATCCCTGTGCGCCCGGTGTACCTTGGAGGGCTGCGTACTGGATGTAGCGCGGAGGAAGTGTCCTTCTATCTTGGATTCAGCATGGATGGACCTGTCGCCTACGACCTCAAGTATGTTAATGATCTGTAAACGACAGTGAGAGATGTTCAATTATTACAAACAGTTATCACAAAACAGAGGAGGAACAGTTGGGGTTACGTATTGGTTACGGGGAAGTCGTGGCCTAATGGTTAGGGAGTCGGTCTTGTAACCTGCAAGTTGCTGGTTCAATTCTCGCACCGGCAGGAATTGAAGGTGGGGATTGTGAATAAACAGCACTCTCTCTGCCTTCAATACCATGACTGAGGTGCCCTTGAGCAAGGCACCGAACCCCCAATTGCTTCCCGGGCGCTGGAGCAATAGCAGCCCACTGCTCCGGGTGTATGTTCACTGTGTGTGCGTGGGATGGGTTAAATGCAGAGGTAAATTTCGAGTATGGGTAACCATACTTGACAATACGTCACTTCACACGAATATGTACAGAGCGTCTGCTAAACTATGAAATGTAACAGTTGGAAGAACCGATGAAGGATGTTAAAGGCTAGAGAACAGAAAAAGAGAATACATTTATCATTTTGGGTGGTGGACACATAATTTGTTGTTATTTACCACATTGACAAAGACCAATACATTATTTTGTTGTGTTTATGCATTAAAATTTAACAGTAGCTCCTGATATGGTAACTGAGAATGTCTTTAAGTTTATGTTAGCGAAATGTATATTCAACAAATACAATTTCATGCATGTGTCGGAGGGAAAACATTAAGTAATTGTTATATTGTTATAATTTACCAATATGCGCAAGTATAATGTTAAAGAATTGCACCAGCTTTGCATTCCGATTTGACATTGTTAGTTGGATACATGCATACATTGTGCACTATTTGATCCTTTATGTATAAATTAAACGGGTTAAGCGTAAAGTCATCCTCCATTTCTTTGCAGTCGATTTCTTCTACTCACAAATGTATTGTTTGTAACACATATCTACAGAGGGAAATAACTTAGTTTTTAGGGGGACCATCAGTTATGACTTCCGCCTAGACTCAGGCTAGATCGGACCCCACTTCCCCGGACTAAAGGTTGGCTGGAACACGCTGCCACTCACATTTAACAGTCTTATACATCTCAAGTCTCAAAAAGTACGTTGGTAAGTTAACACAAGGATGCTGGGCAGCCCAGACTACGGTTGGAAACGTGTCGGAATTGATCTGCTTCGTGATGTCATACTTTGTACTGTGTGATTGCCTGATTGGTTGAATGCTAGATAACGTTAGCTCAAAATTGCTGACTGTGAGCTATTACTTATCCAGCGGCAGCATCCGTGCACTGTCACTGTGACAGTAGTAGCTAAGCTAAGCTAATTAGCGCTAGCAAGTTAGCTAGTGGGAATTACTGTTAGACTTACGGCGTAAGCTGACATCATGTGCCTGGCTTGCTGGTAGAGTAGCTAACGTTAGCATGATAGACTGTTGGCATTCAAAAGTTAACTAGTTAGTTAGCAGATATGCAGGGCTAAGACATACTTATTCAACATGACAATTCTACCAATATTCTACCAGCTAAATGACAACTGCATTCATTGCACTTGATTAGAGGTTGCGGTGACTATTGAATCCATCAGGTATAACGAGAGCAGTCAGTTTGCATGTATCGCGGTTTAAAGTAATGAGATAGGCTCGCGTTACTGCTCGGGAGGAGTCTAGATTCCTGGACACGATATAAAATTGCGGACTTGTGACTTTAACCCACTGAGTTTGTGATTCAACAAAACGTAGGCTACTCTCATCAGCGGGTCCTCTTTGGATTTTGGTCGAATCTGAAAACGATGGCTCACCTTCCGGCGCTTTTTAAATATGTGGACGACCACCAAGACCTGTACGTTGAGGTAGGTATCATTGACGTCTATGTTTCTCCCGGTTCAATAATAATACCATGATTTTCTTCAATTGTGAAATGTATTGTTATATTCCGCATCGGACCAATGTAATTTTACCTTTAGAAACTCAACTCGTAAGTGTTATGTTTTGAGTTTCGTAATGTGTTACTGTGTTACTAGCCAGGTATTTGTCAGTTTGCCATAACTTACACACAATGCCTCAAGAGTCATTTATTTACTAAATCAATTGGGGGGGGGGGATTAGTTAAGGAGTCACCACAGATATGACACAGATGCTTGTGAAAGCTGTTAAATTAAAAGTCCCGCACAGCGTGTTCCACCAAGTCATCCCGCGCCTCCTCACTCGCTTTCTCGCTTTCGCCCACCGCAGCGTCTAGCGGAGTGGGTGGCGGTGCAGAGCGTTTCTGCCTGGCCGGAGAAACGGGGAGAGATCAAGAAGATGATGGAGATGGCTGCTAAGGACATCGAGAGGCTGGGAGGCAGCGTGGAGATGGTGGACATCGGGAAGCAGAAGCTGCCGTCAGGAGAGGAGATCCCTCTACCGCCCATCGTGCTGGGCCGTCTGGGCTCTGACCCAGGGAAGAAGACCGTGTGCATCTACGGACACCTGGACGTCCAGCCGGCCAACCTGGATGACGGCTGGGACACGGAGCCTTTCACTCTGGTGGAGAAAGACGGTGAGTGGGTTTGTCTTTCGGGAAGTTGGTGGAAAGTCGCGGTTAGCTAACATGCGGACACACGTACGCGAGGGACGAACTCGAGAACATTTTTCATCTCGTACTGCCGCAGCCGAATGCGTGCCCAGTTGGAAGGCTCTAATACAAGAGAAGGGCCTAGAAAACTTCCGCGATCTCGTGTTGTGAGAGAGGAGACAGCATTTTGTATTATGCAATGTTGATTTCTATCTCTGCTCCATGATTGAGCAATGCAGAGGGAGACGCCTTGGTATTTCAACTGCTCTTTTAAGGAGTCTGCCTGCACCTGAAGATCAATAGGGTCTTGATTTGTACAGAGACTGTGACCCTATAGTAACTGCACTATGATCTACTGTAAGCCAACAGGACAGAACCTGGGACTATCTCTATCACCTTCCCTTGTGCAAAGTTCACTTGAATTAACCTGTACTCTGCTTTGCAGATTTGTCTGTTGTGTTTCAAGTCATGGTACAAAAAAAACAAACACTTAATCTGAAAGAAATCTGAGTCTCGATTTTGAATAACAGTCGTCACCATTCGTCTTATAGAGATTAAGTTCTATAGAATCTTCTTCTAGGGTCACTGTCTATAGAATTGGCCAGGATGTGATGTCAGCACTTCGTGTTGTTGCTGATGCAGGTGGTCACGTTTTTGTCCTGTGACTGTCAGCTGGCTGAAGCTCTCCTCACCGCAGAGAAACACAATCCTAGACAATTCTGACGATCTCTGTTCCTCCTTTTGGCAATAAGAGTTGCCCAACAGGAAATCAAAGGCTGAGCAGCGAATGTTCCTCCACCGAATGTTCCAACTCTCTCTGTCTCTCTCTGTCTGTCTCTGTCTGTCTCTCTGTCTTTCTTTTTTTTCTTTCGCTTTTTCTTTCGCTCATTCTTTTTCTTTTTCTTTCGCTTTTTCTTTCTCTCTAATCACGCTCTCTTTCCTTGACTGAATCAAAAGATTCATTCAAAATGTTGCTCAACCCTCTTTCATAAAATGTTGCTTTGTGACATGGTGAATCGCTCCAGGTAAAGCAGTGTTTCTATAGCATCATACTCTTACGGTGTTTCTACAGCATCATACTATAGTGTTTCTATAGCGTCATGCTCTTATGGTGTTTCTATAGCATCATGCTCTTATGGTGTTTCTATAGCATCATGCTCTTATGGTGTTTCTATAGCATCATGCTCTTATGGTGTTTCTATAGCGTCATACTATAGTGTTTCTATAGCGTCATGCTCTTATGGTGTTTCTATAGCGTCATGCTCTTATGGTGTTTCTATAGCATCATGCTCTTATGGTGTTTCTATAGCATCATGCTCTTATGGTGTTTCTATAGCATCATACTCTTATGGTGTTTCTATAGCATCATACTATAGTGTTTCTATAGCGTCATGCTCTTATGGTGTTTCTATAGCATCATGCTCTTATGGTGTTTCTATAGCATCATGCTCTTATGGTGTTTCTATAGCTTCATGCTCTTATGGTGTTTCTATAGCTTCATGCTCTTATGGTGTTTCTATAGCTTCATGCTCTTATGGTGTTTCTATAGCTTCATGCTCTTATGGTGTTTCTATAGCTTCATGCTCTTATGGTGTTTCTATAGCATCATACTATAGTGTTTCTATAGCGTCATGCTCTTGTGGTGTTTCTATA
>BROE01000011.1:11937177-11956670 GCA_036571765.1 Plecoglossus altivelis | reverse complement strand
TACGGTGTTTCTACAGCATCATACTATAGTGTTTCTATAGCGTCATGCTCTTATGGTGTTTCTATAGCATCATGCTCTTATGGTGTTTCTATAGCATCATGCTCTTATGGTGTTTCTATAGCATCATACTCTTATGGTGTTTCTATAGCGTCATACTATAGTGTTTCTATAGCGTCATGCTCTTACGGTGTTTCTATAACATCATGCTCTTGTGGTGTTTCTATAGCATCATGCTCTTATGGTGTTTCTATAGCATCATACTATAGTGTTTCTATAGCGTCATGCTCTTGTGGTGTTTCTATAGCATCATACTATAGTGTTTCTATAGCGTCATGCTCTTATGGTGTTTCTATAGCATCATGCTCTTATGGTGTTTCTATAGCATCATGCTCTTATGGTGTTTCTATAGCGTCATGCTCTTGTGGTGTTTCTACAGGGAAGCTGTATGGGAGAGGCTCCACAGATGATAAAGGTCCGGTGTTGGCCTGGTTCAATTGCATCGAGGCGTACCAGAAGACCCAACAGGTAGAACACGCATTCTTCAGTTAGTTTGGTGTGTGTGTGTGTGTGCATGTGTGTGTGTGTGCGTGCGTGTACATTGTGATGACTTCACTGCTAAGGTTAAAGGTCACCAGGTATGGCTCCGGTAAACTCCACAAGCGAGCAGATCTTCACTGTCAGCAATATACTTGGTCGAAGGTCCTTGAGGAATCTTTATCTATCTAGCCTGGTGTTATAAACGTTCAGTGTTTAATGATTGAACAATCCTCTCATTGACACACTGAGGTAGAAATACAGGGATGGTGTTTGTCTCTTGATTCAAACAACCTGAATAGACAAACAGTTTGACCACGGCCAATACTTGTTATTTGGTAGCAGTTGAATAAATATTGTTCATACGTATCGAACAATGAGTCAAGGAGCAATCTGTATTCACTTGACACGTTGTGATGTAAAGCCCCTCTAAGGTAACTGTCATTTGTCTTTCCTACGCCAATACAGGAGCTACCCATCAATATAAAGTTCTGCTTCGAGGGCATGGAGGAATCAGGCTCCGAGGGCCTGGACGAGCTGGTCTTCTCTCGCAAAGACACCTTCCTGAAAGACGTGGACTACGTGTGCATCTCTGACAACTACTGGCTGGGCAAGACCAAGCCCTGCATCACCTACGGCCTGCGAGGCATCTGCTACTTCTTCATCGAGGTTAGATGGCAGCCGCACAGGCTTGGAACCAGGCCTCGCTCAACACACGCAGTCACTGCTGGGATGACGACGTTGTCAGGGCGACGGTTGTCAGGGCGACGGTTGTCAGGCAACGATTCTGTTTTTCGTTGTTCCGCGGTGAACTGCGGAGTTCTTAGGTTGCAAGTTATGTCATAAGCATTGTTATGTTTTTTTTCCTTAGGAATCTTTTGACACAGACCCTGACACAGTTTGACACTGTGTGTGTGTGTGTGTGCGCGTGTGTGTGCGCGTGTGTGTGCGCGTGTGTGTGTGCGTGCGTTTGTGTGTGTGTGCGTGCTCTTCGCAGATGGAGTGCTGTGAGAAGGACTTACACTCTGGTGTGTTTGGCGGCTCCGTGCATGAAGCCATGACTGACCTCATCGCTCTTATGAGTAAGCTACAGTTGATCTTGGTTGGGCTTAGCTGCCAATAGTGTGTACATGTGAACTGTGATTTAACATTTGAAAACATTTCGTCTGTCGGGGGTGCTCCTCCGTGACCTGGGTTTGAATCTTGGGTCTTCATCTGCAAGTCTTTCCTTCTCTCCTTCTCCATGCTTCTCCTCTCTCGCCTCACTTAAAAACTGTCTAACAAAGCATGAAAAAGCTTTAATCTGTTATTTTTTAAAGCCTTTTGTTGCCTCTGTCTCAGGCTCGCTGCTGGATAAGAAGGGGAAGATTCAGATTCCGGGGATATACCAGGACGTGGCCCCCGTCACGGAGGAAGAGAAGAAGCTGTACGAGAAGATCGAGTTCGACATGGACGAGTACTGTAAGGATGTAGGAGCCTTGAGGCTGCTGCACAGCACCAAGGTAGGAATACCTGTAGTCTGCTCTCTGACAGGTGTGACAGACAGGTGTGACAGACAGACAGGTGTGACAGACAGACAGGTGTGACAGACAGACAGGTGTGACACACAGACAGGGCTTACACACAGACAGGGCTGACACACAGACAGGGCTGACACACAGACAGGGCTGACACACAGACAGTGCTGACACACAGACAGGGCTGACACACAGACAGGGCTGACACACAGACAGGGCTTACACACAGACAGGTCTGACACAGAGACAGGGCTGACACACAGACAGGGCTGACACACAGACAGGTCTGACACACAGACAGGTCTGACACACAGACAGGCCTTACACACAGACAGGTCTAACACACAGACAGGTCTAACACACAGACAGGTCTAACACACAGACAGACAGGCCTTGCCGACAGGTTAGTGTGGGATATTTTAAACATCATGTAGCATAACATTTAGGGGTTCCTTAGTCTAAATGTACCGCAACTTACACCATAGAAGAAGAAAGTTTGTTATACTACAGTTGCTGTGCGGTTGCAATATAGACACCCAAGCGCCTTATCTGCAAATGGAGTTCGTCATGGCGACCTGTCATGGCAACCTGTTACGGTGACCACGGTGACCCTGACCCCCCCCCCTGCTGTCTCCCCCAGGAGCAGATCCTGATGCATCGCTGGAGGTTCCCCTCTCTCTCTCTCCACGGCATCGAGGGAGCGTTCTCTGACGGAGGCGCCAAAACTGTCATCCCCCGGAAGGTCATCGGCAAGTTCTCCATCCGCCTGGTGCCAGACATGGACCCCAAGGAGGTGGAGAAGCAGGTAGGAGCAGATGGGTCAACACCACCATTGAAATACCATCATGTTAAATAGAATTCATAAATGGTGGATCGACTACAAATCTCTGAGGTCGTAGCTTGACAGTTTGTTATTGAGGAGGAAGAAAGGGGCCGTCAGTTTCGTTACACAGAAAACTTTTTTTTTTAAACGGCAAATCTTTGCCCTCTTACCTTTCACTTCAAAATTATATTTTAGTTGTAAAAAACTGCACAACTGCACCTTCAGTTGTTCCTAAAAATTCACACTCACATTTGAAAACAAACGCCTCCTAGTGGACAGTTTAACGTCCTGCATCGGCTCTACCTTCCTTCCTAACCCCGTTCAGGTGATCAGTCACCTGGAGAAGAAGTTCTCAGAGCTGGATAGTCCTAACAAGCTGAAGGTGTACATGGGTCACGGAGCGAAGGCCTGGGTGTCTGACTTCAACCATCCCCACTACATGGCTGGCAGGAAAGCAATGAAGACAGGTAGATAGAGACGCACACCTGGGCTTCCAACATCCTGGATCCTCAGCCTCTACTATCGCAGTAATTTGGCTTTAAATGTGATCATTTTGGGTTCTTCCTTCTCCCCCTCTCTCTTTCTCTATGCATCTCTTTTTCTCCCTCTCTCTCACCATGTATTTCTATGTCTCTTTCTCCCCCTCTTTATGCATCTCTTTCTCCCTCTCTCTCACCATGTATTTCTATGTCTCTTTCTCCCTCCCTCCCTCTCTCTCTTTCTGTCTCCCTCCCTCTCCCATATCTCCCCCCCCCCCCTCCAGTGTTTGGGGTGGAGCCTGACCTGACCCGTGAAGGGGGCAGCATCCCTGTGACCCTGACCTTTCAGGAGGCCACCGGCCGCAACGTCATGCTCCTGCCCGTGGGCTCGTCTGATGACGGGGCGCACTCCCAGAACGAGAAGCTGAACCGGTGAGTCCGGTCCAGCCCCGCCCGGCTCACCATACCTAACCCTAGACCAGGTGTCACCAACTCCGGTTCTGGATGGCTACCATCTTGTAGGTTTTCACTTCAACTGCACATAATGTAGCCTCATTCAGCTAATCATCCAGGTAATGAGTAGAATCAGGTGTGCTAAACTGAGGTTGAAGGGAAAACAGTCTGGATGATAGTCCTCCAGGGCTGAAGTTGGTGACACACACACTCTCACGGTGTCAAACAGGGTCAGGGGTGAAAGGTCAAGCTAACAAACCTGACCATGTCTTCTGCCTCTGTGTTCCTTTCCAGGATCAACTACGTCCAGGGGACCAAAATGCTGGGGGCCTACTTCCATGAAGTGTCTCTGCTGAAATAAACAGACCCCCCCGTACCCCCCCCCCCCCCCCCCCCCCCCCCCCAACAACACTGTGGGGCATACCAATCTACACACAGGATGGTGGAGGGTTTAATGTGTGTGTGTTTATACCTCCATCTCTAAGATGTTGAGCCCGCTAGTTAATTTAGTCACAAACAAAAGTCGGTTTCAGCAAACTGTCGGTTCACAGTAAAGAGGAACTTCTTTTTTTGTAACCTGGATCTATATGAATGTGGTTTTGAGGGGCGTTTTCTCCTTGTATCTCGTGGTGTTTCAGTGCAGGTAAATCTTACACGCACGGATCTTCCAATGGCATCTCGAAAACACTTGGGTATTACTTCTAAGGACTTGAAGATTTGACATGGGATCATTAAAAGAATCCGCTTTCAATCTTAGCTTAATCTGTGTACCTGAGGGAGGGAGACGATCGTGTCTTAAAGCAAAATGTAGTTAAGCTGAGGCGTGTTCTTATGACTTGGACGGTATCGTGGATTCAAAAAAGGACATTTTTGCACTTTCGGGAAATTCTTTGTGTCTGAGAATGTTGTTTAACTGAATCTCAATCATCTCTGAAATGAAAGGTGGAAGTGTTTTCTCCAGGGCCTTGATGTGTCTCAGGATGTGTCTCAGGATGTGTCTCAGGATGTGTCTCAGGATGTGTCTCAGGATGTGTCTCAGGATGTGTCTCAGGCTTCAACCACTGTGAGATGAAAAGCATCTATGTCTGGAAATTATTCAACAATAAAAACAAACGAAACTAAAAGTTACGTCAACTGCTGACTTTAACATTTGTGTTCTCTATGTATAATCCTTACTGGGTTTGGCAGATATCACCAAACCACAAAAAAACGCACCCATATTTTGATATTAATTGTTTTATTTAAAAATATCCTCCAGGACAGCTCTGCTCTGTTTCCTCTACCTTCTCTCGGGGCCTGAGGACGCATGGGTGACTCAGATCAGACACAGGTTTTACAGGAATCACTTTGGGACAAAGCTCAAACATGATTTAATTAAGTTGACATTCCAGACCAGGGCTTTTCTTTAGGACCTGTGTGTGCGTGCGCGCGTGTGCGCGCGCGTCTACGTGTGTGTGTGCACATCTACGTATGTGTGCGTCTACATGTGTGTGTTTGCGCGCATCTACGTATGTGTGCGTGTGCCTGCGTGTCTGCGCGCCTGTGTGTGTGTGCGTGCCTGTGTGGTGTGTGTGTGGTGTGTGAGTGTGTGTCTGTGTGTGTGAGTGTGTGGTGTCTCCTCATTTCACATACTCTCAGGGAGAATCAGCTTGAACGAGGCTTCGTCCTTCGTCCGACAGGTGGTCACTGGGACCTGTGTACTTCCTCTGCCTGCAGGAAGTAAGCCGTCACAGCAGGAAGAGAACAAACCAATCAGAAATGACACCCTGTCTCCTGTGGTACGTCCTCCTTCAGAACAGATCCACATCTCATATGACCCCGCCTCTTCACCCTACATATCCCCTGCGGTTGGAAAAACTGCACTGAATCACTCACAATCACATGGATTCATTTAGCATACGTATTTATTCAAAGCATCAAATGTAAATAATCTCAATCGTAATTTTATATGAAAAATAACATCACATTTTAAACTACTAGGATGTCAAAACTAACAGAGTAGACTAGGGCTGGGAGGTTGTCCACCTACATCATTAGACTAAGACATTAACTCTGGTTTGTGATGTGTATGACGTGTCGACGACGATTAGACCTACAGTACACATGATGGACACCAGAGGGCGATAAACAACCAAGGATTAAAACCTTGGTCTTCTGACGGGTTTAGCCATGGAGGAGACGGCTTGAATTGATTATTTTCTTGTGCGTGTACTTACCTTGGGAGAGAAAGAGAGACAGAGAGAAGGAGAGAGAGAAAGTTCGCCAAATGACCAGAAAAAACAACCTCCGAAACCCCCTTGTTCCCCATCATCCGTCAAAGCTATTCTGAACCAGACACTCATCTTGAAGGCTCATCCCTCCTCGTCCTATTCTCCATGCGCTATCCGTCCACCTTGTTTGGCTAAGTTAACACAAGGCAGTGAGACGACTAACCTTTAAATCTTTGCTTTCAAACTAATGGGTAGGGACCAGGAAGCCCCCTAAGTAATGTCTGGATAGGACATGCAACTTGTAATTGATGTGTCCATTACTTGAAGTATTCCTCTCTAATTACAGTCAATAAGTCATGTAAATGGGTGGGAGCTCGCTAAAAGCATACGAAATACCAAAAAAGTGTGAGGCTAATAATTCAAAATAATCAATGCAAATGGTGCAGCCATTAATTGTGGTTTGTGTGTGTCTGTGTGTATGCTAATTTTACGTCCTCCTCCATAGGAATATACTTTGTGAGATCTAATACAAAATAGGTTGGCACAAATTACTGATGCTACTCAAGATCCCCTGCACAAGATAAATATCCAAGAAGCGCTATTACTCGTCCTGCGTGATGTAAAGTCTGCCTAAAAACCTAATTGTGACAATGGCCAACGGGTATTAAGTTTAGCGTGTCGCTAAAATACATCGATGAGTTCTCGTTGTTAGGTAATTGTAGGACACGTCAGTGCTCTGTCCGAGAATGTTGTCTGTTTTTAACATGGCCGAATCTCGTAGAGTAGACATGGTTCTCTCTACAAAAGTCCAAAACAATTGTGAGGCACGTTGAACTTGGTCAACTCGTTCAAGAGTCTCGTTCGAGCTATTGCTTGACAGTTGAAGCCAGATCGATATCAACACTTCTTTTCGGATAAATAAATGAATAAAAGTAAAGAAAAAATGGTTACCCCCTCAGTATCAATCTGTGAGGGGTGAGCTACACGCTATCTTATATTTAATAGAGATGACATCAGAAGGGATTTGAGACGATGAATAAGTCATTCTTGGTCTCATTTCATACGTGAAAGATTCATACCACCAATTTAGATGACAGTATTAATTTAACATGACACTGCATTAATGGTCGATTTCAGTTCCAAGGAACTCATTTAAGTGGAATGGACTCCTTTAATTTGATGAGATGTGATGGCTGAGGGCCGTAATGTCTCTCCCCCCTCTCTCTCTTTCACTCTCCCCCTCTCTCTCTTTCACTCTCTCTCTCTCTTTCTCTCTCTCTCTCTTTCACTCTCCCCCTCTCTCTCTTTCACTCTCTCTCTCTTTCACTCTCCCCCTCTCTCTCTTTCACTCTCTCTCTCTCTTTCGCTCTCCCCCTCTCTCTCTTTCACTCTCTCTCTCTTTCGCTCTCCCCCCTCTCTCTCTTCCTCTATCTCCCTCTCTCCCCCTCTCTCTCTTCCTCTATCTCCCTCTCTCACCATCTCTCTCTCTCTCTCTCTCCCTCTCCCCTCTCTTTCCCTCCTTGCCTTTGGCTTGTTTAATGCACACAGGCATCGCTCCAAAAGGTCCACTGTATGCTAGGGGCAAAGCCCTCTAGCTCTGTGTGTGAGGTGTGTGACGTGCACTGTATGTCTATGTTTGCGTGTGTGAGTGTGTGTGTGAGTGTTAGTATATATGTGTATTTGTGTTATGTGCAGTGTGTTTTTTTCTGTGCTGAATGAGAGACTATAATAATACAAACTTCATTTTCTGAATCTTCCTTCCAGCATTTGCCTGACAGTCCGGCTGGTCCTGAGGAGTAGAATGGTCACATCCCATTCAAACGGTGAGCCAAGTAAGTGGATGAGATCTATACCAGTGCCACATCCTATTCATCATAAGCTTCACTTGTACACCTACGCAGACCAACGGATGAATCTTCCATCATCCACCATCTACAAAACATCAAATCCGGATTTAAGTGTTTTTGGCTGCAAACCCCTTGTTGATAGGATGGTCTTTCCTCAACCTTCATCTCATCTAAAAATGTGCTTCTCTCCTCCTCCCTACAGTCAGGAGCTTGGCTCAAAGACTAAAAAGTTTTGTGAAAAACATTGGATTAAATGTACATCACTTTGAAAACAAGCAACAAAAATGGCCTTTTAACATTTTTGTTTAACTTGAAGCCCTGTCTTTTTACAGTTTTTTTTTCTTTCTTTTTCGTTTGTTAATCTGATCAACCAATGGTTTTAAAATGAAACGGTCTAGGAGAACTGGAAAGAGCTGTTTATCTCCAGCTGGCGTTCTGAATCTACTCTACTCAGATTAAGTGTCTATTTCAGACAACGCCAAATCTCACACTGGAGAAAGATTTATCCCAGAGAGGCAAAAATTTAACTCGACCTGTATTGTTCGGCCTCCTATTCTGCTGTGAGATTTTATAATCCTCAAATGGAGTCTGGCATAAACTATTTTTACTTCTTCGCAGTACTTGTCTTAGATGAGAGGGGATCTCGCGCAGATGATTATAATGTCACTCCCATGATCCTCTCTGCCCAAGTAATTGTAAATCATTGCCTCATGACGTGTCAAAGGATGTCGCTAGCAGGCAATTAAATGGCAGAATATAATAGGCCAAATTATTGCCTGTCAGATTGTGAACAACACATTCGGTATTGGAATTACACTTAATCGTTACGTGCATTAGGGACATCACTGGAATCCTGCTTAGGATGAGGATGAAACACGGCATTATTCAAACCTCTAATTGTGACGGCTGGTTATTTGCGGGTTACAGTACAACAACCGGTGTCACTTGTCTCAAAGCCAACTGCAGGAACAAGGCAAAGGGCACTCCAAACCCCCCATACAAACAAGCACAATGTCGGTTGGAGTTCACTCTGTGTTAACACGCAACAAAGAACCAATAGCCCAGTTTCTTTGACAGATGGTTTAAGAGGGATAAGAATGTCTGGATATTTGACGGTGTTCCCTACTGTGCCACCCTAGGCCAGTTTTGATGTGCGTTGAATCACTGTAGTGATTAGCAGACCATGTGTTTGTAAGTCTTTGAAGTCCTGTAACTAAATGGTGACAGCGGCTCTTTCTACTTATTTATTTGTCGCGGCGTAACTAGCTATAGCCAGTCTGCAAAGGTGTCCCGGATGAGTTCGCAGATCATGCACATTTGCGCATGTTCCTTAGAACGTGTTCGCGGTTCTAGAATACCCTTACTTACAACCAACCCTTCTATTCTAGAAGGGTTGGTTGTAATTCTCAGTTCACCTCTCCAGCCTTGATTTGACCTCAGACATCCTCGGCTGCTTCGTAAACTAGCAACACCCTTTAATGTGACCCCTGCACCCACTCCTGTGGCAATCACGGTCTTACCGACACTTCATTAGCTACCAAAACACCTCGCGCAGGGGGCTTGGACGTGGAGGCTGCTAACTGCTGTACTCCCTGCAAATCAGCTAAGATCTCTGATTGTAATTGCATGTTAGTGGTGTCTGTCGTGCAGCACGTGAAGACAAAGGGCAGTTAAGGAAGATGATTAATTTAAAGATGGGAGGGGGGGGGGGGGGGGGGTCATGCCAGACGGCAACGTAACTTTTAACAAGCCCAAAGTATAGGCCTATAGGCATGTTGCTCCCCACCACCGATGATGTAGCTCGTTAGTTGTGACGTTCACTTCCTAACTTTTCTTAAACTTCAGATACATTTCCATTCAGAAAGCTACAGTCCACTGGATTAATCGTAGAATAAATCAAAGAGACACCCCAGCCTATCTTTGATTGGTTGCATTTAGTTAGACTGTGAACTGTGGCAAACTGGGTATTGTGTTAGGATGTGAGACACATTCATAGCCTACCTATGGACGCATGGGAGGATACCTATGGATGCATGGGAGGATACCTATGGACGCATGGGAGGATACCTATGGATGCATGGGAGGATACCTATGGACGCATGGGAGGATATTAATCATTTGTTTTCCAAGCTGGGGCTTTGTGAAAATGAGAAGACTTGGGGCGTGATCCAGAACTCACTCACAGCTGTCTTTTCCTGGATGTCACCAGCAAACTGCAGTTACGTTTGAGTCCATTAAAACTAATAAATATCTGCAGAATGTATGGAATTGAATAGTTCGTCCGTGTTTGATAGCCAACTGAGATAGAAGCCCTAACCAACGACCCATGAGGGTTTGAGGTCAGATGAAATGCATTACTGCTAATTAGTTTCATCCACTTACACATAGTGGACCTTTCAGTTGACCAAATGAGAATGTATCCAACTCATAGTTATGGCAGCTTTGCTTTGAGGTTGGTATCCATGAATATACTGTATGTGTACACTGAACTGAAAGAAATACAAAGAAAGACAGAAATAGAGAGATCTGGAGGAAAAAGAGGGTGTCTAAAAACAAACAGAACGTCTGTTGTTGGTGCATCTTCGCTCGTATCGAGTTCCTTTACTCCACGGGACAGGTTGAAATTAAGAAGGGAAGGCAGGGAGGGTTAGACGTTCCCATTGCTCAATCACTATTGTTTGGGATCAGTCAACGCTAATGTTAGCCTAGCATCCAACACAATGACTTCATCCTACATCTTTAGCGCGCTGCCTTGAATTACTTTCCGTCTTGATAGATCGGAGATGGATAATTTAAATGCAAGTTATGATTAAAACCCTGTTACTGTCAACCCCTCTTGGGAACAAATAACAAATACTCCTGTTTGGTGGGGAAAAAAACGATGACAGTCTTAAAAATATATGAAATTACATGGTTGGGCCGGGAAGAGCGATGGAATTTATTGAGCTGAAATGTGTTGTGGGGAGATTTAGGAAGCGAACCCTGCAGGGGGTGGAAGAAGTTAATGACTGATTAACAACAGCAATTAAAAGATGAAGAGAAGGTATGTAATTAAAATTGCAGCGCTCGGCTGTCAAGCGCGCGTGTCAGCCCATTGTGCCACTTGTTAAAAAGCGCAGGAAAAAGAAACCGCCACTTAATTCCGTGTCTGTACTGAGGGAGTATAGAAGGGTTGGCGAGGGGCGAAACCTTTCCTGTGGACTTGGAGCTCTTGAAGGCTGTAACTCAACGTTTTTAAGTGAAGCCAGTGTCACGATGAGTTCAGCGCCGTGCATTTTTGTGTTGACAGTCATCGGCACAGAATAGTTGGCAGCCGGGAAAGTAATTTAACTTAATTAATGGGATGCATATTTGATGGAGGGAATAAAACATTCAAGCTCAGCAAAGTGGAAAAAAGGAAAGATTTAGTGGGAGGAGAAAGGTGGTGGAACATAATTTGTGCGTTCCCTTCTCTGCCTTAGCGAGAGGGGAGGGGAGGAAGACTTAGGCTGCAAAGTGAAAGAGACTGACGAAGACTAGACCTCGGAAAAGATACACGGAGCGATACCAAAAAACGGGAGAGGTTATGATATGTCTTTTGGGTGACATAAAACGGCGCTAATCGTAACACGCTTCCCCTTAACAAAGCCAACCATCCGTTTGACAGCTCCTGATTTTAATTGAAGCCTGAGTGAATGCAGACGGCTGCAGAGAGAAAAAAGAGAGAGAGAGAGGGGGGGGGACATAACAGAGCCTTGCAATCTTATATCACAGCACGGCATGGTCTGAGGCCCTCTTACCAATTCACTGGGGCCTTTTAAGGAGCTCGATACAGCAAGGGTAGACCGATCAGGCACGCAGAGACAGGCAAAGAAGCTGTCACCAGCTTCTAATACCTCCTGGCACTTTTTAATAGACTTCCTGCGGGCGGACAGGATTTCCTGGTGGCTTTGCAGGCGAGGACTATGGGATGCCATGGAGTGATGTTTCAGGAGCACAATTCCAGATGGGAGAAACTTGCTCCGTCTATTTGCATTCCCCCCCAGTTTTTTTTTTTACAGTGACAGTAGCTTATAGAAGTTTAGTTGTTGTTGCAACTTTATCAAATTTATGTACCCAGGGGGGAAAACGACACTGAAAATCTTTTAAAAATATTTTTACTGTAGCTTATTTTAATGATAGCACTTTCAAACACAACGCAACATAAGGCAATAATAGCTGAATATTCTCTCCTTTCACAAAATATTTAAACACATTCAATATTAACAGATTACATCTTTCTCATCTCTATCGCCCCTCTCTCTTTTATACGAAGCCCTCTGTTCAGTCCTCAGTAACGTGCATGAATGCTTGAGCCAGCTTGTCATTTGCCATCGGCGATAACCCCTTCTGGGTCACATTTGCATTTGATGAGAAAACAAATATATGCATGTTTATGCCGTACACACACAGCAACAGTGGAGTAGCCTGAAGACCCTGATGCTTTCATTTGACCTTCTGAGCAGCGAAGGGCTCTCTGGGCCGCGGGGGTCAGATGGGGTGCCTGACAAGGCAGGAACAACCGGAGCTGTTCCGCACTGTGGCAGAGAGGGAGCGTGTTGGAGGGATGGAGCTTCGGAACCTTGTGTCACCTGAACGCAGAAGGGGGAGGAGGAGAGGAGTGGGGGGAGGAGAAGGGAGGAGCAGAGTAAAGGGGGCGCTTGGAGGAGGAGAAGGTTGAGGAGGAAGGAAGAGAGGGGAGGAGGGAAGGGAGTGTGAAGGGAGGAGTAGAGGAGTGTGGGGGAGGAGAGGGGGGGAGGAAAGGGGGAGCTTGGAGGAGGAGAGGGGTGAGGAGGAGGGAAGGGAGTGCGGAGGGAGGAGTAGAGGGGAAGAGGAGGGAAGAGAGGAGAGGAGGGAAGGGAGGAGTAGAGGGGAGGAGGAGGGAAGAGAGGGGAGGAGGGAAGGGAGTGTGGAGGGAGGAGTAGAGGAGAGGAGGAGAAAGGAGCAAAGGGGGAGGAGGAGGAGAGAGGAGAGGAGGGGAGGGGAGAGGAGAGGAGAGGAGGAGAAGGTGAGAGATATTTGATGTCTGTCTGCCTAATTGACTGGTACAACAACTAAATGTTGATTGTGTCATACAGAGTCCCCTCTTTAATAAAGCAACAAACTTCCATGCACTTGTTTGAAAAAAAAAAGGCACAACCTATTTTGTTAACGCAAAAACAATGTTATACTTCAGTCTAATAAGTATCCTGAAATGCAATTTCCTCATCATCTTTTCATCAGCTTACTTAACAATTCACTGCTCTTACAAGGTCTCATTGTGGCTATACCGTGAAAAGCCTAGACGTTAGCATGCTAGTTTAATTATTTCGCCGTACATGCCCTTAAATATCCTCTCCTAATGGTTCGTCTTCGTGCTGGTATGCTAATGCTAGCACACCTCAATAGGCCTTCTTGCTTTTACACCTTAATTTGTGAACATTGCCCTCATCTGAAACGTTCAGTTAGCTCAAGTGTTAACATGCCACAACACTTCACCGGAGAAGCACCGAGCCCAAAGCCCATGAGACTCTTCTGTGCAAACTAATTGGTCAACCCCTGTCTTAGTGATGTTAATTGAGGCTCGGTGACTGCATACATTCATGGTCTTTGCCTCAAAATGCAGAGAAGGAAAGATCTTTCAAGAGATCGTTAATTCAAGTTTCTCTCTTTTATTTCGCTCTCTTTTTTTTTGTTCTTCGTCCTTCCTCGGAGAAAACGAAAGTAAATCAAAGGATTCCAAATAGGACTATAAGACCTGCTTGGTAAGTGCAATTATTTCCCAATTAAGAAAAGTTGCAGTGTTCCTTATTTGATTTGATTTTATTAGAACAAATACGCTCTGTAGATGGCGCCAGTTGACCTTTGAAGTAGCGGCGGATTCAGACATGAATGTGCTTTAGAAACCCCTCTATCTACCAACTATTGTTTATTAGGTTTGATCAAACAGTTATTGTAGGCCATACTGGAAAATGCCAGCTACATTGTAATGGAAAAATATGGTTTAATTAATGACAATGTTGCATTTGACATTGTCATACGTACAGTATAAGATTTATTTGGATTTCTTGTGGTGCAGTTGAAATGGTTGGAATAGTCTTTTTTTAAGTAAAAAAAAAAAAGCGGTGGACAATTTTCACAATTCACGCAGTGGTAAAATCAGTTCCAACATTTATTGCAAAAATTCACAACATGCGAAACAAAAACCGATCAGTAGGAAAGCTTATCCAATGTTGCTGTAATAAAATGTAACATAAAGATGACCGCAAAAATTATTTCCTATATTCATGACCACAAATTTTACAGTGACATTTTATCATGCACACTGAAATGTATGACATACCTTAAGTTCACAAACATCATTCAATTAATCTCAGCAATTAAAATCTGTTGTAACACCCCAGCGAAGTCTGGCCCCAGAGACAGACAGAGAAATAACTCAGGAGAGAGAGAGGGAGAAATGGGCAGAGGGGGAAAAAATAGATTTACAACACGAAGAGAGAAAGGAAGGGAGAGAGAGAGGGGGGGGGGGAAGCTATCCGTGGAAATAGAATGAGACGTTAAAAAAAAAGATAAACTGAGAAAGAATAAGAGAGAGAAAGCAAGTCTTCTATAACTGGGCCGTATCGGAGGGGCAGGGTGCCAGGTCGTCAGGGCGATGGTAATCCCAGGAGGATAGTCATGGTCTGAGTCTCCTGTGAGCTCTGTTCTCCCCCGGAGTACCCCTCTCCTCCCTCCCCTCCCCCCCCCTCCCCGGTCCTGCACCAGGAGAGAGGGTGGGCCGGGAGGGCAATTACAACAAGGACAACGTCTAGGCCCTAATAAGTCCCCTTCGCCAGGCTAATGGAGAGCAGAGGTTGGGGGTATTATTAGGCCTTGCTGATAATGAGGACCCGTGGTGAGTCGGTGTGTGTTTGTGTGTTTCATGATCTACTGGTACACACGGTTGAAGAGCAGTTTTACATGCAGTTTCCTCTATCACTTCAGTCACACAGCTAATGCATCAAGAGTAACTCCAGTAGTTTAGTGCTTCCTTGAACGGTGAACGAGGAAATAAAACACTTTGTATACGTCTGTTGGAAATACATATAGTCAAGAGGACTAGATAGAGGATGAAGGATGATCCAGCTCTTTGTGTGTTTGCATGTTCTCCAGGCTTGTCTCTCTGCTGCGATCTTTGGGAACGATCTGGGCTTGATTCCACTGTGTTCCTGCTATCTGCCTTCTGGATCTGGGAATCTGTGCCTCTCTCTATCAGTCTCTCTCTCCCTCCCTCTCACTTCTAGACTAAGATGCATCTCCAGTGATACCGTTGTGTGTGTACACACTGGCCAGATCAGATAAGACAAACGCACACACACACACACACACACACACACACACACACACACACACACACACACACACACTGGAGCCTATTCAGAAACGTGTGTATGGTGACTGAATAATATCTGTGCATCAGGCACAGTGATAACCTAGCAGACAAAGCGATAAAATGTTCCTTGAGGTTCATCCTGCTGCATTTGTTGTGTAAACAAAAACGTCACAAAACCAAACTGACGCTCTGTGATTCTATGACACAAACATGATGTATATCATGCTTTGTTTTACATAATTGCTTTTAAACCAAAGCATTAATATTCAATCTATCTAACAGATTAATGGCGCTGTAATATTTCCCCTCTTTTATTTAATTCTTAATTTGCTAAAACTTTGTGCATAAAATAATAGTGTATCTTATACTTCTATTTTTTTTTTAAAACTTACTCTCACACATCTTACATCAGCATAATGGTGCATCTTTATGACAAAAAGATTTTCTTAGTTGTCTTTTCTGGCCGGATCATTCTGGTTTCAGAATGGATTATACGATACCCTTTGGGATTCTTGACTAGAATGAATTAGCTGAGTGAATGAGCAACATTTCATCTGTATGGTATTTTGTACTGGCCACATAAATTATGCATATAGCATAGATATTAATTGCTCTTGATCTTAAAAAAAAAAAAAAATCAGTTGAATTCAGATAGTAAAAAAACACGCTAATTTCACTCCATTGTCTGTTTGTATCTGCTTCAATCTTAGTGTTCAAAGATTTATCAACTAGAAGTATACAGAAACAGTTTTGTGTCAATTGTAAATAAAAAAGTATATATAATTTTCTCGTTTAGGAATTATTCTGTTGTATTTGGTTCTATTCTATTGCGTTTTTAATGATCTCACAGAGACGTTTACTGAGTGGAAAAAAGCCCTTCTGGACAGTGTGAAGGGTTTAAATCAGGAGAGATGTGTTGAGCCTTTTATACTACAGAGTCTCTGTTGCTACCTCTGTTTCTGCCTCTGTTTTTGCTGCCTCTGTTTCTGCTGCCTCTGTTTCTGCTGCCTCTGTTGCTGCCTCTGTTTCTGCTGCCTCTGTTGCTGCCTCTGTTTCTGCTGCCTCTGTTGCTGCCTCTGTTGCTATCTCTGTTTTTGCTGCCTCTGTTTTTGCTGCCTCTGTTTCTATCTCTGTTTCTACCTCTGTTTTTGCTGCCTCTGTTTTTGCTGCCTCTGTTTCTGGTGCCTCTGTTGCTACCTCTGTTTTTGCTGCCTCTGTTTCTGCCTCTGTTTCTACCTCTGTTTTTGCTGCCTCTGTTTCTGCTGCCTCTGTTTCTGCTGCCTCTGTTTCTACCTCTGTGAGGTGAATCATGAGAACAGGCCTGGAAAAGATACAGTAATTAGGCACTATAGTAAGAACAGGAGCGACCGCCACTGGTAGTATTACTGTGTGTTTGAGTGCACACACACAAACACACACACACACAGACACGCACGCACACACACACACACGCACACACACACACTCTAGATCCCCTGCCAAAATCCTGTAATTTTTGAAGACACAATTAAGCATTTAATTCAAAGAGTATACCCACACAACCCGGAATTATTATCATCGTTAAAATCGTACAAATATGGAAATATGATTGCCTTAAGCGCATAAATCAATGATCAGCATGCCCCTGAAAACCCAATAAATACGAAGGGCTTGAAATACTTATGAATGCAAATTACATGCAAGGGTTTGCATATAGCAGTATTTAAAATCAGTAGCCTTGCCTAAAGATTCTTTGTGGAAGACAAAGAACAGGCTTGTGGGTAGACACCCACTTGGTGTTTTGATAAACCCAGCACTGGTCAAGTCACAATTCCTGTAAACAGCAGTTGACTTGAGAAGCTTGATGAAGACGATGAATATGAAGACTGCCTCCAAGTGATAATTGCGAGTTTATCATTCAACTCGCGACAAAATAACAAAAACATTGGCCGTTTACGAGGGTGGAAATGTGTAACATTCGCCTCCTCCCCACCCCCCGCCCAATTCTGTCCCGTTGTAATGAGATAAATTGAGTTGACTTTGAATAATATTCTGCGACCGTATGGTAATTAGGCACTATGAAATAATAAATTTAGGGTATTGATTGTGGAAGTAATGCATATGGAATCAACATCAGCGACTGTTTTAGATGTATAATTAATGTATTAATCCTTAGAAACACGACTGCCTTGCTGAACTTGTGCAGGGTAGCATGTCGTATAATCCTAAGAAAAATAACAGAGAAATCGACTTCTTCGGCACAACAAAAACGCAACTCATCCCTCTTTTCAAAACTCAAAACAGGTCTTGAGAGTTCACAGTGAGGGAGGAATTGTCTCCCCCCCCCCTACCCCCTCCCAAAAAAATAAGCAACCAATCCCAATCTCAAGATTCAGCGTCACGTTCATGGTGCAAAAACCCCGGCGTCGTCCTACGTCTGTAAATGGGGTTTCTCCTTCCTCTGTGCTCTGTGAACGAGACCAGCTGTGGAGATCCTTAAGCGCACGACAGTCGCAGCGTTGACCTAGCTGATCAATGGACATGACCGTGAGCCCATGTTCCCTGAAGGAGGCTAGGTTGTTAGATTAAACACCCGCAAGATCCTCATCTGGAAAAATCAATAAGTGTTGTTAAAGGCTCACTAGTTCACGAGGGGGGGAGGGGTGGGTAGTTGTGTGTGTGTGTGTGTGTGTGCGTGTGTGCAGGAAGTAGTTGTGTGTGAGGTCACATTACGTTGCTGCGTCCTGGGGTTGTGTTGCCGTGGCGCCTGAGAATATTGACCTGGACAGAGAGAGGCTGGAGGGCGGAGGCTGGAGGGCGGAGGCTGGAAAGCGGAGGCTGGATGGAGGAGGCTGGAGGCTGTAGGGCGGAGGGTGGAGGCTGGATGGAGGAGGCTGTAGGGTGGAGGCTGGAGGGCGGAGGGTGAAGGCTGTAGGGTGGAGGCTGGATGGAGGAGGCTGGAGGAAGGTGGACATAGAGGCACGGTTCCCTTCTAGTCTCCTCTGCTCTGTCTCAGTCTGGGCTCTGCTGTGACTTGGGAGCTGCAGATGGCGTTTGTGTTATGGAGAAAGGAAAGCCAAACTGGTTCAGGTAAGAGTCATGAGAAATGATTTGTGTTCGCGAGTGACTGTGGCTGTAACTATGTGGGTGTATAACATTGTAGCCGTGAACCCTAATCAAATCAAAATTGATTTGTGTAGCTCTTTTTACAAGTCATGTCACAGAGGGCTTCACATACACCCATAGAACTGCCCCTCAAACAACTTAAACCCTCGAGCACAAGCCCACCACTGATTCCTTATTGTTCCCCAACACACCTTAGCTGTACGCTTTCTCTCTTAGAGACAAATCTCTCTCACAGGCACCGTAACCACACCCCCTCAACACACGCTTTAACACACACAGTTAACACAACACTAAACGCACACGCTCTACAGCACGTTGGACACAGACTGACGGGCACGACCGCTGTTAGTGAGCTGTAACCTCAGACACTGACCAGACACTTTTACTGTGTCATTATTGTTTGGGAGAAGCTCATGTCTTTCATCTCCCCTTCTTGCTATTTCTCTCTCCCTCTGCCTCATTCACACACCCACGCACACTAACACATTTTCTCTCCGAAAATTTGGAAACATTATACTCCTCGTGTCCGTGGTGTGTGTGTGCGTGCACGTGTGAGTGTGTAAGTGTGTGTGTGCGTGTCCGTGATGTGTGAGTGTGTGCGTGTAAGTGTGTGCATGCATGTCCGTGGTGTGTGTGTGAGTGTGTGCGTGTAAGAGTGTGCGTGCATGTCCGTGGTGTGTGCGTGCGTGTGTAAGTGTGTGTACGCGTGTCCGTGGTGTGTGTGTGCGTGCCCGTGTGAGTGTGTGCGTGCCCGTGTGAGTGTGTGCGTGTTTAAGAGTGTGCGTGCGTGTCCGTGGTGTGTGTGTGCGTGTCCGTGTGAGTGTGTGCGTGTTTAAGAGTGTGCGTGCGTGTCCGTGGTGTGTGCGCGCGTGTGCCTGCATCTGCTAGCCCACCGTAGCATCTGTTGAGTCTCTCCTCCTCTGCTGTTCATGGAGAAGAAGATGCTGTGTCGTGAGCTGTAATCTCTCCAGTCTACACCTGCACAGCGCTACGCTGCATTACACACGAGCAAAAGGGTTCTGGAGCTGCAGGAAACTGGGTCCTGTGAGACCCGTCTTCTCCAGCGACCTGCAGTCCGTCTGACTGGCTTCTGCGTGTCTTTGACTCCCTCTCCCGTCGCCCCCCCTCCCGCCCTCCCCCCACCCCCCCCTCC